>JAZDUH010000342.1:10457500-10967500 GCA_036419115.1 Scarus forsteni
CAAGAGGTGCTTCGTAATAATGATGCCAATGCTAAGTGTACACAACTTCATCCGTTTCAACAAGAACATGTTTTACTTTAATCATGTCAGACAGCATTAACAGTTTCAGGTTTAACCTCATGTATGAAAGTACTTTGGACCCTTGTTTCCATTCCCTTTACAGAGCTTCCTGCAGTAGTGACACAGCTGAAAGATGTCACAGAAAATCCACCTGTTCAACACCCACACCATCTGTAGACCCACCAGTTTCTTTCTTCAAGTATTGTCTGACCCTGTAGACATAGCAAATACCTCAAAATGCATGGATACTGTGGGTTATTTATCCATGTAGGGAAAGGTTTTTGGCTACATTTTCCCTCTGCATCTTTAGATTGTGCGCATCAGCTAGAAAGAGGAAGCATATTCATCAACTTTGTGTTGCATGTGTACCATTAATGATGGATTAGGAAATGGTATGATGAAGCCCAAGATTCCTCCTGTTATGAAGTTAGTCTATAGACTATAGGCCTATGTATATTCACTGCATAGATTAATAAATTCTAAATAATATTGTATGTAATTGTTTTATCCTTATTTGGTGCCTCAGGTGCCTCTTGACCCAGACTATGATGTAAAATTCCCAAACAAAAGCTGAGGTCTCTGCTGACTGCAAGTTCAGCATTGTAGGGGATCAGACATTTGGGATCTCGCGATGTTCATCCACAGTGGAGAAAAACTGTCCGATTCATGTTTGACTAGGAGGCCGTCACGGCCTCACAAAGATGTAGTCAATAAACTGGATAACACAAAGCTTGATGCTGTAGTTGGTTAGTGCATTTAAGACAAAACTCCTTCTAAAGTAAATCTAAACATTTTGTTTTCCTCCCTCTTTTAGCAGCAAATGACTGTAATGTTCCATGTAATTATAATTAAAAAATAATAAATAACTATTTATTTACATTAGAACCTTTAAAAAAACGATGTTTAAAAAGTGCTTTAACAGAGACAAACAGATGTGTTTGTGTAGGTGTGCTGCTGTGCTGCTCTTTCTCTCCCCAGGTTCCTCTGCTGAGGTGAAGGTGTGGCAGGTGCTGCTGATTAAGCTGAGTGGGAGTCTTTAAAAGGCAGGACAGAGCTGTGGACTCTCTCTCAATCTTCTCATCAACTCAGATCCTGTGTGGAGCAGTAGAGGTTGCAGTGAAGAAGTGTCTTCCAGCGTGTGTGAGCTTTTGCAGACCTTCAGTGGCATTGGGGACTGCAGTGAACTGATTTCTTGTTTCTTTTCTACTTTTTAGGTGTGCTCTTTTGTTACATTTGGCTTTTTGAGCTTGTTTTGAGTTGCTGTTAAGTTTCGTAGGTTCGTTCAGAAGATGTCGGTAATTCAGAGATGTAGGCTGGAGCCAGATCTGTAAGGGCTTTAAAAGTGATCAGTAAAGTCTTAAAATGGATTCATAAGTGAAGAGAAGCCAAGTGGAGAGAAGCAAGGACAGCAGTGATGTGATGTCATCTGTTAAAATCAGTTAAAAGTCCAATAGGAGATGATATTGGTTCAATCACTGTCACTTTAAATATAGAAATACATAGTTATGACAGAGTCACTTACTCACTATCAGTACTAAAATAAATTCTAAAAAGTTAGTTATCAGATCCTTTAATGCTTCATTGTTAACTTATGATTGATTTAATCTTTATAGTACTCACCAGCACCTTCCTCTATTAAACCTGCCCGCTTCATACCAGAGGAACCAGAGGAACCGGAGGAACCAGAGGAACCAGAGTCTCTGGCTAATCCATTTAAAAGAAGATCATGCTCTGAGAGTACATTGTTTTATTGAGAGTGGTTATGAACTGTTCAAAATACATAATGCATTTGTACATTTGGTCATCATACGGAAATGTTTTACATTTAAGATGAATCTCAAAAATATTTAAAGCAATCATTACTTATTTATTTAGTAAAAATTAAGGTTATTTAGCTGATCTGCCCGTCTCTGTTCGGATCTCCTAGCCTGAACTCATATGATTACTCCTGTTTATAAAAAGTCATCGGGAGAGTCGGAAGGGACAGGAAAGTCAAACTGCTATCTCAAATAAGATGAATTTTAGGATGGTATTGTGGTCAAAAATGAAATTAAACATTTTTTATCGTTAATAAACCACCTCTTAACTTTAACCCAGTCTGTAGTCGCTCGAATAATTAATTTCCTCACGTATTTGATTAATTTTATTCGCTCTATGCACCATACTCGATTAACCGTACCGAGCATGTCAAAGTTGAAGAGGGGGCGGGGCAGAACCTACTGTTAATATTTTTAAAAGAAAAATCAAGATCTACCTTTTTAATCTGCCTTTTAGCTGATTGTATTTATTATTTTATGTTATATGTTAATTTATTTTAACCCTTTTAATTTGTTTTATTTCTACATCTCACTTCAGATTTTTTATTTGGAATTTTACTCTTTGTTAAATGCTTTTCCTTTTATTATCCTATTTTAGCTGATTTTATTATGCACCTGATGTTACGCTTTCTCATTTTACCATATTATTTATCTAACTTTTACTCTGTGCTACTATTTTATTTATTTATTTACACATTTATTTATTTTACCCTCAAGTATTTCCGACTATTTTTAACTATTATTTTAGTTTTAGCTTCTCTGTTTCCTCATTTTTTAATTCAAGATAGCGTTTCCTCAGTCCTCTAATTCTGTTTTCTGTCAGAATTTCCTTTTTATGTCTTTGTGTGTTTGAGAAAGTGTGTGTGTATATTGAATGTGGTTTGGAGGAGGGGGGAATTGAGGGGGTCTGATGTTTTCATTTTATGCAATTATGCAATTTCTGCTTTTTATTCCACTTATTTTATATTATCTTTTTCTCATGTAAAGCACTTGGTATTACAAAGTTCTGTATGAAAAGTGCTATACAAATAAAGTTTGATTGATTGATTGAACTGAACATTTTTTTCTTCCCCAATTCTTTATTCAGCCATTTCAAGTAACAAACAGGCACATTTTGCATCATACATTCTTAAAAAAAAAAAAAAAAAATAAACAAAATAATAAAATAAAAAGTATATATAAAAGAAAAAAAATAAATAAATTCAATGAAAACATTTACAAGGGGATCAATTCATACACAAATCAAGAATTTCATAGAGTCTTGAGTTATAATGAATTTGATTTTTTTTTTTTATAGATCCATTTGATACGACTAAGGAGTAACATGGATAAATTAATCGAGATATACCTACCATTTTGGTGAGCAAAACTCTACCAAATATAGAAATGTTTCTTTGAAGCCAGCTATTTAAGAGCTTTTGATTCTTTTTGACAGCTGTTTGAATATTGTTACTTTCTTGTTCAGCATTATTTTTACTAATGATAACTCCTGCAGTGTTGAGTGGTTATCTTTTTAAACAGATTGTACAGTGAGCTGGATCAGTGTTCTTTCTTTGCAAAGATTGATCAGTTCAACTCCTACTGAAGTTTGTTGGAGAAGAATCACAGGAGAAGAATCATGGTCCTAGTGGCACAGCAGCGCCACCTGCTGGTTCAACATGAATACTTAAAAAAATCTGACCTGAACAAACCCAACAGTACAAACTGCGTCTGTGTTTGATTTCTGCTCTTTTCTGTCTCTTCCTGCTGCACTAATGCTCTTTTCTGTCCACTCTGAAGCTCATGGTGATAACGTCCTCGATCCCAGCCTGCAGCTCGTCGTGCTTCTGCACTGTTGAGACTCCTTTGGGGGTCCCGGTGAGGATGAGGTCCCCCTCCTCCAGGGTGATGATGTCGCTGATGTAGCTGATGAGATACGGGATGGAGAAGATCATCTGGGAGGTGCAGCCGCTCTGCTTCAGCTGGTCGTTCACCTTAAGCCACAGCTTCACGCTGCCCGGGTCAGGGATGCGCTCTTTGGGGATGAACTCGCTGATCGGACAGGAAGTGTTGAATGCTTTGGCGAGGGTCCAGGGCAGACCTGGAGAAATTAAACAGTAGTGGTCAGGCAGTCATTTTAAATGACAAAACAAAATGCAAGCAGACGTGACTCCAGTGGACAAGAGGATATCGACCAAAATAATTAAAAGTGTGGGTTTTACTGTAACTGTGCAGCCACACCACATTATCAGATAGGATGATAAATACTTAATTAAACCCATCAGCCTGTCCAGCCTCCTGGTGTTCATATCAGACATGCTGCCCCCTTACAGACTGCAGGACCAGACCAGAAC
Organism: Scarus forsteni; assembly: GCA_036419115.1. Classification (NCBI taxonomy): domain Eukaryota; kingdom Metazoa; phylum Chordata; class Actinopteri; order Labriformes; family Labridae; genus Scarus; species Scarus forsteni. The sequence continues at coordinate 10,461,711 of JAZDUH010000342.1, forward strand.
ACTGGGGACCACTGACTGCTAGAACATATGCAGCATGAAGACCTGAGCCTCCTGAGGAAGAACAGTCAGCTCTGCCCTTCCAGTACAGGGCATCTGTGTTCATTGACCAGTCCAGCTTGTTGTCAATGTGGCCACCTTTTTACACTAAAAGGTTTGCATCCCTTCAGTGACCACCCTCTGATTATGAGGGGCTGGATTAGGGACTTAGACCTTCTAAAGTCAATGACTATCTCATTGGTCTTGGACTTGCTGGAGGCCCACGCCAGGCTCTAGTCTTGACACAACCCACAGTATAATCATTTCATGTTCCCTCACCATCTTTGATGCGGTTATTATCTCTGCCAAGAAGGTTATGTTTTAACTACTAGATGGATTTTGCTGAAATTAATCAGTAGATGTTGGGAATGGCCCAACTTAGAATTTAACACATTTAGGTGATCCAGATAACCGCTACAAGCAAATGAACACTTGTTTTTGCTCAATAACTTATAACGTCAACATGATTGTGAGTGCTACGTGTTGGTTTTCAGGGTCAAGGAATCATATTATGATGATAACTTTATCATGGAACTATTGCTTTTAGATGTAACAGTGATATGCAAGCTCCCCCGGAAGAGGTTTGTGCCCTTAGAGTGCTTTCTAGTTATGCAACACACTTTTTTCGTTTTCCCCCATGTACCATTATGCACATGCCAGCAGACAAGAGGGCGGATACCACTTGAAAATGCAACCTGCCTCAAAATGATTGCAGGCCCTGCTAACAATCTTTTTGTTTCTCCACTTCTTCTATTCAGAGCAACTTAACCACACTCCTGGCATCTGTCTTTTTGGGCGCGGTCATTTTCTGACCGAGAACAACATTCCTGCTTGAAGCTGACGAGTTTGTCTGATGACAAAAGGTTACATATTAGTTTACTTGCCCCTGATTCCTGGCAAAAAGCTGAGAGTTTCTTGTTTGCCAACTATCAATAAATGTCATTAAAGAAGAGCATCACCTTTGGCTTTACACTCGGCCTGGATGTCCCGGGCTGTCATGTCCAAACACAGAGCATAACCTGCCACATGCTCCATGGCTGCAGCCTGAGGGATGGCAGTGCCCCCTTTCCCGATCACGACCCCCAGCTCCACCTCATGTTGCACGTTGCTGCTGTACAGGGGCACCACGATAGGGGAGCCCTCCCTCACGTAGGCTGAAGGTGTCTTTAGGAACAGGACGGGCTCTGTGGGAATCGCGTACGTCATCTCTTTGGCGTGGTCTGCGTAGTTCCTCCCAACGCAGATGATCTTTCTCCCCCATTCCCAAAATCTGGAAATGTTCCGGGCTGCCATTGTGGAGAACAGTGGAAGTTTGAGTCGATTTGAGGCAGTCAGCTGCAGCTGAAACAAACTTTGCCCGACGACCGGAGAGGGTTAAATATTAGCCTACGGAGAGTCGGAAGGGACAGAAAAGTCAAACTGCTATCTCAAATAAGATGAATTTTAGGATGTTACTGTAGTTAAAAATGAAATTAAACATTATTTATAGTTAATAAACACTCTCTTAACTTCACTCAGTTTATAATTGCTTGAATAACTAAAAACGTTTTTGATTGATTTTGTTCGCTCTATGCTACAATACTCGATTAGCCGTACCTAGCATGTCAAAGTTGAAGAGGGGGCGGAGGCGGAACTGAAACAGAACCAAACTTTTCTGGTTTATTCCAATATGATGATAAGGTTATAGCTGCTGTTGTTATGTTATTCAGGTCTCTTGTAGGGAGTGCCTGCACTCTGCTCGGAGCTGCTACAGCCTACAAATTTGGTACGTAAAACGTTTTACTAGTATAAAAACATGCTAGCTTGTGTAGCTTATGCACAAATCAACATGTTTGCGTCGTGTGCTTTATTGAGGAAAGAGCTGTCATAGAAATAAAACTGGTTAGTGTTTGAGATCTTCTGCACCTTATTACACAATCTCCACCTTGACATTGAAGAAAGACCAATACTGAGGTAGCTAAATAATCAAGCATAAGACATACTTTAAGACAGGACTGACGCTAACGGTTTAGCGTCAGTATTTCGGTGTTATGGGTATAAGTGTGACCGTGTTAACTGGTGATTTGTACGGAATACGTCTGTGGCTTTCAATTTAATAACGGCCGTTGGTGAAGAAGAGTGCCCTCATAATGATTACTTTTCTTTTATAATATCAAAAATATAAATCATTAATGTCTTTACTGAGATAAATGGATGAATATAAGTCCATAAAACACTATCCTTTCGTAGCAGCTGTTGTAAGGAGAGCCCACATAGGGCTGGGCAACATGGACCAAAAAGAAATCAGAAATTTGGTATTTTTAGACAAGAGTAACAAAAGAATATAACAACAGTAGTCCAGAATTAATCATTTTGTAACGATTATAGCCATAATTAGGTGATATAGACAGCGTACTTGTACAAAAGTAACAATAGAAGTCTTATTAACATCCTGAATTGGGCTAGTTTTTGTTTTTAATCATTAAACATGACAGGAAATCTCCTACTTTTCGTCCAAATTTTAAAGCATTGGCATGGTCTGTAGAATTTTGATACCATTTAGAAAATACAAATCACAATTGCAATATAGTTAGTATGTTGTGTAAAATACATTGTTCAAGCTTGTTTTTTTGTTTTGTTTTTGCAAACACTCTAATTTGAAGCCTGCAACTTGTTACAAAACAGCTGGGAAATGGGCATGTTTACCACTGTGTTGCATCACCTTTCCATTTATCAACACTCAGTAAGTATTTGTGTACTGAGGACATTAACTGTTGAAGCTTTGTAGGTGGAATTCTATCATTTAAGCAGGAATGTCCCTGAAAACATGTTGCTTGGATGGCAGCACATGTTGCCCCAAAACGTGTTTGTATTTTTCAGATTTAATGGTGCCTTCATAGATGTGCAAGTCACCAATGCCATGGGCACTAGCATCCCCATACCATCACAGATGCTGACTTTCGAACTTTTCACTGATGCAATCTGGATGGTCCTTCACCTCTTTAGCCTAGAGCACACGACATCCATGATTTCCAATAAATGTGGACTCGTCAGACCACCGCACACTTCTCCAACTTTCCAGTTGCTGTTGGTATTTGGCTTTGGTTTTGCATGGTGGGGTTTTAACTTGACCTTGTGGGTGTAGAGACAAATTTTGTCAGCTGACAATGTTTTCATGGAGTGTAGATTTTTTTTAATCGGAAAAGTTGCTCTTAAACTGTTGGACTACTTGCTCACTCTGTTCACAAAGAGTTGAACCACCAACCTAGCTTGTGAAAATCAGCCTTTCAGAGAGACATTTTTTTTTACCCATTCGAGACACTCACCTGTTTCTGATGACTTCAACTTCAACTTCAACTTTATTATAGTCCCGTGGGAAAATTGTTTTTCCCACGGGATTGTCATCAGTTGTTTGATGATGATTGATGTTTGTTTTTGTATTGATGTTTGTTTTTGTAAAGATATTTGTTGTTGTTTTATGTATTGACACCAACCTGCTAATGGGACTGGGGATGGAAATTAGCTGCTTGGCTATAATCTTATGCGTTTACATATAAATATTAATTAACGCATACTGTCCCATTAAAAAAATAAATAAATCTTTCACATCTCTTTTTAATGAACCTGTGGAATATTCCATACAAGTTTTTGGAGCATTTTGCAGCTCTCCCAGTCTTTTGTTGAAATGTGTTGCGGGCATGAAATCCAAATGAATGAATATTTAAAAAAATGAATAAAGTTTATCAGTTTGAACATTTAATATCTTGCCCTTGTAGGGTATTTAATTGCATATAGGTCAATCCAGTGGTACAAAAACCATGGATTCCAATCTCTGATCATTTAAAACCTTTTTAACTTCCTTGCTCAGAGTTTGATTCCAGAGACCTGACTCAGAGTGTGTCCTGATATAACTCCTGTACTTCTCTCTATCAAACATTGACTTCGTATTATCTCCCACAGTGCCTGCAGAAGTTAAGGTCCAGGCCGCTGCTCTCCTTCATACCGAGGTGAGGAAGTCGTCTCTGGTTGAACAAGCAAACATGAAAGTTGAACTTCTTCCGGCGTTGTCTGATAACTACATGTACCTCCTGATCGATGTGGACTCCAAAGAGGCAGCTATTGTCGACCCTGTAGAGCCCATAAAGGTGAGAACTTCTGCCAGAGTTACTTTGCATACACATGCTCAGCCTTAACTTCAGTTCTGTCTTAAGTAGGTCATGTAAAATATTTTTTGTTCTTGATTGGATGTTAATAGAAACACTCCCACTCTGCAAGAGCCAGCTGTCTCTTTAATATTTGACCATAAAAGTGCGTCAGTGTTGATCCAGTTGGTGACTTTTCTGGTTAGGGTGTTAGCTTGGTGACTTAAAATGAATGCAACATAATCTTTTGTAAAGGCTGCCAACGTCAGTGCATGCCTTTTTACCCACAGAGAGGCTGGTATTTACCAACAAGGCTGGAGTGTTGCTGTAATAAGTCCCAGTTCACTGGAGTGACTCAGCGTTTTAGCAGTTACATTTCCCTCAGCTGAAGTCTGTGGGATGTTTGAAACACTTTTTTATTAAAGTGTCTGGAATAAAGTACAGGGTGAACACAAGCTTTAACTTTTTTCTCTACAATATTAAAAACACCTGGAGTGGCCTTACTCTTGAATTTAAAGCTTTATTGTAATTTAAAGGAAGGATGGAGTGAAGGGAGCAAACATGTGGGACCTTAAAAGTAACCATTTCTGATTGTCTCATATTGACATTGTCACGTGCATGATTACCACAGCCATCACTTGATCAGGTAATACAAGGGGAAAATCTCCTTAAACACCAGATAACAGTGTACAAGTTTGTGTCTAATTTAGTAACAGGACTAATATAATTTCCAAAAGTCCAAGTAGGTCATGACTTCTCAGTCTTGTCTTAAATATTGCTAAGGTTTTTTTCAACATATTTGTCAGGATCATGAAAAATCAACCAAGGAAAAGGAAAGAAAAAATCAGCATAAAAATGACCATCTTAAATCAACATTTGTCTTTTATTGCAGGAAAATAAACAAATTGCTAATATAGCCAGCATCACATTGCTAACTCAAGACTAAGGCCATTTATTTGTATTTCTATCAAAACTAATTTATAAAAAATTTGCACAGTCGAGGTTGTTGTTCTACTTCCTCTTGGTACCATGTACTAATATTCATAATATAAATATTGGGCAAATACATCATATTAACTCCATATTACTCCATTTAATTCAAGATTTTGTAGAACTGCAAAAAACAATTTGGATGTAAGGGTTTTTTTTTATTGCTCTTTATGAGCAAGGACTAAATCATATCAAATATGACTTAACTGTACAAGTCTTAAAGAAAACAGCCTGTGCACACAGTGTTTTAATCAGAATGGACAATCTATGCAATAGTTTAATTCATGATGTGTAAAAGAAAATGCAGATTTTTTTTTTTTTTCGAAATGGAAAGCTGAAAACAACAAACAGTCCTCACTCAGTTTTATTTAAACTTTACTCATGAGTTATTTTGGATGTTTGTTGACAACTGATCATTTAAGCTGAATGCCATTGTGACCTTTCTTTGCTTTCAGGTCATTGAGGCTGTCAAAAAACATGGCGTTAGACTGACAACAGTTTTGACCACTCATCATCACTGGTATGGTTCACACTCATGCCGAACATTCATGTCACATGGATTCTTACTAATAGAAATATATTGAAACCTTGTGTGTACCAGCACAACTCTGATGTTTTTCTTTCTACAGGGATCATGCAGGTGGAAATGAGAAGCTGCTGAAGCACATGCCGGGACTGCGGGTCTATGGAGGAGACGACAGAGTTCCTTGTTTGACAAAGAAAGTTACTCATTCCAACAATTTCAAAGTAAGAACGTCAAACTATCTGTTTGTCATTCTCCATGTCAGCCTCAAACTGGACTCACTCTCTGGTGTTACTGTTTCACAGGTCGGATCCCTGAGTGTCAAATGCCTGTTCACACCGTGTCACACCACAGGCCACATCTGTTATTATGTGACCAAAGAAAACAGCACCGAGCCCCCTGCTGTTTTCACAGGTAGGTAGATAAGCTAATGTAAAGAAGAGGAAGAAGACAATATAGCCTGTTTATTAGATCTGTTTATGTCTCAAACTCTGACATAAGTTTAAGAGTAAAACAACTAACCTGGCACCCCATATGGACCGTTCAATATATTTCACCAAAGGTATTAGGTATTAGTGGCACTATTTTTGGCAAAAGGCCTAAGAAAGAGCTTAAATTGGATGGTATTTGCATGAATGTAGCAGCCAGCCCATTGTAAAGTGTTTGTTGAACAGAAAATCAGTATAAAATTACATAAATAACCAAAAGGCATAACATGGGTTCATACAAAGGTTGAAGGCTAAAGCAGATTCTATACATAGGTTAAATATCAATTCAGAAAACAACATGCTGATATATGAATTTGAAATGTCTCAAACTCCAAGTAAAACTCATTATAAAACAGCACAAAAAGTTATTGTGCTACATAAAAACTTTAAAATAAATGTAAAATATTTTTACGAATATAAAAACCGAAGTCAAAAGATTGGATATAAGCTTTTTAAATAAAAAATCCAAAATGCTTCCCTCTTTGAAGATCAATACTCCCTCATACCTTCCACCTCTTCCTGCTTTAAAGGACTCTGATTGGGCAGTTCCGCTTTGGGCCGAGCACGGTCATTGTAGATTGGAGCTTGGCATGATGATTACAGACATTGAATCAGGCAGATCCATCTTGTGTGCAAGGATATGAGACAATATTGCTCCATCAAAATACTTCGTTTTGAGTAAAATAATATCCACTTCCTTTGACTTAGTAGGTGCAACATTGATTTCAAATCAAAAAACACCAGGCTGAATGTGAGTCGAGGTGTCAAGAGACATAAATATTACATCTTTACTGGGAATTAATGCCTGTTTCCTTTTTTCATACCAATAGGGGACACGCTGTTTGTGGCTGGCTGTGGTAAATTCTTCGAGGGCACCGCTGAGCAGATGTACAGAGCTTTGATAGAAATTCTGGGGCGCCTACCTCCTGAAACGGTAAATATAACGCAGTGTTTGTGAGTTTGTGTTCTTAAACAAAAAAAACTTTTGCTTAAGTCTGTTGATGAAGCTTTTAACTGTCAGACAAACTTCAGTTTTCTTTGCATTAATTAATATTTGAATGATGCAGAAGATCTGTGTAGTGAATGTAGTGATACAATGTCAACCAGCTCTGATTTCTGTATCCAAAATAAAAGAACGGGAGAATCATGGTGAAGGATTACAATTTATAAACCATGAAAAAAAGTTAAAGACATTGTAGTAAAACTTTGTTAAACTTGAGATTTACCAAATTAATTTGTCATAATTACAGCTACTGATTGTGTGACTCTATATTTGTCACCCTGTCTTTTTTAAAGTGGAGGGAATACTCTGATTGATGGATTTACTTTGGTGTGTTTGTGTTTCAGCGTGTTTACTGTGGTCACGAGTACACCGTCAGCAACCTGAAGTTCGCCCGTCATGTGGAACCTGACAATGAAGTCATTCAGAAGAAGCTAGCGTGGGCGAAGGTACCCAACTGGCCCGTTGTGTAGAAAGAGACATTTTCTCTCTCAGTCGATAAACTTTATCAGTTCAAACATTTTTGTGTGTTTGTGTTTTCAGGAGAAATGCAGTAACGGAGAGCCCACCATCCCGTCCACCCTGGCCGATGAATTCACATATAACCCCTTCATGAGAGTAAAGTATGTCAGGCTTATCTCTAAAAATGCTTTAACACAATGTTTTAGAATTTTGTACACTCTACTCTGCCTAGAGATGACCTTATTAGATTTTGGAAGGGAAAAGGTCAACTGCGCTAGGGTGTCATGATCGTCCCTTGCATACAAATGTTGTATATTGTTTATTAGGATCTCCATTTGCTTGGCACGAGGGCACAGCTGCTCTTACTGGGGCCCAAAACATAATTAAAAAAAACGCAAAATAATGATGCATTCAAAAATGAAATACAACGATGCATACAAAAAAGAATCACTTTAAGAAGCACCTGCCCTTGCCCAAAACATCTACACCAACCATTAACCTAAAAATACAAAAGACATGTAGAACAATTTTCAGAAATTCTATCTATCTATCTATCTATCTATCTATCTATCTATCTATCTATCTATCTATCTATCTATCTATCTATCTATCTATCTATCTATCTATCTATCTATCTATCTATCTAAATTCATAATATCATACATTCTTACATCTGGCCATAACTTATGAAAGATATACGTTCATTTATTTCTCTGAATATTATTTTGTCATTTGAATTCAGACTCAAACATGCTTCATATGTTCATGTGTCAGTTGTCTTATGATAAATTATGTCCTAACCTTATTTCATCCATCCATCCATTACCCTGAACTGATTGCTAGCCAATCACAGGGCCACATTCATGCTCGCACTCATACATAAGGGCCATTTCTGAGTTACCAATCAACCTAATGAGCATGGTTTTAGGACTGGGGGAGGAAGCCGAGTGCCCTGAGAGAACCCATGCATGCATGGGGAGAACATGCAAACTCCACACAGAAAGGCCCTGACAGACCAGTATATTAGAACCAGTGACCTTCTTGCTGGGAGGCACTACCTGCTGCACCACTGTGCTTCCCCATTATTTCAGCCTTTGGAAATGAAATAGGAAAACTTTGAGTTAACATTTTGCTCATACAACATAACACAAAATAAAACAAACAAAAAAACAAACAAGTGTGATACCTCAAAACCTCTCGAAGGGATTTCAGTTCAACTTTGCACAAATGCCCAATTTGACTTGATAGTGAACTGAAATTTTAGGTACTAGTTCAAAGGTCAGGGTTCTTGGGCCTCATACCCATTCTCTGCTTCTAGCATTTTTACAAATCCCCCTCCTAAAAGAACAATGGTAGCCCCTCTCGCCTCAAATGTAAGTCTTGCACTTGTTTACCTTGTGGAGACTTAAATATATTAAACTAAATCAGCATCATAAACATGCAAAGGTATGGCTCAAATCACATTAAAAGCTCTGTTTGAAGTTTCAGTTGGCTGCTGCTGATATCTTTTTATTTCCTCTTCAGGGAAAAATCTGTGCAAGACCACGTGAAGCAGACCGACCCGAATGAAACCATGAGAAGTCTCCGGAAAGAAAAAGACGGCTTCCGTGTTCCCAAAGACTGATGTCCACCACTGACTCGGCTAAACACCTGCTCACATCACTGAAACATATGAATAATATACCAGAAGAATATAATAAATCCATCCTGAGAGCCACTTTAAACAGATAAACACTCAATCTCAGAGGACACTTATGTTATTGTCTTAATCAGGCTGAATATGGTTTATTCAACATGAATTCACACTCATTCTGTTTGTTTGTATATTTGTGGGATAGTTTTGAGGAATATTTGGCCATTGTTTGAATGCTTCAGCTGAGAGACACGTTTGTTAAAATGTAAATGAGAGTTTTAGAGTCTATTTAGTTTTATGTTGTTTATATCGATGTCCAAACTGCTATTTTTAGAAGTTGTCAGAACAAAAGAGACAAAGAGAAAGGGAGGCACTTGCTTGAAGAATGTTGGCATATTTGTAAAATGTCTGTAAATTGATAAAATAATTTTGTTAAAGATTTGAATCAATGTTTTTCCTGACTTCAGATCCCTCCTCATGCTTTTTAAATTGTGTCTCTATTACAAAATTGTTTTGTTTTTGTGTGTTTGCAGTAAATGTCGGACACAGCTGTAGCTCTTTGCATGTATAGTTGACAAGTCGCAGAGAAAATTGCATGTTCTTTGGAGAAAAATAAGAAAACATGTCTAAAGTTAGTGGAAATATAAGTCTTGCATTCAGTGTGGACTTCAAAATTCCAAAGTAAAGGTAGTTATCATCCACAACGGTCCCATTGTGTCATGTTATCATGTAGGACTGACTATGAGGGTTGCATAATATGCATACGTAGCTGAACAGATCTTACTCACCAGAAATAACAGCTCCATATTGTTCTCTAACGGCACTTGGAAGAGAAAATAACAGCAGACGGTGGTACATTTAAATGGATTTTAGACCTTAAACTCTATAAAAACATTATATAGTAAAGTTAATACAGATTCCACATAAGCAGTAATGTGCAGATATTTGTCTGCCACAAATGTCTAGTTGATAAATATATATTTATATTTATCACAGGTGAACAGCTGCAGTTAAGTTAATGTTCTATCATGCATGTTTTGTTTTTTGGCTGCTGAATTAGTACAAGTATCTTTAGAAGAGGTATGTATTACCAAGATTCAGGCTACAGGATACATACGATAATCCACCAGAGACTATAAATCACAGTATGCTGCAACATTAAAAGCTGTATAATATATATCAATTTTCTTCAGTAAATAGCCAGTGTTAGGAATCTACAATGTTAAATGGATTATAAACAATTTATTATCAGTGTTGTGAACAAATTATATGGCCTCCAATACCTGGATAAACTATATTGTCTTTTCCAATGACAATAATAGCAATTAATGTAACAGAGAAACGTGGAGCATATTTCCAAAAGATTTCTGGAAGATGATAAAACATTCAAAAATAATCACTCTGAAAAGGTTAAATGAGAACCTTTTCAGCATAAAATGGTAACTAATATAATAGTAGTAGTCATACTAATTAAAATGAAAGTAACATAACATTAATGACCATAATAAATAACAATAATTACGTTATAAAAAAAATAAATACAACAAGAATAATAGTTTATGATAGTAACATTAATGGCAATACTACTACTAATAATAATAATGATACAGTTTATAATGACATCAGTGACCATTCAGTGATAATAACACAGTTTATGGTAACACCAATGACAATAAGATTTAATTGGTAATACAGATTTAAATAAAATGAATGATTAAGTTAACTATGATTGTTTAAACGGGCAGTGTCTGCAGACCACGTTGAATCTTTCTGTACTCGATTAAAATGTCTCTCCTCGCGCGTTACTTCGATGATGTCGCGATAACTTGTCAGTTTTGGTGCAAGAATGTAGAATAAAATATTTCCGCCCGTCGCTGCTGCAAAATGATGAAAGAACCTGATCCAATTCTATAAATCTGGGGTAATTTTGATTTTCCCGACGTTTGCGGGTCGATTGTTTTTTCCTTTAGATCGTTAAAGCTGCAGAAAGTGTGAATTTCGAGCGGATGTTGTTTATTACTGTGCTTAAACAAATAAACACGATTTAATTTAACTTATTTAACACCTGGCATTATCATAGACAGGTGTTAGCAGCGGCTGAAGATGTCCTTTAGAGAAACACTGTGGCATTAAACTCTTCCTGAGTGCCGTGCAGTGTGGTGCGCATGCGTGTGAGGGTGCCATGAAGGTAAAGGTGATCTCCATCCTGGAGGATAACTACATGTACCTGGTGATCGAGGAGCAGAGCAAACAGGCTGTAGCTGTGGACCCTGCTGTTCCACACCGGGTGAGAGGTTAATAATATGTTATTTTGTAGTTTAAAGTGTCGTTTTTAATCTTCTGGGCACAAAAGCATTTCCTAATTGTTTCCTAGTTGAAATAAGTACAATATTTTCCCCTTTAAAAACAAAATTAAGTTAGTAAAGTCAATATGAGCAAAAAATAAATAATTCTTAATTTCCCTGAGGAAGTCTTCCAAAAGGATTAATAAAGTTCTGTCAAATCTTATGTAATAAAACAACATTAAGAGCATATTTATATTGTACTATTGTGATGATAATTAAGTATTTTTTTAAAATAAATGATATGTACTCCTCATTTTCCTCACAGCTACTAGAAATAGTGAAGAGAGAGGGTTTGACCCTGACTGCTGTTCTCACCACACACCACCACTGGTAAGTTTCTTTCATCCAGCCATAATATCTGGCATACTTTCAGAAGTTATGATGAACTAATCATATTTTCATTGATCAGGGACCATGCTCGGGGTAATGAGGACCTGCTGAAGGAGATCCCCGGGCTGAGGGTGTATGGAGGTGATGATCGAATCGGGGGTTTGACAGATAAAGTTGCCAACGACCAGGAACTCAAGGTGACCAGAAAGTATCATGAGTCTGATGCTCTTACCTAAATAATCAACTAGTTATGTTTCGGCATGTTTTCTGTAAGGGTCAGAGCATAAATAACTAATAATAAAAGTTTATTTGATTATTAAGCTTTTAACATCCAACCAATACCAAAAGTGATAAGATGATAAAAGAATAAACAGTATGCATGTAGGACTTCATTTTTTTCAATGAAAACATAAGCTAGATTTTTTTTAAATCACTAAAAGCTAGGCTGGACCTTAAAATGTCAAACATGAGAGCACAAGGATGTTCATCACAGACAAAAAGCACACAGATAGCACTCAGTTAAAGCAGTAAAGTGAAGAAAAAGTCATTGATTCCAACACTGAACTATCAGCAATTTCTTTTGTTTGTTTATAAAACTGCTGATTGAAATGCAAATCTAAGTGTCATCTGGCACGATGCACCTCTGAGTTGGGGCTAGTTTGACCAGCACTTCTAGAAATAATTCTGCTTTTTGAATAAGTACAACCAGTAGCATCTGGAGAACTTGTAACACATGCAGCATGTGGCTTCACATTGTCTTGCTGACATGTTATGCACAAATGCTTGTTACCCATGCCATAGGCACTAACACCCCCCCTCAAACCATCACAGATCCTGGCTTTTAAACTTTGCTCTGATAACAGTCTGGATGGTCCTTATCGTCTTTAGCTCAGAGGACACCACATCCATGACGTCCAAAAAAAGTTTAAAATATGGACTTGCCAGACCACAGCAGACTTTCCCACTTTGCCTCAGTCCATCTCAGATGAGCTCAAGCCCAGAGAAGCCAACAGAGTTTCTTCGTGTGGTTGATTTAAATCTTCGGCTGAACATGGTGGAGTTTTAACTTGAGCTTGTAGATGTTATCATGAACCATATTAAAGGATAAGTTTAGTTTCTACAGCTTTCACATTGTTTATAGAATGAAGTAGAACAATATACTCACCCAGAAGGCTTTCCTGATCCTAACAGTGCTTCGGGAGATATTTAGATCCAAAATCGAGCAGCGGACATCCGCATAATGGTAGCACATGGGGCATGTATAGCGCCGCTCCTAAAACTGCATTAATCGTCCAAAAACTCATTAGTTTCACCAATATTTCATCATGGTCTGCTCACGCTACTCCTCCATTACAGTCTGTGTCTCTCCAGACATGTTTTTGTGACTGTGCTGACCTCTGAACTGAAGGCTTTGTTTACGTTTGCCTCCGCGCATGCGCAGTATGGCTCATTGTTTCAGGGGAAGACCGCCGGCTACACAACGACTTTCTTCTTCCAGTTTTGTGCAAAATGGACAAAAATCTATTGGATGAAGATGTTGTGGAGGAGAACTTTGAATATGATGGGTGTCCTTACAGTTTCGAGCCAGAGTTTACAGATGAGGAGCTCATCGAAAGGAGGACGCTGAGGCAAAGAGAAGAACAGATGAAGTTAAAGATTTAAGAGTCCTCAGGGTAGATTAAAAATAATACAGGGGGTCCAGGACCACGAAAAGCTTGAGAACAATTGCTTTAATGTAAATACAGAGTAAGAAATATGAATCATTTCTTCACTGCAGCCCATTTGATATGAGTGCATTTTTCATTTTACTCTGCAGTTTAACTCCATCAATGTGAGGTGCCTGTTTACTCCGTGCCACACCTCTGGACACATGTGCTACTTTGTGTGGGAGGACGAGTGCAGCGACGCCCCGGCTGTGTTTACAGGTGTTAGTGCCGGACTTCACTTCATACAATAAGTTCTTGATTGTGCTTGTAACATCTACAGCTTCATCTCAGCAGTTAGAGATGTGACCCTCTGCTGACAAAAACACTGATCCATTGTTCTTGTTGTGCACAGCAGCAGAGATCGATCACCCCGTTGACGTCTCCTTTCTTTTGATTTTCAGGGGACACCCTGTTTATCGGGGGGTGCGGGCGGTTTCTGGAGGGCACAGCTGAACAGATGTACCACAATCTCACCCAGGTTCTCGGCACTCTACCTCAAGACACGGTCAGTGGAATCAGGGTTTTTTGGTCCAGCTCTTTGCAGCTTTCACGGGGTCAACGACGGCCAACATGAGCTCAGATAAGAGCTGCGGTCAGACTGACTCACAGCAAACACACTAACAATGAGGGGATTGATAGCAGCCTGGCTCCCCTCTCCTTTATCCATGAATACATCTCAAACTGGCAAAAATCACATCGTTCAGGGTTATTTGACTCTACCAGTTTGTCTGTTTCCTGTTTTTTCAGCCCCACTTGTTTTTGTTCATTTGCAGAAGGTGTTCTGTGGACACGAGTACACCATAAAGAACCTGAAGTTTGCCATGCTGGTGGAGCCGGAGAACGAGAAGGTTAAAGAGATGCTGAGCTGGGCCAGGGTGAGAAACTCAGCAAAGACTGCCTCCATGATAAAGTTCACATAATACCAAAGACAAACCTCAACAGCTAGTTTGTCTTATCAATGACAATAAATATAATTCAGTGTTTAATATTTAATACAGACATCCTTTAAATCTTTCTCTAAATGTATGTACTCCTATGATAAAAAGAAAAGGTGATTTTTTTTCCAAAGAGCAAGAAAAAACGTAGCTAACATGAAAGTAAGCACTGTATTATGCATTACTCTGACGAGTAAATGTGAAGAAAATTAGACAAGAAGAGGATAGAGTTGCTCGAAACCTGCACTCACACACTCACACTTTTGCTGACAAACAGGAGCCACATTGAGCGAACTCAGGTAACAAAGAGCTAAGCTGACGTTATTTGGGCAATAGTGATTGTAAGAGCCATGTGTTACTTTTTGTTTACCATTGTCTTTATTTTTGTACCTGGCCTCTAGAGTTCAGAGCAGCATCATGGGATGCATGCTGAGGTGGCCACAGGTGTCCAATGTTTAGGTTAATTAACAGAAAGGGTTCTGGAGGTGAAGGAGCCAGACAGTTTTCGACTGTGTTCGAGTTTCTTTGTATTATTTTCATATCTCTGTTTAGGGCTTACTGGAAGCAGACGAGAAATAAAAGGTTTTTTTTTTAATTTAGTGCTACATACAGCTTTCGGTTTGTTTACTTTATAAAACTCGACACACGTCAAACTTTTCACCCACGAAAAGAAAATAGATTTAACAGAGTTTGGCACCCCTTCCTGACTTTTTTCGAGAAACCCACGACAGACATTTCTGAATAGCTTCCCCCCCCCCCCCCTTTTTAACATTATTTTTTATAGATATATATATTAGTGCTGTCAGACATTAAAAAAAATAATCTAATTAATTACAGGATTTGTAATTAATTAATCTAATTAATCGCATTTTAATCTCACATCTAATTTAAGTCCCCACATAAAGAATTTGAATTCTAGGACATTACAAAATCGCAGCGGATCATTAATCAAATGAATAAACTAAAAAGAGAAGATTATAAATTCACATTTTTATTGGTGATTGAATAAAACCAAAGTCAGGGCAACTTGTCCAGAAAATTCTAAGCTCAATCAGGCAACTCAAATTACACTTTAAGTGTGTTTCTTAAATACAATTAAAAAATAAGAAAAAGGTCGAGGACATCCAGCAAAACAATTAGGCCTGATGCATTATTAAAGAATGTAGTAAAAATATAGATAAATAAATTCAAAAATAAAATAAGACTAAGTCTTAAATATACCATTCCTGTTGATGCCTGGGCTTTGTTTGGTTTGACTAGAGATGCATGTGTGAAGTGACGTGCGATTAATTAATCTTGCGATTAATTTTTTATGCATTAATTTGCATTGTAATTAATTAATCTAATTAATGCACTAAAGTGACAGCCCTAATACATATATATATATGTATATATGTGTATATGTGTATATATATATATATATATATATATATATATATATATATATATATGTATATATTTTATTTTACTTATTTTTCATGTATTTTATTTATTTTCATTTTATCATTATTATTATTTACTTTTTTTATATCTATGTGTGTACATGCATATCTGTGTATGGATGGATGTATGTGTTTATATATGTGTATATAAATATATATAAGTGTGTATTTGTGTATATATATGTATGTATATATATATATTCTATCCTTTTAGTGCATTTATTACCTTAGACTAAATTTTATAAAAAAGAAATAAATTTCTTTAAGCTCTCTGTAACCAATTGTTTGTAATTTATAATTTATTGAAAGATCAGCTCATTCTTTCTTTATTACTATACCCCTTACTGCTTTTGTTATTGTGGGTGGGTTAGGGTTAGGGATTAGAAACTTTTCCCCCACCATCAGACGGATTTTAGCCGCTACATTGATGTTATTTGGGTTTGTTGAGAAGTTTTATGCATGCTTAAAAATTTCCAATGTTTGATCCAACGCTCTTGTAAATCTCAGCGACTCTGCTGGCGAATGTTGGGGCCTGTCCACCTGTGGTTCTTGCTGTATGACTTGTGTCTCCTTTTCTGGGACAGCCGTATTTCATCCTCTAGGCATGGTGTTGAAACACTGAGACCAGCAGCAGCTGCATGTGGTGAAATAGCATCTAAGTTTGCCCAGTATGACGTTCCTTGAGTGACGTCACGTTTGTACAACAGTCAGCAGCACAAAGCTACATGAGGTCAAAGTTACCCCAAGTTGAGTGCATGAACATGCGTTACATCTTGCCAAACATTTGAAATACATCTTAATAAATCGGGGTGGTTGTCTCCACTTCAAATACATCGACCTGCTCAGCAAATTGACCTCCAGAACTTTCCCCAAAATTTTGATAATTTTTCAATGTTGGTCAACGTCAGCTACTGTAGACTGATGTGTGAATGCAGCATACTGTAGACAAAATGTCTCACATTCAGCTGTTAAAACTCTAAAGAAGACATATTCTAAATGAGTAGTCAAAAAAATAGTTTGGGTACCATGACGTTTTTGTCTTTGTCTTTAGGCGAGGGATGATGACGACAAACCCACAGTGCCATCCACCCTGATGGAGGAGTTTGACTACAACCCTTTTCTTCGCCTTTCGTGAGTTTGCTATTTGCATTTTATCTCCTGAAACTGACATTGGCATTTAAAAATGGGTACTTAGTACTCTAAACTGGGTCCAGTTGACCCATGTGCACATCCCACTCATGACCAATCCCCCACCGGCCTACGCTTGCTCTGCTTCAGCCAGAACTGGGCCCACTGTGTCCTACATTGTACTGTTTCCCACAATGCAAATCGCCAAAAGGACATGGATGGTGGACAGCCATAGTGTTTATCCCAATCAGAAAATTTTAGGCTGTGAAAGGAGGACCATGCAGAAGTGCCAAAAGCTGCAGTCCCTTAAGTGTCCACTTGAAGCTGGCTGCAGGAAACTTGGTGGTCACATGATTGTGTGCAAAAGCAGCTGGCTTTTGTGACCCATATAAACATTTCACAGACTTCATTAAAAAAACTGCTTCAGTCTAAATATGTGATTCATCGATGTGCTCTCACTGTGGAGGGGAGGGTACTTATCCTATGATTTTCTTCTAATTGAGAGTTTCTGATTTTAGAAATAGAGACATGTCTGCACATCCATGTGTTGTTGCTATTGATCAGACAGCCTCTACATTTGGGAGCAGGTTGATCTAAAGTTCTGTCGAGATTACATAAACAGTTTGCCCTAACAACGCATTAACAGTGTTCCCAAGGCCCTTTTGATAATCATACAGCTGATATTAGAGGGCTAAGTCAATTCAAATGTTAGTAAGTTTATGGTCAAACTACATACTACTGCCAAAATAATATGCAGTACTGCATATCGCATTTCTTAGTAGTTTGTTGTAGATGGTTTTGAAATTGACCTGACCTTAATATTAGAATTTAGTCTGGAATGTCAGATTTTTGACTTTAATCTGGAAATTTTGACTATCACCAAAATAATTGACTTTTTCTATCACAATTCAGAGGTCTAAGTCCAAGTCTGAGATTAAAGTCAGAACTCGACTTTTTTTCTCAGAACTATATGTAGAAAGATAGACGGACAGATTCTGACTGGAGTTGCAGTTATTTTGATTTTTTCTCAGATAAAAATCAGTCATGTCCTTTTTTCCCTGACTTCTGCAAAAAAAATATTATAAACATAAATGTTTTAAAAGTTATAATAATCACTTTTATCTCAGTATTTTGATCTTTTTTTCTTGGAATTAAAAAAAAGTTCTAAAAAGCAAAGTTGTTCAGTGGCCCTTTTCCCTTCTGCAGATGTTTGACACCAAAACAGCTTAAGCCATGTTGTATTTCCTCAACGAAGACTTTGACCAGACCGAAGCTGTTTCCTCGTGGGCTTGAAGCAGCTTTGGATTCAAAACTTCTACTTTTTGATGCGAGCAGCTTTTAAAGAAATAATTTTCTAGTTGTAGTTTTCTTTAGCACACTGTGTCAAAGCTGTGTTGTGACACCCTTCAGATATGTCACCCATGTTTTTGACCTTTTTCCTGCAGAGAGGAAGCAGTGCAGAAGTTCACGGGGAAAACGGACCCCATAGAGGTGCTGAGGGTCCTACGGAAGGAGAAGGATAAATTCAAGAAGCCCAAGAAGAGCCTTCCTCCTCACGCCATGTTGGCTTTAGAGTGGGGGCTGCTGAGACCCTGAGACCCTGTTTCAGGTCTCAAACAAAACTCCAACACCATCGACTGATGGATGAACGGATGCAGCGAGACGCATGACTGTAGAGCAGTGTCTGTTTCTTTAACCATTCATTTAAAATGATCTGAAATATGATGATATGATGTTTGCACATTAAGGCTTCAGTAGAGCTGCTTTTGTTTTCTTACAACTGGGTAAATTTAAGACTGGTATTTCAGTCTGATATGCACAAATTCAACTCCACCACAAAAAGATCTGCTAATAGTACCAAACCTCTGGAGTCAAACTGCTGGGATTTGTTGTGTTTTGGGCATTTTTTTGATAACTTGTTTTGTGAGATGAATAATCCTACGGTTAATATTTTTTAATTTGTGCCAGGATGTTACTTTCTCTTTGTTTTCACTTTAATTCACTGTTATCCCTTTATGGATTTTATTTTCTGAAGCGTAACCACCTGACTGATGATAGATTTTACTAAACACTAATTTATTTCATGTTTTCTCTTATTTTATGGAATAGGATTAAGATTAAGCAGAAGAAAGAAATAACAAGGGGAGGAGGATTATTGCTCCATCATACAGTTCAAGAAAAAGTTGAAATTCTATGGGAAATAGTAAAAATACCAAAAACAATCTAAACAGAGAATCTGTTTCATATAGAAGTTCAAAATATATAATGTGGAGACTCAACTGAATGAACGTTCAAGTGTAATAGAAGACCATTTTTTATTCCAGCTCTGTGATAAGACTGTATGTCAATATTATTATTAACATTTCAATGTCTTTGTCGTTGTTCCAGCTTTTTTACTCTTACTTTATCCTGAATATACATCGTCCTCTTCATTCTTCTAGCCTTCCTTACTTCAGTTTAATAACATAAGTTACTTCCTATCCTCTTCATTAACTTTTGCATTCAGTGCTTTAAACTTCAAACATTCAAGGATGTTTGTGTGTAATTAACGCTGCACTTTATATCCATTATTCTAGAGATTTTCCACTCAAAATATAAAAACAAGAAAATAAACATTTATTGTTCATCACCATGAATGTAAATGCTGCTTCCTCACAGAAAAAGAGCTTTTACCTACAGAGGAGTAGAAGAGTCGGGCTGAGAGGAAGAATGAGAGAAAATATTTATCATCTTTGCTGAGGAGGTTGTGTTTTTTGTTTGTGAGCAGGATAAAAGTTCTCAACAAAATTTGGTTACACTTTCAGGTAATGTTGGTCATGGTACAAGGAAGAAGTGATTAGAGTTTGGTGGTGACCCAGATAACAGCCATAAGTGAACAGTCAGTTTCATTTTGTTGTGGGACTGTTACTAACAGTAATATGTGAGCTACATTGTGAAGGTGTCTAGTTTTATCAGTTAGTATTTGGCATTTTTCCTTTGTTTTCTTTCATTATAAACATTATTCTAGAAATGTTTAGTTTTTCACCCCTAACTGAACATCAACAATGATCATCTGGGTGTTTTGAATTTTTCTTTAAATTATCAACTACTTTCAAATTGTTTCTTCTAAATTGTCCCTCAATGTTATTGTAGGAATTCAGTTTTTATTCAACTCAACTGTTTTTTTTTTAAACTTTTTATTTGACTTTTATGGTATGTTTACTCATTTCCAGTAAATTGTATGTTTACATAATTTTGCAAGTTTCCCCTAAAACTTTTGACTTTTTCTTTTCCTCCCCAATATATTATTTTTCTCTTTAAATCAACACTTTGACTTTGCTTTTTATTTATTTATTCCCCCACAATATTTTATCCTTTGCTTCTCTTAAAGGAGACATATCATGCTGATGCATGATTTAATACTTACATATAATATAATAAATTTGAAAACAAGACCTTACACCCCCTTAATTTTCAAAAAATTAGATATTGTTTTTTTCTGATATCCTAGAACGAGATTTGATGCCTCTGAAAATAGGTCATTGCGAGATGTCCGCGAGATTTCAAACATCGTGATGACACGAGGTACCTTTCTTTTTATTGGAGTAATCTGATAAAACACCTCCTCCTCTGTTATGTCCGTTAGCCACAAAACCATCAGTCAGGAACACGTCTGTCCAGCAGGGGTTTATAGGTCCCTAGCTCACAGTCACTCATTACCAGCTCTGGCCTGTAGGGGGACTCAATACGCGCTCGCTGCTTTGAGCCTGCCGGAAAATACAGTAGAAGAAGAAGGACAGGCTGGCTCTACCCCCAATAGAACTGACCAATCAGAGCACAAAGGGCTGTGACGTTGCGAGGTAACTTTAGGTCATCCTGAGATCCTCGTGTTTCAACGAGACCTTGTTAATGGCCTAAAATGGGGATATTGAGAACGCTATTGTGGGGCAATGAAGGAACTAAATGACTTGTACTGAGGGCAGAAATGCTTTACAGGCATCCTAGTCTGGCATAGTGAAAAGGAGAAACAAGCATGATATGTCTCCTTTAATCAAATTTTGACTTTTTGCTGTTTTCCCCTCAATATTTGATTTTGTCCTCTTTTACTTGATATTCTGACTTTTAAAAAAAAAAAAACTGTCAGCTTGTCTGTTGGCCTGATAACTTAGACAGTCCTAAATGGATTTTAATGACATTTTCAGGGAATGTTGATCTCAGCACAAATAAGAAGGAAATACACTTTGGTGGTGATTTGTATTTTTAAAGGATTTGTTAATGGGAAAGGGCAAATAGTTTCGTGAGCATTCTCTTCTAGACCTCTTCTAGTTTCTCTGATTTTTTTTGTCACATATTTTGAGGCTTTTCTTTTTTTTTTTATCAACATTTTGACCCTTCTGTTTTGTTCATCAATATTCTTAACCTTACGTATGTATATAATTTAGTCTTTCATCTTGATTGCTCATTTATATTTTTCTGACATTTGACATTTTTTCTCTAAATTGTGCATAAAATTTTGACTTTTCTCAACATCTCACCCTTTTAAGTAAATTGTTTATCAGTTTATTGCACAGATGTTGAGTTATTTTTCTCCAACATTTGGACTTTATATTAAAATTCTTTCTAACCTTTAAATTGTTTATATTATCTTTGGCACTTCTTCAAAAATGTATCAGCATTATTCTGGATTTTTTTACTTTTTACTTGGTGTGCATGATGCTAAAATATCCTTCTACTCTCATTTGCTTTTTTCTCACAGCTTACCCTCATACTCTTATGTATATGACTATACCCCAGAGTCAAGGCAAATTAATTAAACATGTTTTAATAAAATATATAATGCTGTGCATTTTTATTAAAAAAAAACAGCTCAACAAAATGATGGATACAATTAAATAAAGTATTTTATTCTCTCTTAATGTATATGTACAGTTGAGATAAACAAGGAATGACAATGCTCTGCGGTTTTTCAGCCCACATTTAGAGGTGTAACAGAAGCCAAATTATTTATCAATGATTAAAAAGACAACCAGTCGATCAGTGCAATTACACCTTTGTTTCAGTCCAGTCTGTTTTCTACATCATAGTTTTCATTTTTTCAGACACAGTCAGTAGTTAAAGTTGCAGATGATAAACCTGTTCATATTTTCTTTGCTTACGGGCAGAAAAGCATCTGAACTGGTCAGTTATTGTGCGTTTAAAACACTTTCAGAGGTAAAATTCCTTGAAGGCTTTCATCACCACTTCATAGTGAGTCCGTTGGTCATCTTCTCCACTGTGTGGTACTGTGTGTGCAGCAGCTCTTTGGCTCTCTCCTCGCCTATGCTGTGCAGCCACGTCTGGTAGAGCTCAGCCACCTGAGCGTCATCTTCTGGAGACAGGGAGTGCTCTGATTTGTAAAGCTCGTCTACTTTCTGAAGAAGCTCCTTCGGGTTCTGACCAGGCAGAGGCTTCAGCTGCCCGCCGCCATTCAGACAGCCTGAGAATTCAGAGAAGTGGGGTCTTAAAGGTCAGCCAATAAAAACAGTGAATGCTGTAGGCTACTGTAACTCGTGAACATTTCATCTGTTTGTGTTTAACCTGAACATCTTCAAGAGTCCATACATGCCCTTAACTCGGGTTCATGCTGTAAATTCATTTTTGACAACTGGTAGAGGATGTTCACAATCACTAATATTCTTCTAGTTGTAATACACAGAGAACCCCTGATCCAGCTGTATTCTCTCCGACATGCTGTGTATTCACTTTCTGAATCTTCAATAAAAAACATGCCATACCAACTGAACTAAATGGCCAGCTGCATATGATTTATAAATCCAAAAATTTCTTTTACCTGACGGACATGCCATCACTTCTACAAAGTGATAAGACGACTTCCCCCTCTTAAGTTTCTGCACCAGGTTCTGGATGTTGCGGAAGCCGTATGTGGAAGCAAAGCACAACATGACTTTCCCATCTTTCTCTAGAGTCACCTCCTGAAAGTCTTTATTCCTGTGACAGAGGAGAGGAGAGGAAACTTTATGATCAAGCAAGCTACATTTAACACAAGTGAACTGGTGCTATGGTGCAGTATAAGTGAGGACAAAACAAAACTGATAGAATAAAAACTGATTAATTTTGATCACCAGCTGCCTGACAGTTGAAGGGTAAACTGAACCTGAAGCACAAGTTACCACAAGCCTTCCTAAACCTGATGAGCTGTCTCACCTGAGGGTCTTGTAGGTGAGCTCCTTCACCTCCTCCCCAAACAGCTGCTTGGCTGCATGCATGAAGACGTGATGGAGGTAACCGCCTGATCCGCTGCCAGCGTGGTTTAAAAAATCCCCCCCACTCACAGCACTGAACCTGGTCAAGAAGAATGTATGCCCTCAGTGTGTGAAGACCTTAAGAACCTAAACTCGTGCTTTAGCTTACATGAGAAAAGCTGAAACATACATGGCATCAAGAGGTGCAGGCTCCACGTCGCTCAGGGACACATTCTTCTCCTCCAGCATTTTCTGAACCTCTCCTGTGAGGGGCAATGAAATGTTGAAAGAGACAAAAAGTCCACGTTCATTCACACAAAGGGCATCTTTAATGTATGAACTGTACCGGAGGTGATGACACAGTCCACCTCTCTGGTCTCATCGGTGTTCAGGTAGAAGTCCGACCTCGAGGCCTCAAGTTTCTTGTCAAAGCAGGGCATCACTGCAACATGGTAGATCTGTTTTGGACTGAGACCCTGAGAGAACAAAACACTCATTATTCTATTTTGATATCACATGCTCATTCATTACAAGCTACATCAAATCATCTTAAGCACAGAGCAATGATAAGGATTTAAACTCCAAGACGAAATAGATGCATATGTTTAGATACCTGCTGTTCAGCAAAATAGCCTTTAACCAGAGATCCCATCATCTGCTGAGGGGACCGAGTGGTGCTGATGTAAGGCAAGATAAACTCCCCGTGTGTCTTCTCAGCGTAACAGATCCAGCCTTGACCAAACACAAACATGAATTCAACTCAAACACCCCAAAGAATGCAAATGTACTGGATCAGTCTGTCTTTCTTTCCACTGCTTCATCAGAACCTACTCCTCATAATGTGGAGTAAAATTACAAGCATTTCTGAAACTCAGCTAATAATTATTACAAATAGTGAATAAAGCAACAATTTCAGTTGGCATTTTGCTCAAGTTTTTAAGGTTTTGGCCTCTACACTCTGCAACAAGATAAATTAATAAAAGACAAATGAATGAAAATATTGTCCCAACATTGAATGTCATTGAACTAAATGCTTTATTTTGAAAATGTAAAAAACAAACGTGAATGGTCACAATAAACAAATAAATGCATATACCAAAACAAAAACAAAGAAAGTAAACTGTTGACATTGTCCTGCTTGTGCAGTAAGTTCACTTGCTCAAAAAGGACTGGGAAGAAGTATACATTTATTTAGTCCTATTCCTTTTATTACCAGTTACTACAGTCACATTGCACAGGTTTTCTTTGGTGTTCCTACTAGGGATGGGATGACATATCGTTTGGCAATATATCGCGATACAGTACGTGACGAAATGCATCGAGTTAGAAAAAAATGGATCGCGAAATAAATACGTCACATCCGGTAATAGTGCATGTGACCAGAAGTGACGACAACAAACATTAGCACCAACTACCTTGCCTCCAAAAAGCCTAATGATGGAGTAGAATGAGGTTGAAATTGAGGACACTCCGCCTGGATACAAATCATCTGTCTGGCAGTATTTTGGTTTTGTCATTGAAAAAAACAAAGATGTCGAAAATGAGCCTACCGCTCATTAGCATACACTCTCTCTAACCTCTCTAGGGTTAGAGAGAGTGTTATTGTTTGTGTTTGGCCTGTTAGCCTTGTGTCTTCCTGTGTGCAACTCAAACAAAAACAAAAAAGTTGTAATTACACAGTATACGATGCGCATTGACGGAAATGCGCCGACTTTGAAAAAAAAAATGGATGGTCATGAAATAAAGGCGTCCGTCCGGTAACAGCGCATGTGACCAGAAGTGGCGACAACAAACATTAGCACCAACTTCTGTACTTGCCTCCAAAAAGCGGAATGATGGTCGAATGAGGTTGAAAATTGAGACGCTCCGCCTGGAAACAATATCATCTGGTGGTAGTATTTTTGGCTTTCTCATTAAAGCGAGGCGAAGATGGCGTACCACTGGTAACGCGTCCGCTTAGCATACACTAATCTCTCTAACCTCTCCTGAGCAGCGAACTCGCAGAGACGAGCAGAGTGTTAATGTTCATTTCTGCTTTTGATATTGTATCATCTATATAAATGACCGGAGCATACCGAGATGCAGCATATCGTGAGTTTAAGTGTATCGTCCCATCCCTAGTTCCTACCTGGACAGGCTGATGTTAGCATGGGTAGACACTTGCTATCCTGCTCCTTCCTCTGAAAGCGTTCAATGAACTCCCTCTGACTCTCCAGCAGGCTGAAGGTTCGACTAAAGCTGGTATCAAACACATGATGAACCCCTGTAAGAATGACAGTCAGTCAGTTTAAAACGACATTTCATACCTTTCTTGGAGTTTTTATGTAAGAGAAATATCCTTTTTGCACTCACCAAGGCCTTTAAAGAAAGATGTAAGCCTCCTGCCCGCCTCACTGCTGCTGAGGTCATAACGTGCTGCGATAGAAGCTCTGGACTGAGGAGACACCGACACCACCACCACCCTCTGATCTGATCCACTGACCTGTGGAGGTCCAGATTTGGGAATTGGTTAAAAAAAGACACAAAAATTTCGAGTAGTGATGACTGGTTTGATAACATGTGCCCAGTTCATCCTGCAGTTCTGGAAGGAGCCAAAAATTCTGACATTGAAACTGTGGAAAGAAGACATGATGACAATAGTTGTATTTGAAAACTGTTGGTCATCTTCTTCCAAGTTTGAAAACTAAAGAAAAATGATTCATCTAAAGAGCAATGGGCCGATTTTGGTCATCATATTTGGAAGTAAGAACCTGATCTTGCCAAGAAATGGATGGACTGTATGAGCGCATTAATGTAAGGGTGCTGTTTTTGAATAAATGATGCTTCTTCATGACTGTATCAATGTACTGTTTCTCATCCGTGCCTGTTATGTTTTCTGCTATTTTGTTTGCATTTAGGTTTGTACGTTTTTTTTTGATTATTCTTTGTATTTGTTTAATATAATAGAAGCAAAAAAAAATTTAATTATATAAAGGAAGACAAAAAAGTATTAGAACTGCAGCAAAACCATGCCAATCCTCAAAGGACATTAACTTATCTTTACCTTGTTGTTGTTGAGCACTTTAAAGAGCTCCTCGTGGCTCTGCTGTGTGATGAGAACACTCTCAGCAGATGTGATGCAGCCGCTACACGCCAAGCAGTCATTCAGAGTGATCTTTGCTTTCTCCAGCTTCTTTTTGCCACCATCCTACAAACAAAAGCTGAATCCATTAACAGATATTTGAGTACATCAGGTTTATATCAGGTTTATCAGCCTTTCTACTCACCTGGTTGACTTGGACATAGCTTCCATCATCTTCTATTTGGATTTTGGCCACAGATTTTCCTTGTTTCTTCTCTACCTTGACTGGTTTGACACATTCCTGTAAAATAAAAACAATGAGAAATGCACCATATTTATCTACTGATGTGTTATATCCTCAGATTTAGGGATGGGTACCAAATTAGGTACTTTAAGAGGTACCGACCGAATTCTGTGGGTACTACCGAGTACCGATTCACGTAAAATCAAAAGGTGCCATGTTTAGGTACCTAAATGCATCCTTGTGACTGTGAGGGAGTGGAAGAAGTAGGCATACTATTGGGTAGAGTAGGTGAATTTCCATACCAGACTTAAACACAGCATGTTGTTCATGTTGAAGAAGTTTTTGGGACAACTACAGTGTTACAATACAAACAGTTGAATGTTGTTTTGATGTATATATGTCACATTTTATATATTGAGAAATAAATTTACATTCAAAAAATTTGAGATCTTAATATTAAACAAATTAATATTTATTACCCCATAAACACATGCAAAAGTACCGAAAATTGGTACCGTTGAGTACCGATACCGATTCCCAAGTACCGTGCATCAGTATGGTAATGGTTCGAATGTGAAAGGTACCCATCCCTACTCAGATTTCTCCACCTATCCGTACTGTAATATATGGGCTATTTTATGTTTAAGTTCACTACCTTTCCAGCTTTGATTTCCCCATAGCAGTATTATGCAATAGCATTTTGCTTGCCTTAAACATATGTTGACTTTGACATTACTTTATATCCCTGTTTATTGTGTTGACTGTGGCTGCGGTCGAAAAGTCATTTTTGCTTAGGAAGGTTCCTAACGGAGGGAAATGAACCGGAAGTAGTTCGTGATTAGAGCTGTTCGAATAGTTTAAATGCATAGGAAAGGTGGCTCAATGCTTCCTTTATTATCTCCTTTAGCATAGGATACACCGGACCATCCTTTACGAAAGGAGAGGAGATTATTCTGTCCCACAATTCACCGCGGCAACAGCTTTTATAAACAGCGTGTATTCCGACTGCTTCCGAATTCAACAGAATAATGACAAACAAATCCCACAGACCATGTGAGTTCCCTCTGCTGTTCATCCTTGCTGAAGTTGACCAAAACCTGCCTTAACTTTCCAGCAGTCTGATTCTCTGAAGAGAGCAGGATATGAGACATTTGATGTTGATTATGTTTTAAACTTGGTTCAATATTAATCATTTGTACACCATTAGATTGTGGTCAACAATTTCTGCCTTTCTTTCCTTCAGTTCATTTGTTTTCATGCACTGATTTGTGTTCATGTTGATAATGAGAGGACAGATTTATTTAAATCATCACTTCCAACATCGGTTATTCAGATGCAATTTTTACCAGGTTATTGTGTTCAATGTTGTCTGAAAGGAACAACATCGTCTTGATATATGATACATGATGCGTCTTTTGTAGTCCACCTTCGGAAAATTGTAGTTTCACTGCAGCAGTAACATCTGCCGTCACATGATGACGTAGCGTAGTGAAAGTGTAGTCGGATTCTCTCTGCATGGCAGTTTTCCTTTCCTAAGTCCTTCTGAATTCTCCTTTCTCCTTTCCTTAACCTCATGACGTTTTCCATCAGGGTTAAGGAAAAGTAGATAGGAAAGGACTTAGGAGGTGACTATTCGACCGCAGCCTGTGTTTTTGTTCATTTGACCTAAAATTGCTCTCCCATTTTGAGATGTTAATTTGAAAAGTATCCAAAATTCCATCCAAGTCTTCCTGAGTCACATATTAGTCACTTTGCTCCATGAATTTTTAGTCTAGTTTAAGGACATAAAAGCTTGAAAACAATTAACTCAGATATCAGCTGTGTGCCTTTCCTGAGGATAAACTGACATGTAACAGCCAGAGGTGACCTCGAATCGGTTTGTGCCGTTGTAAATACTATATATGTGTATTTCTTCTATAATCCAAAGTCATTTACTAATTACATTTGCACTATTTATCAGCAGACTTGCAATTTTATGATTATTATATTTTTTATAATTATTACTCCTCTTGACATATTTGTTTATTTAGTTTCATACTACTTGTTTACTCTTTTCTTTTGGGAACAATAAAACAAGTAAATGTCTTGTTTGTGTAAATGGAGTAGATAATAAATAACAATTCTGATGTTTGCTGAATAATGGTATGGTTACGAAACCAGTGTTGACCAAAGACCATAGAATTCCTGTATCTGTAATGAGGATTGTAATTAAATTAACTGTTAGATTAGACAGTACATACGTCCTAAATGTCCATAAGCATGTTTGCCATCACTGTGTAGTCTTATAAGATCAATCCAGTGCAGTCAGCATTAGTCAGCTCCTTATTTCTCCACAGTTACATCACTGCTAACATTAGCAACAGGCTAACTGTAGTGCGCATTTAACAATTTCTATTGTTAGCAGGCTTAACTTTGATTAATTTTCTGTCCAAATAGGACATAATACAGCGTTATAAGTTTCTATTAAAGAGGAACAAGTGTTGTTGGTCATTCGGGCTGTTTCTTCACAGCAGAGCAGCAATGACAAGATCAGATAGAACACTGAGAGCATGCTAACAATCACCACCGCTACATGCTAACATAAAAACTACATCCGTAAGGTTAACACCATGTATGTCGAAGTAAATACCACCTCATGAAATGTTCACTAGTTTACTTGCCTGAGACGGGGTGATAAAATCATCCAGATCCGTCAGCTGAAGCACACCGCTGAACTGAGAGGCCATTTTTTACTGACTGCCGTAAAGTGTTTCTTGTTTATCTTTAGTGTCGTGAAGAGCTGTCCTGTCCTTGAATCAACCCCCCCGATCAGAGGCTGCAGCAGCAGACGAGTTTCCTCTTAAACTCCAACACTCTGAAACATATTTATTTTATTGTTCATTATCGTATCATTGTTGAACAATGTAGAGGTAAATTAAGAACAACATGAAGATAAAATGTTTGGTGACTGTCTTTAAAATATGACAGGATGATTGACTGAGCCTAAAAATAAAATCTTTTTTAGACTTATTCCCATTAAGCTCAACTTCTGATTTAAACTGATCCCCCCCCCCCCCCCCCCCCCAAAGGAAAAAATCATCTATTTAGAAAAAAAAGAAGCACATAAAAAAGTGTTGCCTCGATTTTATTGAAATAAACTGAATTGAATTTCCTCTCAGATTAAAAGTGCATACTGCAATGTTATTATCAAATGTACAGTACACAGTTTGGACATGGGCTGGGTCATCTACATCAACACATTAACATTGAAGTATCATAAATATATAATATAATTTATAAAGAAAAACAGGCCCAAATGTGCCCATGCAAAAATAAACGCCAGGATCTGCCAGTCTGAAAACAGATACATTTTCAGTTTTTTCTGTCTTGAAATGATGCCACAACATAGCAAATTGTTTTTTTCTTCTGCTTGAAGGCCATGTGCCCCAGGAGCAAGTCACCAAACAAACAAAAAACACCAAAAAAAACCATTTTGAAAATCTCATGGGACAACAATTTAATTAAAGCTACTGATTTATCGCAGAGCCTTTCCCCAAATCCAATCCAAATGAGAAATGAACTGCTGTAGAATTTCAAAATACACTATAAATTCACTTTAGTGCACTTTAGGTTTATTTTTAAACACTTCAAAGTTGAGCAGTTTTTAGGGCGGCACCAAAAAGCAGACTCACTGAATTACAAGGGTTCTGTACTCCTCCTCACCCAACATGCCAATAATAATAATAATAATAAAAAAATCCTCATAATGAATGCTGTTTTTCAAGCTATGAGTCAAGGAACTTGGCTCTAAGTTTAGAAATGGCACCAGGGCTGATGCCAAATAATTCTGCCATTCTGCACACCAGAGCACCAGCTTTCATTTTCAAAGGCCTTTAGCACATGTTTTTGGGGAGTTACCCACACGTTTAACCGCATTACTCATGACAGAAATGCACAATCCTTACAAGTTGCATCTTGTTGTAAAATGGACTAATCAGGCTTTCTAAAGATATAACTACAACACTAATTATTAAAGGGGAGAAATAATCAACTGAAATAATGTTTGTTTGAGGAGTACATATTCTCTGTCTTGGCTGTAATATTGACAGTGTATAACATAATGGCTTACTTCATCATCACTGGAAATCCACTTAAATAATCAGATGTATTTTGACTTTAAAAAGTAGTTTTCTTTCTTTGCAGTTTCTAGCACAAGTGGACTGTCACCACACAATGAACTGATCAATGTTAGTAAAGTGGAGATTTTGTGCTCTAGACAAAAATATATCAGTGGTTTTTGGCAATTCCATATGCACATTTAAAGAGCAGCCGACCCTTGCATTACTTGTTTCCTACAATCTTATGTTTCAAAGATTCACCTAATATAGGTCAAGCCAAACTCTTTGTATATGTAAAAATGTGCAAAATTTGAAAGGATGAACAATGTAAAACAGAGCAGTTTTCAATATTTCTGCGTGTAACACGGGTACTTAATGTCTTGGTAAAGTTTTGTACTTTGTTGCACATCTTGTCTAAGGATCTGATACATACCTTCATATAAGCACATATTACCCAACAGCTAGTTTTGCGCTAAAAGAAAGAATAAAGGGCAAATTATCCCTATCAAAATCAGTCAAACTTTTGTTTTGGGAAAGTATCTTGTGGCCCCTGAGAGGTGTTTTGCAACTCCCTACAGGGTCCCAACCACAACATTGCGTGGTGTACCAGCCAACACCAGGATGTGCTAAATAGGGAAATTAAGAACTAAACAAAAACATTAAAAAGAACAAAACATTTTTTTTATTAATCAAAACTGCAAATGAGCACAGTGCAATTAAAATTTTAATCAATCTCATTATGTCTTCTTAGAATAATAGGCAAAAACCAGCTTAATCTTTTCTGGAAAGCATCTTGTGTGACCCCGAGGAGATGTCTTCCAACCCACTGCAGGACCCCAACCCCCACATTGAGAAACGCTGCTACCACAAAGGAGGGACGTTAGACTTTGTACATAATTTAAGGAAAGTCTGACACATCCAATTGTTTTTTAAGAAAGCTTATTGTCATGTCTTTACTTCTGTATGAAAATGCTTTGATGTCTTTTAATGCTCATAATATCAAAAGTGTTGTCTTTTTACATTTAAAGCACTTTGTATTACATATGGATTTTACGCTGCCTCATAATAATTGAACTAAGCTTTTAAAGTAAGTTTGTATAAAGAAGTCATCGATAAAATGTGGGTCCATGAGAATAAAAGTTCCACCCACTAACACCTAATGACGGCATTCATTAATTAAAACCTAATTTAATGAGCAAACTGACTGTAAGACAACATCCCCACCCTGTTGATGAACAGGCACGCGCACGCAGCCTTTTGTTGTTATGACTACGCGGTCGTAAATCCGCCATGTTTCCCTCCTCGTAGCGGCGTTGCGACAGAGACGGAGAGCTCGAACGACATGAATGTAGAAAATAATCATACGGCAGAAACGGAGACGGAGCAAACGAAGGACGGCAATGAGACCATCACTATTCAGACCACGCTGGGAGACGAAGGTTTGTTATCATGCCGAACAAATATGAGAAATTATCCCTGAAATACTGAGTTTGGGCCTAGCCCATTTCCTCCATCGACAAAGTTGCTAGCAGCTAGCTGTTATTAGCAACATTAGCC
Organism: Scarus forsteni; assembly: GCA_036419115.1. Classification (NCBI taxonomy): domain Eukaryota; kingdom Metazoa; phylum Chordata; class Actinopteri; order Labriformes; family Labridae; genus Scarus; species Scarus forsteni. The sequence continues at coordinate 10,494,030 of JAZDUH010000342.1, forward strand.
AGTTTGCTTTCCCGCTGCAGGGAAAGGAAGAAAGAAAGAAGTTCATTCAGTATTTTCTTCAAGTGTATAAAAGCTGCTCATGTGAGTCTTTTAAACTGGATTTATGTCTCTCTGAACGTCGTGTCTGTGCTCTCAGATGAGGATGTGCATAAATGTGGACGCTGTCAGTCCGAGTTCTCCACGCTGGAGGCTTTCATCCAGCACAAGCTGCACCAGAGCTGCCAGCGTGTGGAGACGAAGGAGGCTGAGGCTGCCCCGGAGCCCAAGAAGGTACGAGCTGGTGTTTCTGCAGCTCCATACTCTGTAAGAAGGTTGCTTTTATGATACTGTCACTGATATCTTAGATATTTAACCAATAGTGGCTGTTTTCAGTTTCGTGGCAGTCTTTCCTCACTCCACTCCACCTCTCCAAAATAAAGGCACTAACTACTTCATGTATAGATGTTCATGTTATGAACCTCCCTGTAATTACAATCGGTATTGTAGCTTAATAACAGCAAAATGAATGGGAATACTGCATCTAAGATTATTTTTAATCTTTTGGTTTTGGGCGAGGTAAGACAATTGTATTTACAGAACACTTAGGGGTGTCCCGATACAACTATTTCACATCCGATACGATACCGATATTGCAGCCTTGGTTATTGGCCAATACTGATATCAATCTGATACGATATCAGCAGGAATCACACAGACTTTTATTACCTATTTTGTAGTATGGACTGTAAGAAAAGGCTTGATCAGGTCAGATTACTCAAACAGAGGACAGTAGTCAGTAATAGTAGGTATGAGAAAGACTGACCCATTTGTTATTAACCAATAGGTTAAATAAATTTTAACCTTAAACATAAGAATGTACTACAATTAAAACAACATGAATAAAAAATATTAGAAGACCCTGAAAAGTGACCTCAATAAATCAAACAAAAACATATTTCACAAATTGCAATATAACCACTGTGTTGAACTTAAACATAAGCATGTTCTACAACTGAATAAAATAAAAAATAAATATATTAGAATGGACTGCTTGTATCGGAGTGCTGATATCGGAGATTTAGGATGCAGGCCGATATAATCCGGTATTTGTTTTTTTGACCGATATCAATATCGTATCGGGACATCCCTACTATTAATATATACATCAATTCAAAGAGCATCACAGTGTTAAAACAAAGGTGATATGACATTTATAGCAGTAAAGAAATACAAGTAGCAAAAAAGGACAATAAAATACAATTTGTAAATACAATTGATAAAATAGATCATTTAAAAATAACTTTAATTCACAGAACAAGAGGTGAAAGGTGAAGAAAAATAAGAGGCTGAACTTATCAGAAGGCTGTGATACAGAAACAGTTAAGATCTGTTGTGAAACTTTTCAGTGCTCAATATTTATTTGCCATTTTGGAGTGTTAATTTTCTTTACCTTCACCTTTTGTTTTATTCTTTTCTTGCCAAGCATCAGACATTACTTGCATGGTTATTGATTTTTCTTTAAATAGTTTATGCTTTTCAATTGTTTTTTCATTGTGTAATTGTGGTCCCGTGGTCTAAATAAGTGGCCCTGAAATTGTGTAGCAAGGCACACGGATGTGCTTATGGCAAGTCTAGTTGTGTCTCTGAAATTTTAATTAACTTGGATAGTATACAGCAAATTAATGATTTCTCAATTCAGTCTTTCTGTTAAATGCATACATACTTTTAACTAAGAAATTCTCCTTTTAAGCAAAAAGAAGAAATAAGTTTTCTACAATTTTAATGTCATAGCAGCTGGAAAGAATTCTTACTTATGTGTTATAACACTTACATTTTCCTAATTTTTAAATATCGTGAGCTGCTAGGTTTAAATTTGGGCCTCTGAATTTATTTTATTCATCCAATTTTTTAAACAATTTCTTAATGAAATTAATATTTAGTTTATTGCAGTCATTGACCATTGTACAGGATTCAGATACACTGATATAGAGAAAGCAAACACAAATACATTAACAGTAAGATAATGTTTTTTTTTTAAACATCAGTCAAACAAGAATATAACAGCACTGAAAAGTTGTTGGCTAAAGCTTGTCGCACCTACCCATTTTACATTCATTTTATTACAGATCTCTCTACATTTATACAGTTTAGGAAGAAATTTAATGAATGATGATAATGAGTGATTAATAGTTTAAGGGGAATACAGTTTGTTACATTTTTGTAGGCATTACAAGACACAAAGAAGCATGAATATTATGTGCCTTGAGATTATGATGTTATTGTAAAAGAAATTGAAAACCACTGGTCTAAATACATAGTGTGTTTTTTTAACTATAGGTGGATTATTTTTGTTGGCTGGCTGCTTAAATAAAACCTCAGCCAATGACACTGAAAAGACTTGAAATAGTCAGCAGTGGAGTGTTTACTTCCTATGAATCTGAATAAAGCACTAATCCTCCTCTTGGTAGTAACTTGGGTTTCAAATATGACTAAACTATAGTTTCCCACAAAATTTTGTTGGATTTTGTTACTACTGATCATATAAATACCAGTGTCTTGTGTTAAAGAGTTTAGATAATTTTAAACACAAGAAAACCATCAAATGCAGAAGATGTTCATGTCATATCAACGTGTGTTTTGTTATAGGCTAGAACGACCAATGGGAGAGCTTCTAAGGTGAAAGCAGCAGAGGACGTCTCCACAGATGAACCAGTGAAGACCACTAACGGTGGGTTTAACAAAGGATGCACTAACTCAATGCCGTATAATAGACATACATTTTATTGACACAAAGTCTGATAAATATGAGGTGTTCCTTTTTCATGGGAATGCGGACAAAAGAAAAGTCAATGTTGAGATAATAGCACTGAATTAAAATCAGGGTATTATAAACATTTTGTTCTCAGAAGCTTTGAATCTTCAGTGGTTCTGTTATGTCAGTTTTGTAAATGTCAGAATGTATCAAAATATTTTTTGGGTAGTGGAGTGGTTGACTTTTTGGTTGGATGTGTTTTTCGCACAGATGCAGATGAAAGTAGTGCTGCTCTTGGTCGAGGTCGCAGGAGGAAAATACTGACACAGAAAGCAATGGAGCAGTCAGAGGGAACTGAAGGAACCACGTCTGATAATGCTGACTGTGAAAAACCTGTTTACAAGCTCAACGGTGATGGGCGCTACATCTGCCAACTTTGTGAGAAGACTTTTAAAACAGTGAGTAAATGACCATGTTTTAACATAAATCTGTTAAGCTTTCTTCAGCATGTGTAGTAAGAAGTCAACATTGGAGTAGGGATGTAACGGTTACCGGTAAAATGGTAAACCGCGGTAAAATTTCCCACGGTAATCATTACTGCGTCCTATAAAAATTACCGTTTTACCGTGTTTGATAACCACAATGAGTCAAAAACGCATGGTGATGCTGCTCTTTGCCTAGAAATGCCTGAACTATGAGGCTCTTCCTGGATGAAACGGCCTCATGTGAAGCGTGCATGCGCAGTTTGGATTGTTTGGCCTCAGCATCCATGGTTACAGACAGCGGAGATTTCCCTCTGGAAACGGACTCTAAAGTCTGGTTAAATTTTGGATTTTACAAGGATGCCAAGGGGAAACTGATAGAAGACAGTCACCCTGTCTAAACATGAAGCAGCGGCGAAAGAAAAAGACGTGCACGGTTAAAACGGCTGTAACTCCTCGAGTAAATGAACTGACGGAGCCGTGGAGGTCAAGCGAGAGAGAGAGAGCAAGAGAAAAGATTCAACGAACCATACATAGGCCTACCCGAGTGAATTACAGGAGGATTGTCAGTATTCTCTGTCTAAATAATGTCTAGATGTTGTAAATAACAGCATTAGTATCATTTTGGAGTGTATTCTTGCCGTCTTTTGCCGTGTTTTCACCGTATTTTGAAATTGATCGTCTTTTTCCGTCAAAGTTTGTGCTTTATGGATTTAATCAATCGTTCTCTGGAAAAGAATATCGAGGGGATCTGCCAGGGAGAGGAAGAGGAGACCAGAGGAGAGTCATGAAGGGGGCTAACAGGGACTATCGCCAGTAAAAAAATTAAAAAAAAGGCCATGACATGGTCTAATATGACGAGCTGTAACATGGACACTAATGCTGCAGGCAAACTAAAATGTGTGAGTGCATGTAAAATAGGTTAAATGTTGTTAATTTTCAATTATTTATAAAGAGAATCCTGTTTAAATCTTAAATCTGAGCAACCAGGTCATGATTTTTAGAACGAGACACTGGTTTAAGTGATTAAACATTAATAATGACAAATACTTGCTAGAATTGTTTACATTTATTTCTCATGAAAGAAGGGTAAAAAATGTACTCAAATGGCATTTCAAAACACATGACAAAAAGACAAAAAAGAACTATTAAACTAATTATTTTAAAAGGGTTTATGATTTCAATTTTGTGTTAAAGTACATTTTAAACATTTTGAGCACACTGCAACAATACCGTGATAATAATGATAACCGTGATAATTTTGGTCACAATAACCGTGATACAAAATTTTAATATCGTTACATCCCTACATTGGAGTTTGTAACTGTTGGGATACTTTGTCTTCTTTACTTGATATTTATTCCACTTGAATTTTTTTTGTTTCTCATGTTTTCTCTATTTATTTCGTCAGACAAACATCTTGAGGACCCACATGAAAACTCACAGTGACCACAAGAACTTTGCTTGTCTCCTCTGTGAGACCTCGTTTCGCACAAAAGGTTCTCTGATTCGACACAATCGACGTCACACTGGTAAGTGTTGCCCAAAGGGACCATGTAAAGTCCAAGTCGACTGGTTCGACTAATTGGTCGATGCGTGCTCAGTCGACCAATTGGTCGATTTTGGTCGACAAATTGCTGTGTTTTAGTCGACCAACAATTTCTTTGGTTGATTTCAGCCCTAGTGTCCACCCATGTTTTCGTGACTGTACTGGCCTCTGAACTGAAGACTGCTCTCTGGCCAGCTGTTCCTCTCTTTGCCTCTGCGTCCTCCTTTCGATGAGCTCCTCATCTGTAAACTCTGGCTTGAAACTGTAAGGACACCCATCATATTCAAAGTTCTCGTCCACAACATCTTCATCCAATAGATATTTGTCCATTTTGCACAAAACTGGAAGAAGGAAGTTGTTGAGTAGCCGGCGGTCGCCCTGATTGCATGCATGCGGCAGCCAGAAGAAAGTTTTCAGTTCAGAGGTCAGCACAGTCACAAAAACATGGGTGGAGCGACCACGGACTGTCTTGGAGGGGTAGCGTGAGCGGACCATGATGAAATATTGGTGAAACGAATGAGCTTTTGGATGATTAATGCAGTTTTAGGAGCGGCGCTAACATGCCCCGTGTGCTACCATTATACGGATGTCCGCCACTCGATTGTGGATCTAAATATCTAAATATCTCCCGAAGCACTGTTTGGATCAGGAAAGCCTTCTGGGTGAGTATATTGTTCTACTTCATTCTATAAACAATGTGAAAGCTGTAGAAACCGAACTCATCCTTTAATTCTGCCAAGTAACAGCATGTTTTTTCTTTTGTTTTCTTGCAGATGAGCGACCTTATCGCTGTAACTTGTGTGGCCAGTCCTTCAGAGAGTCAGGTGCCCTCACCAGACACCTTAAGTCCCTCACACCCTGCACAGAGAAGATCCGCTTCGTTCAATACAAGGAGATCTTGGTCAGCAAAGATGGAGTACAGAAAGGTCAGGATTTATCTTTAGCCAAATGTGATTTTCCTGAATATGCAATTTTAAAATTAAAACACATTGAATTCATTTAGTTGGTATGCAGTTATGGGGCCAAAAATAAAATCCCCGATTTTTTTCAACAACACTCAGTGCACAAATTTATTACTTTTCCCTCTCAAACATACAAAACAAAAAAACCCTCCAAGTAGAGCTGGGCAAAAAATCGATGAAGTCGATTAATTCGAATTATTTTCAGCAGAATATTTAAAAAATTAAAAATTGAGATTTTTTTTCTTGCCTTAGTCCAATTGTGGGTAGTTGCAATTTTTGAAAAAAATACAATTTTCATGATGGTCGGCCTTGTAGGGTTTGCACAAGCACTTTCATGGGCTTGTATTTGTTATTTAAGTAGATTAAATATTGATCAGAGAGTTTCATGCTAATACTGTAAAAAAACTTCAGTGTTTATGAAGACAAACCTGCCTACGTTTATTCTACATAATCAACCTTTTTTGACCCAGACTTTGACTTTAAGAGGGAAACATTTAGACAACATAAAGGCAAAACTTGATTTGTTTCATTTTTATGTCACTGGGTGTTTTGTTTCTTTTAGGGAGGGAAAAATCGATTAAAATCGTAAATCGAGTGTTGTGGGAAAAAATCGTGGATATTATTTCTAGGCCATATCGCCCAGCCCTACCTCCAAGTTTCACAAAAATGGCATGAATCAAATTTTGCCTTTATGTCATCAAAATACTTTACCAAACCAGCAGAATGTCACACTCAAGATAAAGTGCATGTCATAAAATGTGATTGTGTAATTTGTCTATATAAACACTGAAAGCTGAACTACATTCACAGCATTTTAACATTGAGCTCTCTGACCAATATTTAATCTCACTTGAAAAACAAATATTAGCCTAAACATGTTATTGTTCAAAACCTGATAGGGCCTAAAACTAAATTTTCAGGATTTATATTTTAATTGCAACAACATAAAACTGGAGTAAGTTGGGAAAAAATGTCGAATTTTAATTTCTAAATCTTCTGCCGAAAATAATTCAAATAAACCGATTTGTTCGATATATTTCCCAGCCCTAGTGATTGATGTAATACTTTACCCCTTGTTGTTTCCTTGTCACTGTCACTAGTTGAGACAAAATCTCTTGCTGTCATGGTTCTTTACATTTAGCAGTACTCCCTTCTTTGTGTTTAGGTGTGAGTGATAATGCTGCTGTACTGGCTGGCCATCAAGAGGTGGTGGTTGTGGAGCCTGAAAATCAGGAGATGATGGAGGCTCAAACTGCTGTGGTCAGTGTGGTCGAGGCAGATTCACGGGAAGTCCTTCATCAGGTCCACTTCACGATGGAGGTGGACGGAACCACACAGGAGCAGCGGGTAGGTGGAGAAATGGGTTCTAATGTAGCTCTAAATTTTGCATCAACGTTGAGTGATTATGGATTTTTTTAGTGTAAATTATAAAATAGTGGAGCCTGACACGTCCTGGTCTGTCTCCAACCAGGTGGTGGTAGAGCGGTCTCAGGCAGAGGCTTTGGCGGCTGCAGCAGCTGCAGGTGACAACCTCATCTGCCAGGCCATCATCAACTCTGGTATCGCCCTGGGAACGGAGGAAGCTGTGGTCGCAGAGGCCTCAGAGGCGACTGAAGCGATTCACAGGGTGGTGTCTGACGGCACTGATGCTGAAGAAGACGTCACGGAGATCCAGGTGAAGGAGGAGTTGGTAGAAATGGAGACAGAGGTAAAGAAGCCAGAGGTTAGGATTGAACAGTAAATCTAGAGCACTTGAAGGGCAGTTAGGGGGCATAGTCCACGGTGCTTTCACTACAACTGTTTGTTTGAGTTAGGCCTGTCGCAAATTAAAAGGGTATGACCATTATGGAGAAAATGCAGTGATCATATTTAGAAAAAAAATATGCACTATTTCTATACAGTAGTACTGTGGGATTGTTTGGTGCACACACTGACCACCCTACATAGTGTCTTGCATGTTACAGCATGGTCCTTTCTCTGCAAGTTTGATGAAATTCAAGCTACTTTAAAGAAGGGATGGGAAACGAAAAGCAATTCCACTAGAGAATCGTTAAAAGCTCCATCAAGTATCATATTATGAGTCTTTTTGCTAATCATTTCCCTTATCAATTCCTTCCACTGACAGGGTTCAGAAGCTTCAGAATTGTGGCTTAATTTTTTACAAAACGTGCCTACTGCACAACCTTAAGTGAGTGGAAACACCAGCAACTTGCAGAAGCAGTTTATTAGGCTGTGATGTGTGTTTGACATTGTAGCCACTGAAAATCTACAGGACAACATTTGCCCAAAAGGAAAATCTGCAGGAATCAATAAGGGAATCATTAAAGAATTGTATTGATTAGCAGTTAATAGCACTAGTATCAATAAAATAGTATCAATTTCCATCCCTACCTTAAAGTAGTGTGTTTGTTTAGAGGACGTCATTGTCCTTCTAAAGCTTTTGCTCAGGCTGTGTCCTAAGACATATTGATGTGGATTGGCATGGTGGCCCAGGGGCCTCACACAACCCTCCTTCTCACTGTATCAATTTTAAAATTCCAAGAGTTGTCCACATGGAGATGACAGTCTGCCATTTGTTTTAGTCTGACTTGCCTTTACAGTGTGACATGCTGAGGCATGACAAATGAAAACATTTCCATAATGATCTTAAGCACCAGGTGAATGATCTATTTTTACAAACAAGTCAACAGGATTTGTTGTAAAACTCTTAAATGAAGATCTTTTTGATGCATCACTGGATACATTTTTAAAGCTCTAATTAAAATAAACTTTAATAAACAGTGCTTTATTGCGTTAAAAGAATTGGCTTTAATTTAACTTGTTTACCTTTGAGTGCTCCAGCCGTCATCTAGGCATTTCCAAAATTGTCAGGCAAGTTACGCTGGGGGTAAACTTGCAGTCTGTCCCTGCATATGCATTTACTGGTGTCATGAGTGTTTTTGATCGTGACTTGTTACTGGAGGACACTACTAGGGTGCACAATAGCCCCCTGGCTGAATGTAACAAGCCATTGTGAGCTCGTGTCTGCATCACATGAATTCTGGACAATGTACCAAAACAGTGCAGGGAGTGCATCGCGGCCATCGTGCGAGCTCTGCATAGTTAACAGCGAGTATATCGTCAACTCTTTTGCTAAAATTGTGGAGATGTGCCCTGTCTTGCAGTGTTAAAAAATCCTTGAAAGAAATTCTTGGATCAACATCTGGATTCAGATCACCACCAAAATCTGATTGATGGTTCTTGGTCCATTTCTGACATGTCCCTTAACTTTCTTTAAAGTCTGTTTTGAGTTAGTCTGTTCACAAACTAGCAAACAAACATCAGAAGAACTCAACTCTCATGACAAGGGTAATTAAATCAAGCTTTACTTTTCTTGAAATATTTATATGGCATCATAAGCTGTGAGACAGTATCTATATATGCTGATGTTCGGAGACCACACATTTTCAGAATTACTTCAGGAAGTGCAACCATCCCTGTGGTTTTTAAATAGATAATGTATTGTTGTAATTTAATATTGTTTGTCTTTGGCTTGGTTTAGAAAAATCCACACAAATACACAAATTGACTTAAAGAGCACTGATTAAAAAATAACATTAAAAATGAAGGTATGAGCTTTCTCCCAAAGAGCAACAGTATTTATTTATTTTTAATGTTTCATTGCCTTTATGAGAGTATGTTTCAGTTTGTCTTTTGGTCCCCTGAACATAAAAACATTAATGTGGCCCTCGTGATCACTTAAAGGTGTAGTCAGCGATGTGGGAGAAAACGAGTGGAGAGGTTGTTTATAAACAAATTTAGACCCGCCTCTCCCTTCATACCTCACCCCTGGCTCCACCCTCGAAAGCTGATGGACGTGCATCGTCATGGAAACGGCCGTAGAAACTGCGTAGCAGACCAATGTAGCGAAGGTAACCCTGACTCGTCAGACAACTCGACTGACATTATTGCTAACATCACGACAACAGTACATTCTGGCAGATTAGACAATAAGATGAATGACTGACGGCTGTTACTGTTATGTGAAGCAGCACAAAGCTAATGTTGCTTATCTGTCCAGCAGACAGACGGCAACATCCACGTCCGTTTTCAGGTCTTTCAATTAGCGGAGTTCCCTCCACCGTCGGAAAGCAACACCAATGTTGACCCAGGTCGTCGCTCTTTCATGGTCATAGCCCTTCTTTTTCACTTTCTGCTCCTCTGACCTTTTTCTTTTGGGCTGTTTTTCAGCCATTACTACTGCACATATTGTATCTCTCTCTTACGCTAACTGCGCACGCTATGCAACGTACGACTCCCCCTCCCCCCTCTGTCTAATCTGCGCATGAGTATGACCACCCCCTGGATGTGGGGGGGTGTACTCAGTTTTGGTAACTCGGCCCGACCCACAGTATTTACCTGCTGAAATTCAGAGCCAAGGCTGTGTATTGAAACCAGACTGTTTTCAACGTGATGTCAGTGGTGACATCTTGTGGATGGAGAGGAGAAATACGGTGAATTTGACAAATAGTGCATTAGATTGGAAGATTATAAGATCGCTGACTACACCTTTAAGTTCTCCTCCTAGATCAATACAGCTGATCCCTGTGGGGGTCGCAGGGTCGCCCCTCTCCTGAGATCAGGCTGGTGATCTGTTTCTATGAGCAGAGTGACTGGAGCTGGCCCTGGGGTTAACTATTCATTTGAACATGTGATATATTAATGACGGTGCTTTTCATTTGTCCTGCAGGTCATAGAAGACGAAGATCATCAGGCATCCTCAAAACTGTACCTGTGTCCACACTGTAACCGCTGCTTTAAGGGATTGAATCACTTCCGTTTTCATGTCAAGGGCCATGCAGGTCAGTTTGTTAAATTAATGAGGCATCTCTCTCAAATCTGATCAGAATTTACAACCTCAGTGTTTATTTTAGCAGAGACTTCAATCAACTCTGATACATTTTATTGTCATTTGTGTGTCTTCCCCTCTGTGCAGGTTACAAGCCTTTCAAGTGCACTATGTGTCAAAAAGACTTCCTGACCGGGTACATGCTGAAGAAACACATGGAGGTGCACGTCAGCGAGAGGAGGTACAAATGTGGCGAATGTGGAAAACTGTACAAAACCATCGGGCACGTGCGTGAACACATGAGGGCGCACTCGGACGAAAGACCTTATCAGTGCACACGATGCAGCAAGGGATACAAGACCAAGGTAACAATGTGCAGTATGTCTATTTAACTCTGCTAGACTCTGTTATAGTGGTGGGACAGCTATGAGGTCTAGAGCCACGTTTATTGTCAAAGAAATAGTTTCACGATAATCTGGATTTCTTCTGCAATATTTTATCAAGACCACAAATGCTTATTAATTTATATTTTTGAGTTCTGCTTATGCCTTGTTGATTAAATTGCACTGTTAGTGTTTTTTTTTTTAAGAAAATAGAAGAGCAAAGTTACATTTTTATCAGTTCTAATGATTTCTAAAATAAAAGAAATGCATTAGATCACTCTGCCATCCTTAAGATACCTTTCATTTCAATATTTCAGACTACGACAGATTTATCAGAGTGACAAAAGAATTCAGCAGAGAATTATAAATATGTTAGATTAATTTATGATACATGTTTTTATTGGTTTTATATCATGTATTATTTTGATAACTCCTATAAATCATTTTTTATTTAAAATCCAAATGAACAGATGTAACTTCATTGATCTATCGAGGTTTTTTCTAATATGGTTGATGAACATAAGCAATTTTATATAGGGAAAAATGTATTCTGCTATTTCTTACTATTCTATTAATTTTAGGATTTAATTAAATGATCTAAGTTTGATCTTTAATCTTCTTTTTACCTTTCTCGAGAAATTGCCTTATATAATTGTATGTAGTCAGATTATTCATGATGGATGATGGAAAGACTTAAAACATTTTAATCCAGTCTTATGAATAACTGTTAGATCCTGCTGTTAGTTTAGTGCTTGTCATTTGTTAAGTTTTTGATTCTCACAGACTGACAGGGATCATCAGTTTTTTGTTTCGTGATATACACCATGGGGAGCGATTTTCAAATAAGATTTTGTTCTTATCAGCATAGTTTTAGTTTGATATTTAATTTTAGCAGAATTGAATGTATCTTAATAGTGAAATCTGTCCCTATCAGTCATACAGTCCTGCTCAGTATTATTGGCACCCCTTCATTATTTTCATTGCTTTAACAATAGCTTCAGAAATAAATTGAAATCTTCCAAATTTATGTCATCAGGATCTTTTAATTGAGGGTCCAAAATACTTGCACAAAAAAAAAACATTTATACAAGTTAGATGTTGTAATTTCAAAGAGAGAACTGAAAAAAGCATGTGCAGCAATTATGGCACCCCTCTTTAGTATTTTGTTGCACACCCTTTGGCACTGATGACAGCCTCCAAATGTTTCTTGTCACCATCTATAAGCTTCTTGCACTTCTCAGCTGGCAATTTCTCCTACTTCTTCCTATGCAAATTGTTCAAGCTCTTGAACATTTGCAGTTTTCTTTTCCCCAAAGCCAGATTTCAGCCATACCAAAGATTTTCAATCAGATTGAGATCAGGAGTCATTGCTGGCCATTTCAAAACAATCCATTTTTTCCTTTTCAACCATTCCTGCATGCTTTGGATGTGTGCTTTGGGTCTTTGTCTTGCTGGAGGGCCCACGATCTTCAACTCAAACCAAGTGTTCTTACACTGGGTCAGACATTTCGCTCTAAAATTTCTTGATACTTCTCTGATTTCATGATTCCTGTGATATGGTCAAGGCCTCCAGAACCTGATGCAGCAAAGCAGCCCCAAACCATTATGGAACCTCCACCATGCTTAATTGTTGGTAGGGTGTTCTTTTCCTTGTAGGCTACAAGTGGTTGCAATTAAAACTGCCTAATCTAAATATGACTGCACGATCATAGTAGCTAATGAAGTATAATTTACAAACCTTAATATGTGAACTTTACTTCTGCCAAGTTTGAGTCTGATAAAGTGATGCAGAGCAAAGTTAGAGAGGTTTGTAAAGAAACTGTACCGTCACATTGTGTACTTAAACTTCATGGATGCCAATAATGGTGAGTAGGACTGTACATCAGCCTGCCACTGAGATACCCTGCCTGATTCTACCTGGAGATGATATTTTTATATCAATTGATATGGTAATATATATAATATATAACACATAATAAAATAAATGTGTTTCAATAAACTGTACAATGGCAAACAAATAAAATAGAATAAAGTAGAGATTTTTACAGCTAGTAAAAATAATAATAAAAATGAATTAATTAAAAGAGTAAGTGTCATTCAGGAGAACTGAGGTGTTCTGTGCAGTACAGGGGAGGTAAAGTGACAGTGATGTTAACGTGAAACAGTGGGACAGGTGACAGCAGTTATGTTGATGTAACAGAGTAAATTATTGTTTCTTGAAGTATTGAAGTATTTCATGGTTGTTACTTTCCCTCCGTGGACACAGCACTCACCTGCACTCAAAAATGAAGCATGTTTTTGTTCTGTGAGAGGAAACTGCTTGAAGAAAACCCACATTCACAGGGAGATAATGCAGACTCCGAAATAAAAGCTGTCTCTAAAATCTCTCTCTCTGTTTTTCCCAGAATGCCTTGCATGTGCATCAGCGGACCCATGGCGACCAGAAGCCTTACGTGTGTCAGTTTTGCCTGAGAGGCTTCAGGGAGAAAGGGTCTCTGGTGCGGCACATCCGCCACCACACCGGGGAGAAGCCCTTCAAGTGTCCCAAATGCAAAAGAGGCTTCGCCGAGCACGGGACTCTGAACCGGCACATGCGAGCCAAAGGTGAGTGCGGTTAGCCGAGATAAGAAAAGTTAAAGGTCACAGTGCCGGAAGGGGGAGCTATCATTAGACGTTTGTTTTTTTTACCAGGGGGCTGTCGAAAGGAAGAACCCGGTGAGCAGCAGAGTTCAGGAGCGGAGGAGCAGACGTCTGTGGACAACCTCGCCGCACCAGAGGATCCTCACGCCGTCCTGGTGGAGTTCTCCTCTGTGGTGGCCGACACGCAGGAGTACATCATCAAGGTGAGCGCCGTGCAGCCAGGGTTTACTTTCTAACTCTGCTTTATCTTAGCTGGTCTGACACAGAAAGAAAATCAAAAGACATCAAAAGCATTTGGACCTTTTATGAGATGCTTCAGTGATTTTACTGATTTACAGCAGTTCTGAATTAAAAAATAATTACTACAATACAAATTCCCAGCAAATCCTTAAATGCCTCAGAACACTGCATTAATTAAGGCCTTAAAACTCCTTCAAATAAGTGATGGCACTTTTACTGAGACTGAGAATCGATTTGCATAATTGTTGTTTTACTTAATTTTTTCATTGTTTTTGTGTTTTCTTGCTTATTGACGATTAGCATTTAGTTTTAAACATTTTTTACCATGGGGTGCTGGTTTGGCAGAGTGGTTAGCAACCTGGCACCCCATGTACTTGTTTCTGCTGGTCCAGGTTCGAATCCCGCCTGTGGCCAGTTTGCAGAGTGTCTTCCCCCCTTTCACAAGCCTATCCACTGTCTCTCTCCTATCAATAAAGGCACAAAATTGCCCAAAAAATACATTAAAAAAAAAAAATTACCAGACATTTTGAGTGTGTGGTAAAAAAAGCACATAACAAAAGCTCTTAAATGAAGCATTCAGCCATTGAAGTGTTTGTGAATGCACATTTAATTAATGTTTTCATGTTGGCTGCTAAACATATTCCAATGTAATATATGATTTTGTATTTTAGATTACAGTGAAGGAAATGGTTTATTTTATATACAATACACAAATCATGGTCCCTTTTTTTAAGTTGCCGGAATTGAATCTCTGCTAAAATGGCGGATTTGTTCTGAAATATTCTGTCACTATAAATGAAAATACTTTTCAGTATGTTATTTCATGTTGCAGGTTTTACATCCAAATGTATGGAAATAAAATATTAGAAGTGGTAGTTCTAATTTAGATCAATTAACTTACTTTTTGCAACCTGCAGTAACAATTATTGGCACTAAAATATCAAAAAAGTAAAAGCTAGTTACAAAAATAAAATAAATTTGATGTGTTTTATTTCCCAAATTGATGTTTCACCTACTCTTTGGTATCAGAGGATTTAATTTCTAATAGTTTAATCTCAATGTGCACCAAAATGTGACATTTGTGCTCTACCTTGACAAAATTGCTCCTTTTTGGGCCCCGTGTGGACCCGGCTGCATTTTCGTTTCCTCCGTGTTGTCATATTTATTTTTCTTTAAAATATTATCTATTCATATAAACCTGTAAGCAGGTGACAAAGCTGGCTGCTTCGTTTAGGTAAAGCCTTTTTCTCTGGAATCAATGGCGATACGATCCTTCATAGAACTCACTCATACAGACCACTCGTGTTTTTTATTTGATCTTTTAATTTCTTCTTTCTTAATTGTGGTGGTATGTGTTTTGTTATTAGTTTGTCATAACTTCTGAGTAACTTGTTTTTGTTAGATTGCTTTTCTTTTTCTCCTTGTTTTGCATGTTTTATGTGCATATAGTATCGTGTAACTTTGATATACTTTAAAGTGAGGCTTCAAATAAGCCCTTTGGGCTTTTCGCCTCTTCCTGCGCCTCATTTAATTGTTATCTTTGACTTTTGTGTATTTCATAATTGTGCAAAATAAAAAAAATAAAAATAAATTAAAAAAGCACAAAAAAGCTTAAAGAAGTCACAAAAATGCCACATCTGTCAAACAGAAGATGTTTATTGAGATGATTTATATTTTCTTGTTTGAGAAGCTGATGAATCATCCATAAAAATGTGGGAGCTCCTCTGAGACTTTTAATCTTTTTTTTTTTATCTGATTGATGTTTGTGAGTGGTTTATATTTCTGGTCATATTGACTTGTTTTTTTTAAGGCTTTTTAAGTTTGTATTTGTTTGTGAGGATTGTATTTGACTATACTGAGGTCAGATGCTGATAACAGTTTTTTCTCTCATTCTTTAGACTCCAAACGAGGAGGAAGTGCAGGAGGAAGAGGTCACGCTCATTCAAGATGGACACAGTGAGGTCAGTGTTCACAAAAACACACAGGAGTGAAAACATCAGCTGATCAGGATCATCTCCAAAATGTAAAGTTGAATCTTTGAGATATGAAAGAAAGACACTTTGGGTCTCCATTTACCAACACAGAAGTGGCTGTGGGCACACTTTGGGTCACATGACCATCACAACATGTCCTGTGATGTGACTAATGTGCACATCCCTAACGCAGTGGAAACAATGATTTTCACTGAGCTCTGCTCCAAAGGCATATGGATGACCCCTTAGAGTGGAAACAAGAGCATTATGTCAAAATGTTAATCTCTGCAAAACAGCCATGTCACTGCTGTAATTGTCTATCAGGAATAAATAATTCATTTTCACTCCCCAGCCTTAGTTTTTATACCTCATAACTTTCTTTTTTATTTTCATATCTCTGCCAGGTGGAAAATCACATCATGAAAGTCGTCCAGAGAATAGTCAGCCAATCGCAAGGCACGGGCAGCCACCAGATCATCGTACGAAACGTTGGTGCGGATGAGGACGGCCCCACTATCTCGGACTGCGGCGACACCATCACCATCGCTACACCCGAGAGCCTGACGGAGCAGGTGGCCATGACGCTGGCTTCGGCCATCAGCGACGGCACGCTGCTGGCAGGGGTGAGCGGCGTGGAGAGTGGGGACAGAACAGTTACCGTCGTTACCACAGACGGAGAAACAGAGGAGAACATTCAGGTGGTGCAGCAGCAGGAGGAGTACGTCATCACCTCGCCAGAGGAGGTGGAGATTCAGACGGTGGTGGTGTGACCGTAGGCGACACTAAGTGGACGGACATGAGTTTGTAGCTGATAACTGTTGAACTATGACTGCAAAACAAAGGCCAAAGTGTTCATCAAGTTTTTGTTCAAGGGATACGCCAACGTTTTCTTTGTTTTGTGTCTTACCTCACTGCCAAGTCCATGACAGGAAGGTAGACATCATTCTTTTGACTGTGCATGCAGTAACAGGAAAGACGGGCAACGCTCGCCCACTGCTAATTAGCTTAACTCAAACACTGGGAGTATAAGGGTAGTGTTAGCCTACCTCTGCCTACAGTCATCAAATAAACTCTTGAGCAACTCTAGATAGTCCCGTGTGCTTGTTGTGACTCATTTTTTACCCCATTATTTTATCGTCTACTATTATTACATTATCTTTTTCTTCTCATAAACAAAGGCTTTGTTTTGTAGACCTACTTCTATGGTGGTTTGCTCTAGAGATGTGCAATTCCAAACGAGTCAAGCCTTTTGAACAGCTCTTGTTAGTGAACAATGAGAACAGATTCACAGCTGTGAGTAAGCTGTACTTTAAAATTTTGCAGGCAAGTTGTGTTTAAGAATGACCTGAGAATGAACAGCCTGCTCATAATTACAAATAGAATCTCAGTATTCACTTAAAAGAACTGTTCAAAAGACTCAGCTCATTCATGAACGTCACATCTCTAGAACAAACCACAGTGGAAGTAGTTCAGCAAAACAAGCCTCTGTTTAGGAGTACAAGAAGATAAATGTGAGAATAGCAGAGGATAAAAAAACAAGTTACGTTAAGCACACAGGAATGTTTAGAGTTGAACAGTTTATCTGATGGCTGTAGGCAGAGGCAGGCTAGCACTTCCTAAAGACTCCCAGTGTTTGAGCTAAGCTAACTAGCAATGGGCGAGTTCTGCCTGTCTCTTGTTAATGCACAGGTGGTAAAAAGAATGGTGTCTGTCTTCTTGTCATGAACTCTGGAGTGAGGCAAGACACAAAAAGAAAATGTTGCTGTATCCCTTTAGGAGTGCATGAGGATTAGCTGTATCATGTTTTTAATTTGTGTGGATTGATGAACTAAAACACTTCCTGCATCACGTTCGCTCATGACTTCACCTTCACTTTTGCTACAGTTTGAGAAATAACACAACTTGTTTTTTATCGTTCTCATTGAAATGCCTGAGGTTGTTTGTCTCATTTTTAAAGTGGTACAAACTGACTGTCTTTGCCTTTTGTCTGCAGTCAAAGTGTTATTCTCTGTTTTAAACTACCTAAATCTTCACTTGTTCCCTCTAACGTTTGCATCAGCTGCTGTTACGTTCAAGCTCTCTTGGCTGATCACGCGTGTGCCTGCAGGGAGTTAAAGGGTACAGAGCTGCTCCCCTGAGCTGGTCAAACATGGAGCATCTTTAGAGCAAACTGAGTGTGTTCAGTTCCTTTGAGCAGCCTTTGCAACAAATAAATGCTATTTTCTTATAAACATGGCTTCTGCCCTCATTCATGGCCTGTTGTCTTGATCAGGAAGATTGTCTGTAGTATTTGCATTGTTGGTCTTTTTAGTAGGGATGCACAGTTTTGGGTATTTGCTGATATTTCTGTACACATGATCGCTGGTGTGGTGATGGTTTATCTGTTCGAACCAGATTTTAATTAAGAAAATCAACTTTATTATGTAATGAATGATTCTTTTGGTTAAAAATAGTGGATATTCAGTGATGCTCAGGTAGCAACTATTGCATAGAGCTGAGCAATTAATCAAATTTTAATCTCAATTACAATTACTGCCCTCAACAATTATAAAAACTGAGTAACTGAATAAGAAGACCACAGATTTTTCTTTTCCATTACTGATAGCATATCAAGTTACAAGACTGCTCCTTCCCAAGTGTAGGACAAACAGACTGAGAAACCCTTTTGTCTCTCAGGCCATCAGACTGTACAGCTCCTCGCTGGGTGGGATGTGGAATAACAGGAAGACAGAGGATGGGATGGATCAGTAGCCAGCCTGTAGCCATATTTTTAATTTTGTTTATACTATATATATACCATTATACTAAACTGCTACTGAAATCATAATTTTCCAAAGAGGCTAATAAAGCTCTGTCTAATTTAATTATTTTGAGTTATTTGTAATTGTACAAGTATTTTTCCATATATTTCCCTTTATTGCTCTTCAATGTTAAAAACAAAGGCAAATGCTTCCATTGAATGTGTTTTAAAATCGTTGAGTCATTGTGTTCAAAGGCGTGATCCTATCTGTTAAAATAATGGAGCAGCCCTACAATGGCACATTTGTTCATTCTGGCAGTGTAACAGCCAATATATACAATAATCACCTATCAGGTAGAACATAATGACCACTGACAGGTGAAGTGAGTAACACTGATCATCTCATCATGGCACCTGTTGGTGGGTGGGATTTATCAGGCACCAAGTGAACATTTCATCCCCAAAGTTGATGTTAAAAGCAGGAAAAATGGACAAGCGTGAGGATTTGAGTGAGACTGACAAGGATGAAGTGTGATGGATAGATGACTGAGTCAGAGCACAGCCAAAACTGAAGCTCTCCTGGAGTGTTCCTGCTCTGAAGTGGTGAACCGGCGGCCAAGACTCATTGATGCAGGTGGGAAACAAAGACCGGTCCATGTGGTCCAATCCAACAGTCTGCTGCTCAAATTATTGAGAAGTTAATGCTGGTTCTGATAGTAAGCTGTCAGAACACACAGTTTCATGTGGGGCTGTGTAGCTGCAGAGGAGCAGGTGGTCATATTGTTTTACCTGATTGGTGTATAAAAATATGTACGGACAAAATATCAGCTTTAGATGTCAGCAAAAACATCTGCAATTCCAGCTAATCAACAAATTGGGCAATTATCTGCTCATGCTGTTGCTTTAATATAGTGCATTCCTATAGGCAATGTTTTGCTGCTTCCAGCTGGTAATGCTCCATGCCACAAAACGTAGAACATCTCAAATAGTTTTAATGAACACAACCATGAGTTAATATTAAAAAATAAGCAGGAAACATGCACATCATCTGTTTCCTGCTTTTTTATATAGCCCAAAATCGCAGGAATGTTTCATCAACTTGTTGGTGCTCTTTAGAATAAGAGCAGTTCTGAAGGGGAAAAGGGTCTTCAACCTGGTACGAGTTAGGTGTACCAAATAAATTGGCTAGTTAGAAAATATTCAGTTTCACAATACAGGCAGTAACAAAACTTTTTATATTCAGATTGTTTCATAAAGGTTACAAATAGTTGGACTTAGACTAAGCATTTCCAATAAATTTGTTGGTCATGTAGCATTTCATTGATGATGACTCACTGTGAACATTATGCTCAGCTATTAAATAGGACATATGCAAAAATCACTTTTTAAGGCTTTGAAGACATTTTGGGGTATTTGGCCTTCCTCCCAGCCCACAACATGTGATAGTAGACAACAAATCTGTATTTAGCAGACTTTATAAATGTAAATTCATGGTATTTGGTGAGCTGTTGACTCTGTGTATTCACTGTTACGTAACAAGCAT
The DNA here is from genome assembly GCA_036419115.1 of Scarus forsteni. Lineage (NCBI taxonomy): Eukaryota > Metazoa > Chordata > Actinopteri > Labriformes > Labridae > Scarus > Scarus forsteni. The sequence continues at coordinate 10,514,101 of JAZDUH010000342.1, forward strand.
TTTATTTACATAAGCCTGGCTCTATCTGAGTATCACCACCCTTCACATTCTTAGCAGGAGATCACCATGTCTAGACCCAAAACCTATCACTGCTCAGTTGCTGGCTACAAACAGTCACATGTATCTTAACATAGGCTACCAGCCTCTGAGGACCAAAGGGACCAGTGGATTGATTTTATTTTTGAAGGGAATGAGCAGCTACAGTTGGCTAAAACCTGTTTGTGTGTGCCAGTTACTTTACCACTGACTGCTTCTTCAACTTCAGTTCAACACAGGACTGGGAACAAGACTTTTCCTGAATCCAGGTTCAGTACCAACAATCCGTCCCCAAACCTGATGATGGAAATGTGAGTATTTTAATGCTTTGTAATATTTTATTTTGCTCAGTGCTACAAGCTAATGCTAACAGCAGGGGAAGTGAAGCAGAGGTAACTGCACAACATCTTTGTCAATGTTTACAGTACTTGTTGAAAATCTGAAGGGTAAATTACAATGTATGAGGATTCTGAAATTAGTCAAGAGGAGTTCAACAGTTACCTAAATATAATCAGTGCTTTACCCAACGCGCCGATTCTGCTAGCGCTAGCCTGGAAAGTAGGCTAAGTCGCAGTTGTGTCCTACTGTGGTGACCAGGCCAAGGCTAGCATGTTGTGCGTTAGCCTGTAGTGTTAGGGGGACATGAGCTTCACCGTTATGCGGTAACCAGCATGAATTCATGTGTGTTTAGGACTGTATTACTCAGTTGAGACTGGCCAAAAAAATCTGTTTAAACCCAGTTACAGTAGGCAGTTTAAAAGGGTTTAATCAGCATTTTGACACCAGTTGACTGACCCTACAAGCAACACGTGTTTTTATCTTCTCCCCTCCGATGGCCGCTCGAATGCTGTTCAGTCTGAGCTGAGTTTGTACATTTTTAAAGAGGGACAAAAGTACAAAGTTCAGAAAACAGCTGACCAACTGCGTCCATGGTCCTTTCTATTGTTTGCATGGACGTGTTTCGGCACCCAGATGATGTCATTAATATGATGGCATCAACTGGATGCACCAGAGGGAAAAAGACAGCCACACAGCTCCTCTGCTGCTGATTAGACCTAGGTCTGCTGGCAGTGGGAAAGCAGTCCCTTTCCAATTTTTAGCAGGTTAACCCACATTGAAAAAACCTGTGTTGACCCGCTAATGTTGGTGTGAAAGAGGTATAAGTGGTGCATGGCTGGAACAGCAGTCCCTGTATGTACGCTGCTTTGCTCTGGTTCATTATCATATCAAGTGATTGCCCTCAAAACCAGCCGTTCTGAACTGAGGGGTTATGTTAGCGTGGAAAGAATACAGCTGTGCTTTATTAATAGGCTTTTGGGACCAAAGAATGATACAAATGTTTCATGAAGATGTCAAGGAATCAAGGATTCATGTTAAACTGCAGAATAGGAGCAAGATATGGGGTCTTTAAGATGTTAATTTATCCTCAAATTTATTAAATATTTATCTCGCCATTATACAAATACAGTCAAAAAGAGTGTTATCTTAATGTAAAGTAACATACATCAGTATAAAGTATATTGTCCAGCCCTATACCATTTGATTAAATATATAAATTTGCCTCAAACTCTTGTATGTTTCCCAGCCTTAGTGCTTTTTTTACTGTGCTGTAATAGGTGTGTATAACCTTGAGCGTATCTGCTGGCTCTGTAGCTGCTGCTCCAGTACTGAGGTTATCACAGCCGCTATAATCAGAGAAATGTCCCTGGCTGGTAAGCTGCAGAGTTTCTGGGTCAGTCCTCGGCCCTCAGAGGGGCCCCCATCCACATGAGCAATAGAGGAAGACAGAGAGCGAGGGTGGGAGAGAGAGAGCGGGTGAGGTATTTATAGAAAAATGGGGCTTCGCTGTACCTTTTCTCGCAAAGAACCATTTCAGGACCAAGTGAGACTGTCCCACTTTTCTGATTGCTGCTCAGCTATAGGCTCTGGACTGAAGCTGAGGGTGGACCGCCTCACCCAGGATGGAGAGTCCGGCTCTCGGACCCTCTCCGCTCTCCTCCGGCCCCCCTGACCAGAGCTGCAGCCCGCTGGCTTTCTGACTGACGCCTTGACCCCGATAACCTACAGATGTGACCCTGCAGGAGATCTTCATTAGGCCAGCTGGGTGGAGGCTTCTGGAGGTAGTGAGTGAAGGTGTGGAGCAGCTCGAGGGTGTCTGAGGGCACCCTTCAGCTGCGTCGACCTCCAGGCCGGGGGTGAAGGGAGGCTGGCTGGAACGTGCCCTGCCGCAAGCCGGGCGAGGATGAGGCGTTTCCTGAGCAGAAAGGGCCGCTTCTCCCTGCGCCAGAGCAAGTCTGGGACCCGGAGTGCTGCCAAAGATTTCTGTGAGTGTTTCTCTCAGTATTTTTATTTGTATATTTTTATGATAACAGTATTCTTAAGACAGGGTTTCCATCCACTTTGGAAGACCTGGAAAACAGTCATGGAAAACAGTCATGGAAAACATGAAAACAAGAGACTAAGCAAAATGTTAGATAATCTTTGACTCTCCTGAAATTTATTTGATCTTCCTCTTGGTTTTATGTTAGAGATTTCACTCTGATAAGGTAATGTTCATATTGAACAGCGGCTCAGGATTTGGACAGAGACACTAAGATTTAGAGACCTGGTATTAAAATCAAGGTTCTTGCAGATTCTTAAAGTCTCAAAGATTCCTGGAAAACTTTTCAGAAACTCATGCTTATAAAATTTCTCAAAAATTCTGATGTTTACTAGTGAAAAGTTTAAAATTAGATACCAGAGTAAATGTAAGCACTCCTACACTGCTAAATTAAATCTGCACTACTTGATTCAGCATTATATTATTTCATATTATTCAAACTAACAGAAGTTGAGCCTCCTGGTATATTTGCTCCTATCCACCATATATTTTTTTCACAATGATCGTTCCTTTTCTAAGACTGGCCAAAGCTCTGAATCTGAAAGTAATCTTTCATAATTTCAATATAAAATTGACAATAGATGCATGATATGATTTGACCAATTTTGGTATTATCAGATGAGTGCCTAAATAATGTCTTGCTATTGACAGATTTGAACAATGTTGCTGATTTTTATATTTTAACTGTACAAATTGTCCCTGTTATCCCAAATATTGGCTTTGGTATTAGCAATATGCGCAAATGTGCCATAATGGTTTACATCATCACTGCATGTCTACTCAAATTAATCAGAAGTGTGATTTATTAAAGGATAAAATGCAGATTTTCTTGCTTCACATTTAATCAAATGGACTTTCAATATAAAGGAAGTTGATTCCAATTAAGGTTTTGTTCTCTTGACAAAAATTATTGGTATCATCAGTGATAATGAGTTTGGAAATATCAGCATAATGAGATAATGACGGAAATTGAATGGTGCTTCTCTCTGCTTTTATTACATTTAATTTAGAGTGTTGAACTGTATTTTCAGAGCCATGCACCATCAAACTACACAAGTTATCAAATCTTAAAGGGTTAGGCATGCTAAATGTCAAATAAATAATTTGACTTGGTAATCATTTTTGTGACCTGATTCATTTTGCTGTAAAGATAAATGAAAAAAAAATCAGTATTTGCCTTTCTAACTGTGAGGACTTCACATTAGATTTTTTTTTATTTTTTTCAATATAAAATCATTTTTTATCTCAAAGAGCAGCTGGATTCACCAGGTGTTTCCATGCCTGTCATCAGGCAGATCAATCTTCTAAAGACTAGAGCTCAAACAATGGTTCCTGTTCTTTATTCTCAAGATTATGCTGTTCTCAGAATTGGTGGACGATGGAGGTCAAAACAAACCTTTTGTGCACAATAGACATTCAACTTTTAAACCCTTAACTTATTAAAACTGCATTTGCTCATCGGTCCATTGACGCAGTGTCCTTTCATTACCACTGCTGCACAAACATTTATCAATCCAAAGACAAAACAGGCTTCCAGCACTGGACCTTTTGTCAGTCATCTTTAAAAATAAAAGCCTGATAACTTCCATGAGTCTAGTTGGTTTAAAATGTCAATCTTTGGTTGAAATTCATGATGAAATCTGCCGGGTAAAAGTTCATTACCAGCTTACTAAACTGATAGAAGAATACAATGTGATGTAGCCAAAGTGTTTCCACAAAGCTTCATTTACAATTTTTTCCCACTCAAAGAAAAAACACCACATTCCACAGAAATAACATTAAACAAATCTTGCCTGAATGTTATCAAAATATATGTTAAAACTAAACTGAAATTTCCTCCTTTAATTAAAGTGTAACCTGCAATTTTATTATCAAATGCTTCTGATGTAGATTGTATGTAGACAGACTGGTCTTCATGAACGTTGAAAGCTTTTCTGCTTTCACAACTTATATTAACATTGATCTCTTCTATTAGGATTTGATGTCATTTAAAAAACATATAAGTCTAAACATGTACTTGTGCAAAAAAAAAAGGCGGGGCATACAATTTTGAAAATGGTAAAGTTCTTTAGTATTTAAAATTTTCAAACACTGACACAACTTACAAATGGAGAAGAGGCAAGTCAAGGAAAAAAAAACTACATTTTATCTTTAAATCTTCTGAAAAACAATGTGGATGAATCCAATTAATTAGTATAATCCTTAGTTCAAGATCAGAAAAAAATACTACCAGGTGAATTTAAATGAAAGATATAAAGACAACAAATCAGATGCTGGTTCAGACCAAGATGAATCCAATTGTGTAGTCATTAGTACCACACTTATTTGCCTTTTATTTTGCATTAGTAGCTAAAACTCGACACATGCAGACTGATAAAACAATGTGACACATGTTTTAAGGCTTTTATTGGGTGTGGAGGAATTAATAGTGCCCTTGAGTGTTGTGACTGAGTTTTAGGTGGGCCTTGGGGAAAAAAAAGAGTCCAGAGTTTCCTTGAATCTGGCCCATACATTTACATTTGATGACTGTTGTATATGTTCACAATCACTTACGAAGAGCTTCTACCACTTTGCACTTCATTACCTCCTAAAGGAGGTTATGTTTTCGGGAGAGTTTGTTTGTCCCTCTGTCCGTCTGTGAACAAAATAACTCAAAAAGCAATGGATGGATTTGGATGAAATTTTCAGGAAATGTTCAGCATGGGAAAAGGAATAACTGATTCGATTTTGGTGTTGATCCGGATCAGCGTCTGGCCACCATGACGCTGATCCGGAAATGTGATTTTTGTGAATAACTACTGAACTAAAATAGAAATCATTATGAATCCAATTGCTAATGGTATGTTTTCATGGTCAAGAAATCTAAATATTTCAATGAAATAAAGGTAGGACTAATATTTATGGTCAAAATCACAATATGGGTGAGGACTGTGGCGCTGGCGGAGGTCTGCGCTCTCCAAGTGCTTTTCTAGTTCTACCTTTTTTTATACTTATTTTCTCCCTTCTTACTCTTTATTTTTATTTTAACCTTATGTTGAATTTATCAAGTCACAATCATTTAATGTCAAATGTACTAGGCAATAAATACATATTCTGATTCAAGGTCTTTCCCAACCTGTGTGAAGTCCTCTGTGATTGGTTTTGGGTGGCAACTTCCAGTCGTTGAGCACTGTGTTTTCAACAACTCTGCATTAACTCCACTGTCATTGTTCTGCACTCTGCTTTTTACTGCAGGCTAATGACTTAAACTGACCACAAAACACCGGATGAACGTCACACTTGCAGGTCTCTTTGAGGGTCCTGGAGTTAAAAACACTGAAGGTCATTAAACCTTTAAACGCATGAAATGGGCCCAATAAAATAGAGCCCCTGTCTTTTTGGTGCAGCCAAACAAAGACAAAAGTATACGACTGGCATATTTTCCTCGCAGAGTAACTTTGGATTGTGCCACAGTTTGACACATGACTTTGGTATCTGGTCAAACAGGAGACAGACCTGCCTAAGAATAAGAAGATGGTGGCTGCAGTGTGAAAAGTCCAACGCAGGTGGTCCAAACGGAGAAAAATTCAGGCATATCTGCACAAGTTTTTAGCCATGTAGGCAAATTGTCCACATGGATGCCAACTGAATGTTTCTGTGGACAACAAATATGGATATTTTTAGAAATAGTGACCTCATCGCCCCACCACCCCCTTAAACAGCATGCATGAACCCCAGCATTAGTAGAAACAATTGCTGAATACAGTGTTGCAGTCGTGCTGCAGAGGCTTCTGGGCTTGTTTTGGCTTGAACAGCAAAATCTCCTGCTCTTCTACGACCACCATGAGCAATTGAGGACACTGAGAACATTATAAACCAGTGTTTGTTCACATTTCTCATGATGTATGCATGCTCCATGTCTTCATGTCTGTAGCAGTGTTACAGCTCCACTTACAGGCTTGACATATATACTACAGTGTTTTCAGTGTTTACACATAAACACATTTCGTGAAACAATGCTGTCTTTACAGAGAGGTTTTAAAATGAAAACGTCTCACTGTGGACAGGGTCTGAGAGAACCCAACTATTTTACCACATAGGCCCCCTGCTAGTTAAAATAACATTATGTGCCTCTCTTGGCTACAAAGTTGCCCATGCATCCTTATTCATCAACCTAGCTTTTGACTGCACCTTTAGATTCAGACTGACACAGTTAAGAACATATTGGTGCAGGAATCAATGTTTTCCCATCAAACCAGCTGAATTCTCTCTGAAATAGTCCTAAAAACGATGTTTCAAAAAGAGTGGAAACCTTGCTGGAAGTCCGATAAAGAATAAGGCTAAATCTGAGCTTGTGTATGTGGGTCGCAGGCTGCAGAAAAGAGGACAGAGGAATATGACATCCATCTTGGGCTGGTTATGTTCTGGTTAGGTGAAAGCTTGTCCTCCACTGCCTCACATCAGTGATTTCCCGATCAATTTCAGATCAGTAATCAGCTGCAGTTTGATTCTTCTCTGCAGGCTGACAACAGCAACTATGTCTCTTTGAATCTTTGAATTTGAAAAAAAAAATGTTTTATTCAGTCAGCCACGTCTCACTTTGAAGGCGTCACCCTCTGCTCCAGAAGGATCTGACTTCTCTCTTTTTTTTGCTTCAAAGTGGATCTGACGTTTCCTCGCTTCTTTGCAAAGTCGAGCTCAGACTTATTTCTTGCTTCTTTTGGGTGTCTTTGTTTCTTTCCTGCTCTCTGGCTCTAATTAAATCTCTTTCTCCTCTGTCTCCATCTTCCTGCGCCTCTTATCAAGTTTAAAAAAAGAAACAGAGCAGTTTGCTGCAGCAGATATGATGGATGATTGTGCATGATTATTGTTGCACTTGCCACTTTGTGATTTATATTTTGCTTACCTGATTCAATTCTCCAATGTGTTTTTTTTCCCCCGTTGACTTGCACTTCGGCCTTAACTTGTTTTTTAAGATCTGAGTGGAGCAGTGCCACAGAGACATGGATAAACATGCTCCACCCTCTCTGCGCTTTCATATATTTTCTGATACAAATCTGACATTAAAATGATTCAGTGAATATTTTTATTCTGCCATCTTCATATAACAACCATCAGTATAGGAGGTGAGATATTCAGCATGAGAAGCCAGGGCAAATATTCAGAAAATATCAAAGTCATCAACAAAATAAATCAATAACAAAGAAACAGATTTTTAAAAATCTAATTTCAGGGTTAGTACTGTGCTTTAAAGAGGACATATCATGCTTGTTTCTCCTTTTCACTATGCCAGACTAGGATGCCTGTAAAGCATTTCTGCCCTCAGTACAAGTCATTTAGTTCCTTCATTGCCCCACAATAGCGTTCTCAAAATCCTCATTTTAGGCCATTATCAAGCTCTCGTTGAAATGCTTGGATCTGAGGATGACCTGCAGTTACCTCGCAACGTCACAGCCCTTTGTGCTCTGATTGGTCAGTTCTATCGGGGGTAGAGCCAGCCTGTCCTTCTTCTTCTACTGTATTTTCCGGCAGGCTCAAAGCAGCGACCGTGCATTGAGTCCCCCTACAGGCCAGAGCTGGTAATGAGTGAATGTGAGCTAAGGATCTATAAACCCCTGCTGGACAGATGTGTTCCTCGTTGACGGTTTTGTGGCTAACAGACATCACAGAGGAGGAAGTGTTTTATCAGATTACTCCAATAAAAAGAAAGGTACCTCGTGATGTCACGATGTTTGAAATCTCGCAATGACCTATTTTCAGAGGCATCAAATCTCGTTCTAGGATATCAGAAAAAATACAATATCTCATTTTTTGAAAATTAAGGGGGTGTAAGGACTTGTTTTCAAATTTATTATATTATATGTAAGTATTAAATCATGCATCAGCATGATATGTCTCCTTTAATACCTGGAAAGAGCTGAAACTGCAATGTTACTAGGGTCCTTGAAAGGACAAAAAAGTCTCACTTTTAGATATATGCCTGATCGAAATACACACTTTAAGATGAGTTTTATAGCATCTAAATAGGTTATCTATAAATGCTACTCCTTAGCCTTCCGGTCAGGTCGGACAGGGCTGGACCGGCCTGGATACTCAACTTCGGGAACAAGAAAATTAAAACTAGAGCAAGTTTATATTATTCGGACACGTCTTAGAGCACCGGGCTGTAAGTAGAGATATATAGCCGGCTACGAAACTACGAGACTAAGTTTTCCAAAATTGCTTGTTGTCACACATCAAAAACTACCGCTACATAACTAGACAGAGATACATTACCTCGTCGCTTTGCATCCTGTAAAATGTTGAAAAAAGAAGTTGTAAAGCAATGCAGAGTTCTGAGGAAGGTCCGAGCTGCATGCATTGGCATCACAACAAATGTCTTTTGGTGCGTTCCAGTTGTAGTCAGAAGTAGGAATTTCCAAGTTCCGAGTAGGAAACTGCAACTAGATCGCCCCCCGAAGCCTGAATTTTCTACTGGGAACTCGGTGAAACCTCGCCACCCCTGAGTTTACAATCAAAGATGGATGCCCCCAGTGTGAGCAGTTATTTAGCTCCTGTAATAATCAATTTATTAGCACTTCTGACTGGGGTGTGTCGCTCTAGATCAGTTGTATACATAGTATTGTTAGACTTATATTTACCAAAAAGCTGCCATAGTGGTAATCACATTCTTAATGTGATATTTGTGAACAACAACGCAGGGCATGCTAACAACAGCTAACAATAGCCTGGTAGATTGGCTTGTTTTTTTCCGACATCAACTGGAACGCCGATAAGTCAGAGATGATGTCACTCCCAGTTCCAAGGGTCCTGGAACGCAGCATTACAACAGTCGCCTCCTCATAGCACCTTTAAATGATGCTGAGTAGGAAGTAAGGGGTCCAAAGTGTGCAGAGAAAATATCCCCCTCACATCATACTACCATCATCCTGGACTATAAAAACCAGGCAGGGTGGATCCATGATTTCAGGAGATTTACCAAATTCTGACCCTACCATCTGATTGTGGCAGCAGAAACTAAGTCTCATCAGACATGGCAACATTTTTTCAATCTTCTGTGCAATTTTGATGAAGCCCTTGTGTGCTGTGTCTTCAATTTTGCTGTTTTCAGCTGACAGGAGTGAAACTCAGTTTGGTCTCCCGCTGCTGTAGCAGTCTGAGTAATTTGGGTTTTTAGGATATTTGGTGAGGAAGCCTCGGCCAAAAACACAATAACTTGATCTGACAGCTCCCTATAATGCCCCACATATATCCCTGGCTGTAGATGAGAGGATATGAAGCGAGCCTGTTGGGACATTTTCTGCAAAAGAATGAGGCCAGTGACCAGGGGAAGGCCATCGGTTCAACATGTGGGCTAGATACTGACAGTTAGAAATAACCTGCTCCACTCATTTTTCCTTTACTGTCATTCACAAGCAGCCCATCAGTCTACCTACCTGAGAATCTGCTACATGACTGATGTGCCTTTATACCTGTCACTGTGTGGAAAAGACCAGTGAACCTGCTTTACTGCTCCAACACTGAGGTGCCCTATTTACACCAGTGGAACATTTGACCTCCATCTCACAGCTCGCAGCCAGCTGGTCTGTTTGAGCAGCTCCAACCAGATTAGAAACATTTCTTTAGGTTCATGTGGTGTAAATATTCTGCAAAATGTGAAGTGTTTCATCTCATCCCATCAAGCAGTTAAATCCATTTTAATAGCAGTTCAACTAGATGCTGCTATATTAATAAGCATCATTCATTTCCAGTTTATAATCACTATGATAATGTTGATATTGGATTGATTTATCACTTGTATTGATTATACATCCATAGTAAATATCTTTATAATCATATAGACATGAGGTCCCTCTTAAAAATGTGATGCCACACTTCAAGGGGCTTAGTTTAATACATTTATATTCAACAAATCATGGTGCTTTACAAATAAACATTGACTGATTGACTCAATATCCAGCAGGGACAAATGTGGTGAGGGCAGATAAAGTCTTATTTTTAGCCCCCTTGTCTCTGCCTAGATGAATCTATCTCTGGCTGTATGTATATACAAATATGTATTTTTATATTTGTATATATGCATATATGTGTATCTATAAATGGAGAGTATGACTTCAGCCTGATCTGTTGTAAAGTGGCTTGAGATAACACATGCTCTGAACTAGAGCTGGACAAAAAAATCAATTAAATCGATTAATTCGATTTTTTTTCTGCAGAAGATTTAAAAAAATTAAAAATCGAGATTTTTTTTCTTGCCTTAGTTCAATTGTAAGTAGCTGCAATTCTTGAAAAAAATACAATGTTCATGATGGTCTGCCTTGTAGGGTTTGCACAAGCACTTTTATAGGCTTGTATTTGTTATTTAAGTAGATTAAATATTGATCAGAGAGTTTCATGCTAATACTGTAAAAATACCTCAGTCTTTTAGTGTTTATGTCGACAAACCTGCCTACATTTATACTACATAATCAACCTTTTATGACCCAGACTTTGACTTTAAGAGGGAAACATTTAGACAACATAGAGGCAAAACTTGATTTGTTTAATTTTATGTCTCTGGGAGTTTTGTTTCTTTTAGCGAGGGAAAAATCGATTAAAATCGTAAATCGAGTGTTGTGGGGAAAAAAATGGGATTTTATTTCTAGGCCATAACGCCCAACCCTACTCTGAACTGGAGCTTTACAAATAGAGACTGATTGATTGATTGATTGATTCCTCAGTTTGGCTGTAATGCACTGCTGTGTTGGAAACCAGCCTCGTTTGCCCGTCTCAGTTGTTCCAGCATGATTTTACTTTTTAACAGGCAGCCCACTCTTTAAACAAATTCAACCAGGAGACCAAATCTGAGCAAACAGTTATTAATTTTGCAAGTTTGTATGATTGAAATTATCTTCTGTGATTAGCATTTCTGTGGCAGTCAGACTCCATCAAGCTGTCTTTGTGTAGTTCAAGGGTACTTTATATTATATAATTTATCTTAGGTGTGTATATGTTACTCTCTATGAAAAATCTGCTGTAATTACCATAATTTACCAGCTTGGATCACTAAACGACATCTATCTATCTGAGGGTGAATGAGAGATATGATAACTCCCTTGGAGTCTAGACACTGGTGGTGGTGTGGAGCACAGGATCAGATGAGTAGTAGACTTCTGAACAGTCTGGTTGAACCTGGTTGACTTTATGTTTAAGAGAGTGAATTCCCCTAATCAGCTGATGTATTAAATCACCTGAGCAGGAAATGAATGAGAAGTGACTGAGTGAATATAAAGTGTGTGGGTGAGCAGAGCCTTTTATCCCTAATATATTGAAAGCTGTCAAACAGTTGAGCTGGTAGTATTAAGACTGAAGTTTGTTCGTCTTTCCTCTAGACCTTGGCCTTCCAGCCACCAATCAGAACTGGCCTGAAGCGTTTGGTTTCCGCCTCGGTGGCACCGGGCCCAGCTACATCCTGTCCGTGGTGGAGGGGAGCAGTGCCTACCTGGCAGGCCTGCAGCCCGGGGACCAGGTGGTGGACATCGAAGGCCAGGATGTGACCAACCTCAGCACGCCGGCGCTGATCGCTCTGGCTCAGACCCTCAAGACGGTGCCACCAAGCATCGGTGTGGTGTCCCGAATCGAGCAGGTCAGATATCCCTGAATGTAGACCTTATTAAAGTGATTAAAAACCGAATTGCAACATGGCAGAAAATTTTCTTACCTTTTGGAGTGGTGGCAACTGGCACTGCGGTGGTACACATTTTATGTTTTAAATATCTCGCCTTATGATATAAAGTGCAAGTAAAGTGCCTCGCCTCACAGTTCGTCACTTTATCATGTGGACCAGTCTGGCATCAGTATTGTTTACTTATTTGTAATGTTTGTTTAACAGTTTTTTTTATATGAAACAAAAAGTCATTTAAAAGATGCAAGCCAAAACATGTCAACAACTGTACACTTGTGAAAAAAATGTCCTCTTTATTTGTTATTAATATCTGTAATTCAAATTAGGGACAGTGGATGAAGATGCTTCAGGTTGTAGATGCTTTGACTCTTGATTTCCTGCTCTGTGATGCCAAATTGATTGGATTACATGCATTAATCTATATTTGTATTTGTTTTATTTTCTGGTTGACTACAGATAAAATAAATACAGTATCTGTATCCATTAATGCAAAATACAGTCAAACTCAGTGATGGTCCTTCTTGTCAAGTCACTGCTAATTGTTTCCTGTTTTTAATGTGGAAGTAAAATCGAATACCGGTATACAAAGTTATTCCAGTGCTCACTGTAATGCAGTAATTTATGAACTTAGTGATTTAAAAAAAAAACAAAAAAACAACTCAATTCACAATTCTATTCGATGCCCCTGCCCCGTTTAAAATGAAATAACCACTCACTGTAAATTCATTTCCAAAGTATACATTTATTTATACTTAAAATATACATTTAAAGTGCCTCTAGGTAAAAAAAAATCAACACAGAAATCGACAAAGTGCTACTACCACCAACAACAACCGCCTTAAGACACAATTTGCAGCAAGGTGTTGTTTGGTGTTTGTCAGACACTGCAAAACCAAACCAATTCCAAATTACAGACGTTAAGGGACCTTTCTTGGGCAGAAGCCCTACTTTCTCCTCGGCTGCCGCCGTCATGTTGTCTATGGTGTTTATGCACGTGACGTCTCAGGGCAAGGAGAGTGACATTCTGCAGGAAGTGCACTATGGAAAGCCTCGGGTCCTCCTGAATGTGAAATGAACGGGTTGAATTAAAAAAAATCGATCAACTCGAGTTTCAAGAAAAACAAATCAATTTGACTTGCCAACTCAGTTTTTAAATCTTGTCGATTTTTTGCCCAGGCCTATCAAATTTATTTATAAAGCACTTTTCATACAAATTAATGCAGCACAAAGTGTTGTACAGAAAACTAGATGCCCTACATCGGTAATAACCAAATCATTTTAAGGTCTATGTAATATGTAATACACCAGCATTTAGAAGCCCTTTAACCAAAATATTTTTAACACTAAAATAGAGTTGTCATTATTGTTTTCCATGAGTTTTCAAATGGACTCATTTATGAAAGAAAGGAAAAATAGCAAAAAACATGATTGTTTCTTGATTAAAACACAAGTATAATTTAGTTCTGCTTGATTAGTTTGTAACTTCTCTCAAATTTGGGTATAAATTGGAGAGTTCAGTTTAGATTCTTAATTTCTGCTCAAAGTGTTTATCCAGTAACAATCATTTTCAGCTTTGAACAACCATTTAAAAGATTGATAAAATACTTCTTTTCTTGTTTTTAGGACAGAAGATCTATTTTGTCAAACACTGTATAAACAAAGCTGAGATATTCAGGAAGGAATGAACATAAGACCCAGTGACCTTGTCCTGTGACCTCTAAAATTGTAGTTAATCCTTGAGTCGACTTTGACTTTTGATTTTGAGAGTTTTGCTTGTTCATCCTTAGATGTTAAATTACTGAGCAGAAAAAAATATGCAATCTGGAAACCTAAGTGCGGATGTCCCAAAGTTCTTCACCATTAAAGATCAACACACAGATGACTTGATGACTGCATTGATGCTTTGCTCCCTCAGATCGACATCACTCCAGGCCCGGACGGTCGGTTCGGCTTCACTATCGTAGGAGACAGCCCCCTGATGGTGGACGACTGCGTCCCCAACGGTCCGGCGAGCCGCAGCGGCCTCAAGGTCCGGGACTACGTCATGGAGGTCAACGGCATCCCGGTGAAGCACCACGAGACGGCAGCGGCCATGATTAAAGCGGCTCAGGGTCGACCTCTGCGCCTGGGCGTGCTCAGTATGGCCCGGCGGCCCAAGCGTCTGAGCAGCAGCATGAGGGTGGTGTCGCAGAGCGGGGACAGCGTGAGGGAGAGCCGAGCCCACAAGGCCATGGAGTTCAACAAGAAGGTGGGTGTGAGATCAGGGCTGGGCAGCAGAATGGGCTCTTAGATATGTCAATGAAACAAGACAAAGAGGGAGGCCATCTTGTTTTTAATGATACAGTTAAAGTTAATTCAGAGATCTGCGACCAAGTTTAAAGCTGAAATAAAAGACTGTTTATGGAGCAAAATATTGAAATCAAATCCAATTAAGAATCAATAACAAAAAGCTAAAAGATTCCTTATCATTCTTTTTATTTTATTTCTTTATCAGTTCCTTCCACCATACCAGGCTGCTTTATGCCTTATTTATTGACCTCATGCTCTCATCAGAGGCAGTAGACCCAAAGGACGTCATAGACACAATCATGACAGACTGACCCAAGCAGTTTAAAGTGTGGCTTAATCAAACACAAATGACCCCAGCTACACAACGACCAGAGAGATTTTAAACTACAGCGAAAACACCAACAACAGGCTGAATCACTGAAATAGCAAAGGAATTCTGTCTTTGTTGCTGCTGACCTTCAAAACCTTTGAAAACCTGATTTTTCATATAGAAAATCATCGGGAATCAATAAGAATTGAATTGATAAGTAGAACTGATAATGTTATGGCTATCAATAAAATCTTATGAGTTCCCATCCCAATAACAAAAACCATGTACAGTGTTATTGTCGCTGTCAGGCCCAAACATAACTTGGCCAAAATTCATTGAATTAAAGAAATACAAAATAATTTAATTAAAAACACATCCACACATTATTGTTTTGGGTTTTTTTTTTGCAAAAACAGTCACCAACATGATCACAAAATGATCAACACTTTACAAAAATTAGCTAAAATGAAGTTTAGGTTTAGAAACCAAAAATTATTTGGACATAAATGCTAAGATTCAGTGTTTGGGATCACTAAATCCAGCAAGTGACACCTGTGTGCTATACTCTTAAATGTAGTTGTATGTACCCTATTTTTTTAAAATATTTTTTAACCTTTTGCTCAGGAAAAAAAAAATTACCTTTAAGATCACAGTATTGAACTTGGCATTGTTTGCAACTAGACATCTTGAATTGCATTGCATCTTACCATGATTTCTGTGAGCTTGTATCCACTCTATGGCTCATAAAACTGTTGCAGTGGCTCATGTATTTACTTTTAACAAAAAAAAAAGACACCGTGGCCTTTTTGGAGTGACCCTCTGCATACTACAGTTTAACACAGTATGCAGTACTGTATTTGGTAGTAGTTTGATGTATGACTGCCAAACGGCTGTAATTTTGCATTATACTATACCTGACTGAGCTGATTCCTCTTTTTGTCTTATGGCGGGTGCCAACTATCATATTTTGGCACATTACTGCTACACACTGCCATAAAATAGGAAAGAACAACTATTTCCAGCTTTCTAGAAAGATATAAGAGTGGCGCTTACTCACCACGAAACAGTCTATTGAAAAAGTCTTCACTGGGGTATTGTAATTTAATTGATGTATTTTAGGTTGTTCAGGGTTTTTTTAATCAGTGGTACAAGCCAAGTAACATGTGTACCTGTTATATATGACGGAAACAGAAACTGAAGTCCCAGACATCAAAAATTTGGTAAATCCCTTGTGTTTTCCCAAAAAACTTGCAGACTCACTCCTGCACACTGTCCAAAATGTATAAATACATCGGTGGAAGTGGAAGAGAGGGCACTTCAGTTCCCCTTGCAATTTTTACCAACTTTTTATTTTATTTTTATGGGGCATTTTGTGCCTTTATTGATAGGAGAGAAAGTGACAGCGGGTAGGCTTGTGAAAGGGGGTGACAGAGAGTAAGGAAGACACTCTGAAAATTGGCCACAGGCTGGATTTGAACCCGGCCCGGCAGAAGTATATGGGTCGTGCCTGATTGCTGACCACTCCGCCAAACCTGCACACTAGTTTTACCAACTCAAGCAAATGATGCTGACTAATTTAACAATTTTCCTTTCTGGTTAAACATTTGACCAAATATTAAAGTTGTTTTACTTTTTGAAACCACATATATATGTGTATCGTTTCGAATTCATAGTAATTAGGACCATTGAAATGTTTTATAACTACTATATTTTTGTGCTGTTGGACAAAATTTACTAATTTATTTAGGGACAGAATGAAGCCAGAGAATGTTGCCACACACTACAACATGTAAAGCCTGAGGTAATTTGCAATGCCTGTCTAATGTTGGGCCTGTGGAGGTATAAAAAAACAAATACTGTTAAAAAAAATCTAGAATTTGTCCTCATTTTTCTAATTAAATACAGCAACTATTGCTGTTGTGGCACCAATATCTTTTGATTTTCACTACAATAAAACAGTTAAAAGTTCTAGTATTGCGATTAATTTATTGATTAAAGGACATAAAAAACATGCTTAGACTTGAACTGCATGTCACTGTTTGCCAAAAATATATCAGGGTAGAGTTTTGGTCTGCCAAAATCAGAACCACTCATCCCCATTTGGACACTATGACTCTTATATTACCATTGTGTTTGCTCTGTTGCTGTTAATGTCCATTTCCAAGTATTAATCTGTGTTTGTTTATCCATCAGGTGGAGGAAGTGCTGGGAGAGGAGCCAGATGTGAAGGAACAGCTGTTTGAGGTGCTGAAGCAGTACGCTGCAGAGAGGGACGTGGAGAGTCTGGCTGAGGCTCTGCCCGACATTTTGATCACCGAGGAGCATCAGCAGCTGATTGACAACGTCAGGTAACCAATCAGATTAAACATCATAAATGTCTGTGCACACAAGAGCCTGCTGTTTAGAGTCTGCTGTGTAATTCTCATAATAAAGTGATGAAAAAACCTTTCTTCTGCACACAAACAGTTTCTATTAATTAAATTAGAGGAGGTTTTACTGTGAATCAGTTCAGCTGCAGTGATGGCTTTACATCTGGTGTCACTGTTTGTCACTGACTAAAAAGCAACCAGGACAGTACATTAATATTTCAGCCAGATGTCTGCAGTCTAAATGCTCAAAGAATAAATGTGTTTTTGAATTCTCGTCCCCTGAAGCTCCGTGAAAAGGATTTGAGATGTTTTCCTTGTACAGCCAGTCCTCACCAACTGTCTCACTGCACAGTTTACTAACCAAAGACATGGCTGTAAATCTGCACAGTATCGAAAATGTGCCCAAATAATGGAGATGATAGTTTTCTTGGCAACTCGGTCCTCTGACAGATTGCCACTTTTCTGCTCCATGTTGGCAGCATGTCTTTTGCTCTTGGCGAAAGTGAACGTAGACTATATGAGGGGGCGCTCTCACTTAAAATACACAGGGAAAATAATCGTCATGAGTAAAATTACTTCGATTATAGGGGCTTCGATTATTTTTCAATGAATTGTCCAGCCCTACTATAAATCAAATACTCAGCTGGTGATGCTCCAAGTAGATGTCAGTCTAAATCACGCTTCATTAGTTTCGATGGTTACTATGATCGTATTCACACATGCAGAAGAACTGAAAATTTCTGAATGAATGAAGGTGAGCCGCATGTGCGAACTCAAATGGTTCTCCCACTCAGCAAACCTGGACTCCGGACATTCATCACTGTTTCCCTTGTAACCCCCCTCCCACATCCCCCACTGACTGATGATACCACTCATTTACCTCAGAACGTGGATTGTGAAGCAGGAATTACATCACATCCCAGTGAAACACCTATAAGTTACAAGCTAGTAAATTCAGGGTTCCTTAAAGAGATAGTTAGCTAACCAGCTCAGCCTCTGTGGGAGACAGGAATTCTTTGCGATTCACAGTAGTACATAGTGCCTATGAAAGCTTTGTAATTGTCCCACTTTTCCCACCCTGACAGCTGTGGTGGACCTTCTAGTGCAGCTGGATCCACCTGCTTCAGTGTGTGTAATTGAGTAGATCTATCTTGCAGAGATCCAATCTTCAATGACTGTGAGACTTACGGCCCAATCAGAGCTCTTAGAGCAGGAAGAGGAAGGAGCCACGAGTTAAACAGCAGGAAGTGACTGCTCATACAGCAATTAGCATAGATGCTAACAGCTTCAGGAGCAGTTTTATCACTTTTGAATCACATTTCTTTAGCACTTGGAGAGCGCAGACCTCTGTCAAGGTACATCACATAGTGCTGTTACATCTATAAGCAATAGTTCCATGATAAAGTTACAATCAAAATATGATTCCCTAACCCTTACAACTCACACCAAGCACCCTGTATCATGTTGATATCATTAGTTACAGTTATTGTGCCAAAATGATGGGACTTATCTGGATCACCACCAATCATTTCTAAGTTGGGCCATTACCAACAGCTCCTGAAAATTTCAGCAAAATCCGTCCAGTAGTTTTTGTGTAATCTTGCTAACAAACAAACATAAACAGACAAAATCATAACCTCCTTGGTGGAGGTAATAAATGAAAAACAGACAACAAGAACAGCATTTCTCACTTGAAAGGATATTTTTGCTACACCTCCAACATGTTTTGGCAAAAGTTTGTGCAACAAAGCAGCTGACAATTTGTTTTTTACACTGCAGCAGTGTTGAAAAACAACCATTTGATTGGCTTAATGACTGTGACTGATGGAACAACCTTCCAAACACCAGTCAGATGTGCTTTTGAAAGGTTACCCCCATGTCCAAACACTTTCTATGAGCTGATGCCCAGATGGACGAGTAAAATGAACAGTCCGTCTGGTGTGCCGGAAACAAGTGATCCAAGAGCACTGACCTTTATCAAGGCATTTGGACATTGTTCGTGTAGTCATTATTCTCTCCAACAAGGAGGTAACGTTTGCCTGTTTAAAGAGTTATAAACAGATTTTGATAAAAATGTTCAGGTAGTGTTTGCAATATCACTAGCAAAAAGAGAATGTATTTAGGTGTTGATCCCAATCTGGATGTGAATCCATGAATTTTTGAACGATTAACATGTTGAGATAGGGCAGTTTTCCATATTATTGATTAGAACTCACAGAACAATTGTGGAAATTTGGATTTCTAGTAAAAAAATGTGGAAAACTACCCCATTTTTCAATGTTAGAAAAATCCTTAAAGATTCATGTCCAGGTGTGTTTGACCATTTACAAATGTCTTGGTCATATTTCAAGCGAAGACTTGATTTCAGTTGAAAAAACTTGTCATCTCAGTATAGGATCAGATGCAGCTCTTTTCCCCTCCACTTTGGAGATGCCTGTATCAGAGGAGCCGGGGAGGCTACAGAAGGATATAATCATGAGTGCCATGTTGACTGCCCAAACGATGTCTGATGGTAGGGTGGAAGATGGGTTTCAGGACTTTCAAAACAGTCATAGCGTCTGCCTGTGATGAGCTGAAACACATGTAGGCGGAGGCTGTATAGCTATGACATCATAAACCCCAGGAAGTAAAAACAGAGCACAAGGAATTTTTCTTTACAGAGGCAGATCACTTTTCTTCATGAACTATCCTTCTGCTCTGATTCTGCAGGACATTGGACCTTTGCATCTTTACTAGTGGTGGGCGGATCGATCAAAAAATATCGATATATCGATACAACGTTGGAATCGATATCGATTGATACTAGTGCAGTGGTATTGATACTTTAGCTCCTGTCCTATCTGTGCTGCTGTGGAGGCGACCTGTCTATCTGTTTCTGTGTAAGTGTCGCTGCTTTGGACTGCTGCTACTTTCACAGCACGAGCACGGCCAAGCAGGCTCCTCCTACTCCCTCTTGTGCTTTAATGTCACGTGACCCAGGTAAATGGCAAGAAGTGCTGCTGGCAATATTTAAGAAAAAAAGTGCACTGAAGGGCAGTAATTTTGCCTTATTTTTTTTTTTCCTTTTCTTATTTTTTATTTTTTATAGTTTCTTATTGTGTTAATGAAGTATTTTACTTCTTTCTTACTTACTTTCTTTGTGCTGTGATCAACATTCCCTGTTGAGCTGTTGAGATCTTTCGCTTACAGTTGGACAGACTGACAGCTAAACAAACCAACAAACAAACGATCAAATGCCAACAAAAACACAACCTTCTGGGTAATGTAAAAGTCATGAAACCTCAATAGCCATAAAGCTCTTTGTACTACTCAAGCGAACCTAGAAACAGATTTAATCTTAGTACAATGGAATGTAATTTTACATCCATATTGGTTTAAAGAAGCTTATTTGTTCTAATAATTTGAAGCCTGACTAACCTCTGCACAGCTCGGTTGTGCTCTGAGTGCATTAGGCATTAACAATCCGGCCATAGTTCAGCTTAGCTCAACATAAGAGGCACATAAGGGGCAAAACTCCCTTAACCAACACATGAAGTCAATATTTTACAAAGCTCTCCCCTCAGCATTTTCCTGCTTAAAGTGTAAGAAAGTTTAATTGAAGCTTTAAATAAACTTCGCCCTGACTCAAAGCTGCTGCCTAGGGGTGCTAGAAAGTCACTTTGCTCTGCCTCCCCTCTCAGGTGCAGCACACAGGGGTTTTTATGGGAAACTCTCAGCTGAATATTGCATTTCTCCCTCATCAGCACTCTTCAGAAAACCAAAACCCTCAAACCCAAACCTCCTGCACACTCCTAACAATACCCTTCATCAGCTCCTCTACCTCCATTCCTCCCTCTCTTTGACTTTCTCTCCGTCTTTTCTCCTTCTCTGTCAGCTGAGATAAACTCTTTGATACTCGAGCTGAAGTCGTTCACTGGATGCTGTTTGTTCCCTCCTCTGCTCGCAGCTACAGCCCAGTTTGCTGCTGGTGGCTGAGCGATGCACACACACACACACAAACAGAACATGCAGAGGCTCTCGCTGCATGCTCACAGTCTCTGCTTTGAAATTCAATGCTGGATTTAATGATGAACTGCTGCCTCAGGTAAGAACTAACAAACTGCTTCAACATTTTCTTTCAGCTTTTTGGACGCACTGATTGAAAAGTTTGGTGTAAGATTGATCTCTGATGTCTGGCTTTAATGCTGTTTGGTGGTGCAGTAAAATATTTATTGTAAAGCCTTGTTATTTTTGATTTTTATCGTCCAGGGTGCTAATTTTTGGGAGAGGCTCTGAGAAACAAAGCTCTCTGTAAAGATCACAGTTTCAAATCTTTAAAAGCACATTTTGTCCTGCCTGTAATTGTTTGTATTGCTCTGACTTTCATTAATTATGCATTAGTTTTATCATTACAGGACAGTAAAGCTGTTTTCTTCACCTTTAGGCAGAGAGAAAAGTTCAGATTTCTTCCCAATTAGAATCCTCTTTAGATAAATCCTTTCCAGACAACAGTTTTACCCATAATTCCAAGAACCTCTGACCTCAACGGGCGTCAATATGCAAAATAATCCTTTCTCCTCTCTGCGAGCCTCACTTTGTTGTCATTATCTGGGCTGTTTCCGCAGCATCATGCAGCGTATTGCTCATTAGGCTGTTTAAAGGATTGTTGGGTGTGCCGTTGTGAAAATGGCGAAGCTCTGGATGTGAGAGCAGATTGTAGTGATCATCTTTAATCCGCTGGGACTTCTGCCTCCAGGTTGTCCACCTGTCATGCCTCCAGGTGCTGTTTGTGTGAACAGCTGCAGTCAAGTGGAGAATCTCAGACATCTGAGCAGGAAATAAGTGTTAAAGTTTTGTTCTTGTGCTGCTCGATGGTGTTTTTATGCCTTCAAGGTGGCAGCAGGGAGGAGGCTTTAGACTTTAGGCTTTAGGTTTGTAAGGGTCCATACATCTGCATGTTCATCAGAAACACTTTAAGGACTTTCCACAAACTTAAAGCAGGTGTTCATGTGGATTTAAGGACATACATTGGATTACAAAGGTCTTAGTCAAAGGTTAAGTCAGTAGAGCTCAGAGGTGGGAGAAAGTCACTGTTTTGCAAGTCTCAAGTCTTTCAACCCAAGTCTCAAGTCAAGTCTCAAGTAAAGACAAGTCAAGTCAAGTCTCAAGTCACAGGCTTAAAATTTTCAAGTCCTTCCAAGTCATAAGCACCGTTGACCAAATAAAAAAAAAACAATAAAAACCACGAAAGTTTCGTCACTTTATAAAAAACAACCAGGACAGGCAGGGCAGGACATGAAAACGGGACATGTCATTAGAAAACAGGACACTTGGTCACCCTGGGCCTTAACTTAACAATTATTTTCAGCTAACGTCAGTCACAGTTTTTAGCCACCGCGAGTTTACGAGCGAACATATACTGTTGTTGCATATAACAGATGCTAAGCTAAAGTTACCCTAAAGGATCTCACAACAGGTACCAGACCAACTTACTGTTCTTTGTGCAGCTTCAGGTGCTGAACAAAGTTCGACGTTGTTGCCTCTCCGTCTGTTATTCTCACGCTGCAGGTTTTGCAAACGGCAATTCGTTTTTTGTTTTTGACGCTGTAGTTTGTGTATACAAATGAAATTATCCTCGGTAGCATGGTTCCGCATCTCTGGGTTGTTCCTGCACTCCTGCAGTCCTTCGCTCAGGGAAGTAACTGTGTAATCCACACCCTCTTTGTTTGTTCTTCTAAGCCCTGATTGGATGTTAATAGATGCATTCAATGGGGCAGATCCTGTGGGAAAAAATATTGTCTTGCTGGAAATGACAAAAATCAGTCACTTAGTTGAATACTTTGAATGGGAGCACATTTTATTCGACAGTCTTACTAAACATTTCAAGTATTTTCAAGTCATCACACTAAAGTCAGAGTCACGTCCCGAGTCACTGATGTCAAAGTCCAAGTCGAGTTGCAAGTCTTTGATGATATTGTCAAGTCGAGTCCAAAGTCATCAAAATTGTGACTTGAGTCTGACTGGAGTCCACACCTCTGGTAGAGCTACAAGTTAAATATTATTTTGTGAAGTCTATATTTTAAGAAGGCTTTGAGAAATCTTTCTCAGACTTGAAGCAAATTTGCCCTTAAATAAGGATGATTTAATTGGATTTCAGATGTCATGGGGTCAAGAACGCTCTGAGATCTTAAAGAATGATCTGATTTTATGGGCCAAAGGTCAAGGTAAGAGAGCCTTATGTTTAATCAGTGCTGTTGAACACAATATTTCAAAATGTAGAGATATCTCTTCAGAAGTTGAGCAAATATATATGCTTAAATATAAGGAGAAACGAACAAGATTATGAAAGTCATGGGTCAGAGAATTTCATTTTAAACCTTTGCATGTCAACACAGTATTTTAGAATAAAACTTTTCCAGAATTTAAACAAATTTATCCTTAACTCCGTCATGCATGATGGCCACTGCAGTAGACGGATATTTGGAATTAATTTTGTACCCTTTACATTGCAGTACCATGTCCAATTATTAGTTGGTGAACTCCCAAACCCTTGTCTCAAGTTTCATGTAAAAATTATCTTTGCACATTTTTACCATTTCGAGATATTGCATCCAAAATCAAAACAGCTGATGAAGGGCAAATTTAGCATTTGCTATTTAGATTTCACATACTTTTGTATTTATTTATTTAAAATTTTGGTGTAATTCACAAGTGAATAGTTAAACAAAAATAATATATATACTTCGGAATTAGATTTTTCTTTCATTTACTTAATCTTTTTTTAGGTCCACAAAATTACTGTGTTGATGCACGGTGAAGTGGACAGATGTAAAACTACTTCAAAATATAACACTGAAAAAAAGTGACCATGATTTTAACTTGTTTGGAAGTAAAATGAAGCATTGAAAAAAGTATTTCTTTGCGATTTAGTAATTCATGCATGAAGGGTTAAATCTGAGGATGAAGTGTATTGAGTTTAAGGAAGGTTAGGAAGGTTCCTAACGGAGTGAAGTGAACCGGAAGAAGTTTGTGATAAGAGCTGTTTGAATAGTTTAAATGCATAGGAAAGGTGGCTCAATGCTTCCTTTCTTATCTCCTTTGGCATAGGATGCACCGGACCATCCTTTACGAAAGGAGAGGAGATTATTCTGGCCCACAATTCTCCACGGCAACAGCTTTTATAAACAGCGCATTGTCCGACTGCTTCCAAATTCAACCGAATAATGACAAATCACACAGACCATGTGACAGACCCACTGCTGTTCGATCCTTTCTAAAGTTCACCAAAACCTGCCTTAACTTTCCAGCAGTCTGATTCTCTGAAGAGAGCAGGATATGAGACATTTGATGTTGATTATGTTTTAAACATGGTTCAATATTGATATTATGTACACCATTAGGTTGTGGGTTTAACAGTTTCTGCCTTTCTTTCATTCAGTACCCGTTTTTTATTCATACACTGATTTGTGTTCATGTTGATAATGACTAGACAAATTTATTTAAATCCTCACTTCCAACATCGGTTATGCAGATGTAATTTTTACCAGGTTATTATGTTCAATGTTGTCTGAAAGGAACAACATTGTCTTGATACATGAGCACTTCTATGATGCGTCTTTTGTAGTCCATCTTTGGAAAATTGTAGTTTAACCGCAGCAGTAACATCTGCCGTCACATGATGACGTAGCGTAGTGAAAGTGTAGTCGGATTCTCTCTGTACGGCAGTTTTCCTTTCCTAAGTCCTTCTGAATTCTCCCTTCTCCTTTCCTTAACCTCATGACTCTTCCATCAGGGTTAAGGAAAAGTAGATAGGAAAGGGCTTAGGAGGAGACTGTTCGACTGCAGCCAAGGTCACAGAGCTTCAACTTCAACCCTCAGTTTGTAAACATAATATCACAAGAATCTTTTGAGAAAGTTTTTTTTTCAAACTTTTAGCAGATTTTACTCAAGACTTTTAGGATTTATGGTTAAGGTTTTGATGGTCATAGATAAAGTTCAAGGTCATATAACCTTATTTTTTACATTCATTTGTGAAACATGGAGATGCTTTAATTATAGTCTAAACAATAACCCTGGTCAGATTTTGGCCGTCAGGGGTCATAAAAGCTTTTAGATTCTTTTTAAGACATGTAACAAATTTTACTCAGATTCATGAATTGATTTATCAGATTTTTGAGGTCATGGCTCAAGTGTTAAGGTTATATATCCTTTCCTTTTAAACACTGTTAATCTCAAGATGCCTTGAGAATCTTTCTTCATACTATGAGAAAAGTTACCCGTAAATGTAATTATTAATTGATTATTATGTGTTGCAGATCAGATGTCAAGGTCACAGAGGCTCATAATAAACTTGTGCTTCTGAAAACAATATCTCAAAAACAGTTCAAGAGATTTTCTTTAAAGTAAGAATGACTAATGAGACATTTTCTGGAACCTAAAACAAAAAAACTGAAATGCAAATTTCAGCTTTATACTTAAGGATAAAATTATGTGTCTTTGTATGTCAAAGGTCAGGGTCATGCAGCCTAAAGTTTAGTCAGTGCTTGTGGACACATTTCAAGTAGACCTCGATGAATGTTCCTTAAACTGAGAACAAAATTTAGATTTAAGGATGTTCTCATTCAAAGGTCTGAGGTCAAGGTCAGGGAGTCTAACAGTTCTTTCTAGATGCAGATTCTCAAGGGAATTTTCTTTGAGCCTTGACTATTTTCCAGTTACTACAAAGATGACTTAATCAGATTTGGGACAACCTGACATGCCAGACAGTTTCATATTGGAAATATTTCACCAATTCAACTGGAGAGAAGCTGTACAAAAAATGTTTTCAGGGGCAGAACTTTTAAAAACAACAGCAGCTTGTGATTGTAGGATCCTTTGGCTCATCACACTCCTCACAGCCCAACTCATATTAAGTAGCGCTGCTATGACGTAGCATATGTAGCAGCTAAACGTAGCAGCTAATGTCTAACCGTTAGCCGCTACAGCTAACGGCTTACAAGGGCAAACAGTTCATGCCTGTTGGCAACAGCAGCCAACTGTTGTCAGCGGCTAACTGTTGTTTGTCCTTGTTAGCTGTAGCTGCTGACGGCCGTTAGCCGATAACTTAACTACCTTAAAGCTGGGGTAGGCGATTTTGGAAAACTAGCATGAATTTGAAAGTAGCATCTCCTCAGGGCTCCGCCTAGCCCCACCCCCTGCTCACATGCACGCGCGCAGCCGCTATATCCAGAAGACTGATTCAACTCCAAACCCTCAGCACAACGTGTTTGTTTTACGTTACACCAAGTCATGTCTCAGTCAGCGGTAATAAAACACCAAACAAACATGTAAAGTCAGTTAGTACTCACAGCCGATGTTGATCAGGTATAGGTAGTTCCTCTGACATTCTCCACATAGCTGTCAAATCTCCCGTTTTGACCATGAAACGACCGTATTTTCCGTATATTATCCTCTTTCCTGACATCATCCTGTATCAGTATTCTCTCGTAAATCTCCCGTGTGACGATATAATAAACACATTCCTCTACCTCTCCAAACTGAACTCTGTCTCTAGCCTGAATGGGGCGGTAATGCTCCAAAATGGTGGATGCCAACCACCGTAAAACCAAAGAAGAAGAAGTCTCGCGAGAACTGCCACCTGCAGTAGCATGGATGGCAGTTCTCGTGAGATTAGAGCCAACAGCAGAACAAACTTAGAAAAATAAAGAGTTTATTTTAGATTTCTTGTACATCTGTCTTAAATGTGAGGGATACTGGAGCTTGGTTGGTGTTGTGGGACAGCTCACAGCGGACTTCCCTTATTTTCAAAGACGAAACTTGAAAGGTAAGCATTCTCCAGCGGAGTCTGTTCCCTACACGCTACACGCTACATGCTACATGCTACATGCTACATGCTACATGCTACATGCTACATGCTAATGCTACATGCTACATGCTACACGCACTGTCTGTGCACGCTGGGAAAATGCACGCGCAGCAGGCACGCAGAATGGCGACGGGATTTAATTGGTGTAAAAACAGGTGTCCCTGCATGATTATTGGTTGGTGTTTTCCCTGTTTCACTCCTGCTGTAGATAGCGGATATTTTTTGCTCTGTTTTAAGAACACATTATGAGTTGATTACCATCTGGTCATAAAGACTATTTTAACCAGTATTTCAAAAAGTGTATCTAAATCAAATTGCCAACCCCAGCTTTAAAACTATTGTTTCACATTAAATTATGCCACGCAGATGTGTTATTTAACACTTATATGTGACATGAACCTTTTCAAAGACAATTACTATAAAGTAAACTTATGAGTAGAGCATATTTCGACAAGTATTACTGAGTAACCATAACCACAGGCTAACCGACATTAGCCGCCATTATTTGTACAACAGGAAGTGACTTCAATTCTGTCAAGTCACTTCCTGTTAATGTCACGCCCGCAGCTCCTGCTGCTCCTGCCTCTCTTCCCTGATTGGGCCGTTAAGCATTTAGCTGAGTGAAACTGTTGGACAATGGAAGCTGGCAAGACGGAGATGCATGATTTCAGAATCAGGCAGGTCTGTCTGCTCTGAAAGGCTAGATCTGGGAGGTCATAGGTCAAAAGTAAAGGTCATAGACCCTTGTGAACACAATACCTCAAAATATATAAATTCCTTCTGAAGATTAGCTTGCAAAACTTTCTTCAATCTTTATACAAACTTCAAATGTTAGGTTAACCTGATTTTTCTTTTTTTTTAGTCAAAGGTCAAGATCATTCAACAATATTTAAGAAATGTTTTAAAAACTTTGTCCAAATCTAAACTCAAACTTTAAGATGAATTAATTCGATTTTGGAGGACATAAGTCAAAGGTCTGGACTCTAATGTCTATCCTTTGTGTGTAAGCTGGATATCTCAAGAACACAACTGGTGTTCACCTGTATTTCCCTAATGTTCAATCAAAATCAAGTTAAAATCTCAAACACCACATCACTATCCTTGCAAAGGATGTTACAGTATTTATCCTCTATCTACTGATGTCCATCAAATTAAAACTGAGGAACCAGTGTACCGCCTATGAAGTGCTAAAAACAATTTTAGTTACTTTTGCAACTTTGTAAAATTTTATAAATTAAGCAACAATTTTGCATTTGAACATTAACAGTGAAGGTTTGGAAATCTCATCAACGGAAGAAACAAAAAAGTGATAATTTTCTCCATCTGTTAATTCCGTTAACTGCAAAAGACAGTTTCCCCTTTGAGGTGTAATAAGAATTGTATAAAGTTACAAAATTTTCATTTGTGTATGGGAATGAATGCACCTAAAGTATTAATAAAGTAAGTCTTAAAAAAACTAATATGTAAATGTATTTATAATTTCATAACTTACACTTAATGTTTGAGTTGATAAACTTTATTTTTTTGCTAATATTTACTCAATTTGAATTTGACATCGGCATCATGTGAGGCAGGGGCAAGAAAAGACTGGGTAGGTAAGGAATGTAAAAAAATAAATCTTTTTTTAGAGTTTCCTACCACACTGACCTGCCTGCTGTCCAGACCTGTCCCACTGAAAATGTGTGGCACATTGTAAATTGCAAAGTACAACAAAAGAGACCCAGAACTTTTGAGCACTGAAAGTGGTAAATCAAGAAGAATGGGAACAAATTCACCTACGAAGCCTCAATATTTACTGTTTTCAGTTCACAAATGCTTATTGAGTGTTGTTCAAAGGAAAGGTGATGTGACACAGTGGTAAACATGCTCTTGTCCCAGTTTTTTGGTGTTGCAGGCACATTTAAAATGAGTGGATATTTGCAAAACACAATAAATTTTATCAGTTTGAACATTAATATCTGTGTATTAATTGAATATAGGTCAATGCGGATTTGTAAATCATTGTATTATGTTTTTTTTTTTTTTTTACATAATGTCCTAATTTAAATGGAATTAGGCTTTGTGTCATATAAGTGGGTTGAAGAGTATGACAAATGTAAACCATGAGCTAAATAAGGAAACTGAATGCATCTGCCACCCACACTTGATCTATGTTTTGGATCTACCTGCTGTCTCCTCCCCTTTTGTCTCTTTCTTTTGCAGTGTCACTCTCTGTGTCGACAAAAAAACACTGAATGTCCAGAAAATGTCTTTTAACAGACCACCGGAGTCTGAATATCAAAGTGTTAGACGATGTGAGGTTTAATTTCATCTCATCTGCATGTAAAAACTTGACCAGCTGTGCCACTCTCTGCTCAGTCTGCCTCTGTCCCTTCTCCGGTTTGCCTCGCCCTCCCACAGGATGTGTTCTATTTTTAAGCAGCCCATTTCTTTTAATAAATTCTCTTTTAGGTTTCTGAAGCATATGCCAGTGTCGATTTTTTAACAGCTCCAAAACGCAGGGATTAGAGAGCGCTTGACGTTTGAAAGTCAAGCAACATATTTATTTGTATCTGGAGTGTGAGAGGAGAAGCTGTGAACACCTATCAGCTCTTTTGTTTGTTTGATGTTATGGTGATTTAATGTAAATATTGGGAGGTGTGAGCCTTTGTTGAAAATATATCTGATTGTAGACCTGGATCAGATTATACAGATGCATTTTAAAGACAGGTTAAGACTTCAATGTTGGTAGAAATATGATGTCTGATATGAGTATCTTGTAAATCATCAAGGTTTTTTAAACTTTAATAAATGAACTAGTCTTCATTAGTGATGCCCCAATTGATTAACAACCAATCATTGTTTTCTGATTTCCAGTACTTAGGTACTTGATATTGGGTCTGATTTTATGCCTCTTGTCAATAATAACCAAAATCATCTATAGTTAATATGGATAGAGCCACTTACATTTTCCCAAATTTTCTTGGCAGAGTCTTTGCTTGTCCACGACAGAAACTACACCAACCTGCCCACCCTAATGGTTGTAATTAGGGCTGTGCGATATGACGATATTAAATCGTTAAGGATTATAACGATTTAATATCGTCATAAAGCAGAAAGATCGTCAGATCGTCTGTGTGGGTGCAGAGACTTTGGCGTGCACCCGACGAGCCAATCGTAGCACATTAAGCGCAGTGCACGTTAGTATCTCCTGTTTGGTTATGTAGCTTGAAGCCATGGCGGAAAGAGAAAAGGGGATAAAAGCTTGAAGATGTCTGAACAAAAATCTGTTATAAAGCAGCTGTATTATTCACTCAGATTATAGACATTGCAGTTAAATAACATTTGTTTTAAATTGTTGCACTTCAAGAAATAATGTTGATACTGTTGTTCATTATCTTTTGTTTACATTTATTGCACATTTTTATAAAAACTGCACTATTTAAATTAAGACCTGTTCAGAAAGTTTCTTTGGCTTTAATTGTCCTTTTTTTCTTTTAGGGTTTTACATGTTTTGTATGTTAAACATAGAGAAAAAATGGTCAAACATGCAAATTCATCTAGAAAAATGAAAGTAAAAAAGAATCGTGATAAAATCGGGATTGTGATTTTTTTTTTTTTAAATCGTGATACGATGTTTTTGCCATATCACCCACCCCTATGACTTTACATGTTTATCACGTAACTGCATGGGAACTTTCCCACTTATATTTTAGAGGATATATGGATGAAAATTTTGTTCTGCGAGGAAAATACCACTATGTTTAAAAAACTGAGAACAAACACAACAACAAAAATCTGTGTTTAGTCTCCCAGTGACTGAGAGTTGGCTGGTAACTGGGTGGAACTCAGCTGGCATTTGACTAGGAGGGAAATTGAAGCAGTTGCACCTGTACTGTGATTTCTGTGCCTTCGAAAAATCCTGTGCGTGCAGTGTAGTGTAATTACAAACACTCAGTGAATTTCCAGCACGTAAGTGTTGACTTTGTTCTGAGTGCAAGTGTCAAATGTCAAGCTGTATCATGCAGCTCCAACGCCCTCTGTCCACACTGCTTATGTAAAATATTTAATTCTCCGCCTAATGATGAGCCTGGATTTCTCCTAGTAAACAAAACATCAAGAGCTTTGACCATAATGGAGAAGCAATCATGAAGTTCTTCATATTGATGAGTAGTGCGCTCTAAGGCTTGTCAGTACACAGCTCTCTGTGAGCCAGATTAAGTTTCTCTCTCATTGTTGGAAGTGAAAGTAAATCATTTCACTTAAAGCCTCCTTTAAAACAGTTGAGTGAGCTCTGCTGACTGAGAAAAGCCAAAGAAAACCAAGACAATCTCCCCAGTATCTTCCCAGTCTTCCTCCTCCCTCGATCCCCATCCACATTGAAATGACTTCACACTGAATTTTCTGCTCACGTGAAGGCAGCCGTGCCTGTTTTCATTTCACGCAGCAAGTTATCAACACAGAGCTTTCAGATTAGTGCATGCTGTGTGTCTCAAGCATGTGTCCTGTGCCAAAAATCTCTAGACCAGGGGACTCACCTATTTGTTCCACAAACCACATGCGTTTTGCGGCCCTTGTTAGCAGTCTGTTGGTAACAATCCTTTGCTGTGTTCACACCAAACACAAATAAAATATTCATGTTAAAAAATAGTAGCTTTCACACATTCATGTTCATATGGTTCATATTGATTGTGGTGAATCTTTGTTTTCCTTGGACCAGAAAGTGTTGAGACCAAAGGGCTGCCATGTCTCCCATCCACAATGTGTTTCTTGACCATGATCAGCCATGGTGAATGTTTTTACAATTGCTGTCTTCCACCTGTTCTAGAAAAACGGGCGTTTCCACCATAAACGAAAAGGTTTTTGCTTTGCATTTTCAAAAACGATCCACATTCAGATAGACACACGAGAACAACTGAAAACACTGAACGCGCATGTCAGGCCAATTAATAGCGATGTAGGTTTGTACAGAAACAGGGGTGTAACAATACAGATATGCTTTCTCTGCATATTCAATCACTTTCAACGCTGTGTAAACAGGCCCTAAATGTACCAGAAAAGTCTGAAATGGAAACACATCAATTAGATGATCCATAACACCCTTATGAGCTGCTCATGGAGATGTCTGGGTGATAGCCCTCTGCCCGGCTTGACTTTATCTTTTTTCCTGGTACAGTTCCTCCTTTAGGTGTGGCATATTTTCTGCAATGAAAAACCCATTAAACCACTGAAAAACACACCAACTACCAGCCAGCAGTTGTGCTACTTTTATTGACTGGCACACTACAGCCCATAAAAGTGCTCAGAATAAATCTGAGTTTAACTTGCCGGATTACTTAAAACTCTCCATGGACTTTCACCCTGTTTCTCCTCACTGTGGTTTGGTCTCTGAACACCAAAACAACCATGTAGAGTAGCTCCTGACATTCAGCAACATTTACTTCCTCCTCTGTCTGTGATGTCATCTTCATTAAGTTCACATTCGATGCTGGTTGGCTGTCGTGTCAAGGCTTCAGGTGAATATGTCACAGCACTCGGATATTTTCAACTTTATGAGAGAGTGAAAGAAGCTAAAGTTGCGTAATTTCCGTAAAAATTCAAAGCACCGTGGTCACACAAGTGACGCACCATCCCTTTCATTTTCATTGTTTTCATCATGCCACTAACTGAAATTTGTGTTTGTTGAGAAACAATGAAAAAACTCAGAATGTTGGGTAATTCCTGATGCTTTTCATGTTGCAAAAGAAAACATTAAACTTTGTATGCATGTGTTCATCATGGACCTTATTACAGGTATTGATGTGGAACAGCTTATCTTAAATCCCATAGACGTTAGGACATGAGAACAGGAAATGCTTAAATGCTAACTCGCTTCTGCATTTTTGGACTAATTTCTCTCAAAAAAACACAAAGCACCATCAGGAAAGTGAACTCAAAGTTGGTGTGTATCAGTTCTGACAGCAAAAAAAAAACGTTATCAGGGAACCTCTAGTCGTGGTGCAGCCATGACTCTCAAAGTTTGTAGCTCATTACTCATTACTTCTTCACACACACACCCCTATTGTGCTGACCTGCCTGTGGAAATCCACCGGGGCTCCCCTCTCTTTCCTCTCTCCCTCCTCACTTACTCCTCTCTTCATCTCTCCTTCCTCCTTCCACTGAGAGAAGAGATTTGTCACTCACTGCGTCTTACAGCCGAGTGATGGATGACTCTGTGACGGGGACTATCCTTCAACTTTGACTCAAGAATCCTGCTACGTGGATGACCTTGACCCTGGCTCCAGTGGAGGAAGCGGAAGATAAAACATGGGACCAGAGGACGGGTGCTGCAGCAGATTCAAAGTTGGAGAACAGCTGATGATGCTTGAAGTTTTTCTGGAGGTGTGGAGGGATCCAGTACACCTCCACTTTTACAATCCGCACCCTTCCTCTTTCCTTCTTCACCTGGCTGCTCTCACAGACTCCAGCGAGTGTTAAGATCCTGAGCTTCTTCCTTTTTCTTCATCTCTGTGCCGTAGAATTTGTTTGTTCAAGCTAGATGGGGACTTGCAAGATAGAGGAGAAGCATTTGCATTCTTAAAGTGAGCTGCGACACCTCGTCAAAGCCCCAAAGAGCCATGGGAAGGGATAGGAGCCTTTCCAGACACTTTCGGTAGGGAGCTTCTCCTTTCATTATCCCAGCTGTGCGCCTCTGTGTTGTGTTGTTTGTGCTGGCTTGTGTCTGAAGTTGTTGAAATGATGTGCTGCTGCTATCTGCGTGTTTGATATCACAGTTTGTATTGATGTTTTTGTACAATTTTTGCAGCAAGAGAAAAATAAAAATCCCTGCTGTTTCTGAATTCCATTCTTGCGCTAGGAGATAACTTCTGCCACTGATGTACGTTATTATGTTCTTGCCTCTGATGCTTTTATTCCACCTCTGATATTTTATGCTCTGCTTCCTGTTTGCATATTCATCACCGTCCCGCCTGTCACATTGTCTGATCAGAAGTGGGTCTGATCATAATTGTTCTCGCCTCGAGTTTCCCAGCTGATTACAATTGTCATTCATCCCTCTGTGAGCTGGGTCCTTGATCCACCCCTCCTTTAGACCTAATTTTAGACTCTTTCGGCCTCATTGTAATTGAGGGCATCCTGAGGCCTACATCCAACCTCAATGCTTGCTTGGAAGTTATAAAGTTTTTTAGGGGTTATTATTGGACCAAAGTGTTTAAACTTTCTCATGGTTGTCTTAAATTTATACCAGCTATGATTTGTGGCCACTCATCCAGCTGAAAGTTTCACTAAAACAAATTGGATGTGTTTAGCTAACATGTGTTCCAGCTTTAGACTTTATTAAAACACTTTGATGAAGCCATTTAACGTCAGCTGTGAAGGAGACTTTGAAATGCTTTCGAGAGGCCGTGTCGAGGCAGGACTAAACAAATCCACGTTGCCAAGCTTCAATCTCCTACCACTTGACAGCCAAAAGCTGGACAGCCCAATCAGGGAAGAGAGGCGGAAACTAAAGACATGACGACAGCAGGAAGTGACTGCATGAGTGAGAACAATGGCGGCTTCTGAAGCCGTCTCTGTGGATGCAGCAATATCTGCAGTTTTACCAGAAATTGACTCAATTTCTAAGTTTTAAGAGCAGCAAAGAACGCCCCTAAACATATTTTCGGGGCGTTTTTTTTTTATATTTTATTTTTTGGGCTTGTTTCTAGACGTGAAGTTGCTTCTTGGGGCTCTTAAGTCTGTGTTTATCCCCCTGATTATCATCCAGCTCCTAACATAAAGGAAAACACGACTGCGGTAGGCAGTTTGTCCACTTCCTCGTTTCCTGGCTATATGCACGCCCCCAAACACACTCACGCACATGGCCCATGCTCCAGAGCCAAAGTTGCCAGGTCTGCTTGTTATAAGTGATGGTCTTTTCTTGAATAGATACTTAGCGCTGTGATATTGAAATGTAATGTAGACGAAAATTAACACACTTTGTGTAGACTTCTCTTTTTAAAAAGTGGTATATCACATGAGGAAAGGAAATAGCTGGAGGTTGCTTATTTTGGGCTTATTTTTATTGACCAGGTTTCTTATTTCAGAAGCAAAATGTGGAAACACTGGGCAGGAGCTCTCATTCCACAGGGTATGTGACATTTTGTAAAATAAAGAGCACAAAAACTGTTATGTTCTCTGTAGTAGAACTTTTTGTAGGCCTTCACATTTAGGAACAGATATGGGGTTCTGTCCATGATCAAGCAATGTAACTTCTCAAGTTACTTTTCCGTTACTTTTACTCTTCATAGAGGGTAACTAAGTAAAGTAAAGAGTTACTTTTTTCAGATGTAACGAGTAACGAGCAAACACTACTTTTTAAAAGTAACTTCCCCAACACTGCTGGCGACATAGACGATATCAACTACTATCAAGACGATAGTTTAAGGACTGAAAAAAAGTTTAAACTAATGGCTAACAGCTGGTTCTAGCTGCTACATCATGCTGTGGTTTGATATGGATTGGTCTGTGATGACTGTGACTGGCAGACTGATCATCCAATCACCAGCTGAAGTTGTTTTTGAAGGTTCTGCCCCTGAAAAGACTTTCCATCAGCTCTTCAGATGGACTTCTAAAATATTTCCGTGTCCGTCTGGTGTGTCAGGTTACAATAGTGATGCTGAGTTTCCAAAACTGAAAATCCCCAATAAATCCTGAATAAAAGAAAAATGGGCATGATATATAAAACGTTTAACCCCCTCGCAGTGAGAGCATAGAGATGCTTTACATTTAAAAGGATTTCTTTTAATTAGGCTGTAAAAATGTTCATTTGAGCCATTTATCCACACATTCATTTGGGTATCAGGTTTCTGTGGCCAGTCTCAAGCTGACTCTTGAGCAAAAGGTTTAGGCACTTTGATATGGACCTAAATTTTCAACCCAGTAGGTTACCTTGCAAGGTCTTGTGGCACCATGGCTTTTGTGCACTACGTTTGGGGTCTTGGCTGTATCTTCTGTAGTCACAGCCCTGTATTGTCTTAAATTTATCTTAAGTAAGCACTCCAAGAGCCCAAACCTCCGCTAAGGCATTTCCAACATGATCTGCAAGTTATTTGCGAAGATGTCATAAAACTGCCCAATCTTGCTCTGTTAACAAATCCTTTAAAAAAGCATGCACAATAGCTTTGAGGTATACTATGAACAATAACATTTGCCCAGCTGACTGTAACTTAGTTCTATGTGGCCTGACTTAGTGCAACATGGCTTGATGTTTCCCTATAAATCAACAATAACTGATCAAAACTAGTGTGGTGTTAGTGTGGCTTTAACCCTTCTCACATTGTTTACCCTTACCCATTATGAACCAAACTTTGTTGACCCTTAAAGCAAACTGAACACCTATTACTTCAAGCATTGGGCGTTCACAACAGCCCAAACCAAGCTAGCTATCTATCAAAGAGCACCACATTTTGTTTTGACTAGACCGAAGAGCTAAAGTAAGAATTTTCATTGTCCAGTTACTGGTGAAATTAGTCTTAATATCAGACTTGCCTAACTTGGTTTTCATCCTGTAAATTCTAGTTCTCATCTTCTTCTCCACATAATTTGTTAATTCCATGTTATTAACACTTGCATAATCCAGGATCAGGACCTGCTTAGATTTTTCTTACCGTCCGCTCCAGCAAGATTTCCACTGTATCCTACAGGACCCAGAAGATCCTGCTTCCATTGCAGCATTCTAGTCCGATATTCTTAAATAGACGTAGTTTCTCTGAAGCTTTAGTGCAACAATACCTGAGATATCAACATGGTTTTGAAGTCTGAAAATGTGGAAGTGCCTAAACCTGCACTGTTGCGAGTGTCCACTTGAGGCAGGCTCTGTGTAGGGAAAAGATGATTTTTTACACCCTACATACACATATTAACTCATCCCAAATTCAACAGAGGGCTGGTGTCACCTGCTTTGGGCACAGTGTGGCTTCAGCATCACACCAAGGTTTATTTCAGACAGATGTGGCGTTGAAGGAATATAAAGACGCTGGATAATATGGCATCAGTGTGAACACAAACCTGAGAACAACAAACCTAGAGGGAGTTTGACTTGATTCTTTTAAATAGTTCATCACTTAATGATGTACTTGAAGTCTGTTTCATCAACTCTGTAGTAGAAATATTAATTTTACTCTTGTGACTGAATATACAGTGAATGCCCCTGTTCTGTATTGTCCCCTCTTTTCATCTTTTGTAATGATAAATATGAAGATGTATGAGAAACTTCTGTGGCCTACATAGCCTATGTGTGCAGACTAAACTGTTTCATTCCCAGTAGTTACATGACCCTGGCCTAGAAAGAGCTCCACTTCTCTACTTCCTCTCTTCTTTTAGATTTGTCATACGCTCCAGCTTTTGTCATCATTCCTCACTTTTCCTCTTCTCGTGTTTTACCTCTGACGGCTCGTCAGCTTGTCACAGAGTCTTAAATTGACTTGTATTTTCTTTCTTTCCCCGTCACTTGCTCTACCTCACTATCAAAAAGACTTTACTCAGCTCAGATGGATTCCTGACTATTGTCTTGTCAAGTCTCTGTCACTTTCACAGCTTCACTTTCTGCACAAAAAAATACTCAAAATGGTGTTTCAGAGCGGCCTGGCTTCAAAGATGAACATGATGCAGCCCTCGGGGAAGAGTCGACTCTCTGCTGCATAAATACACCCTGCACTTAATCACTGTCACCTACTTATGACATTATTTTCACCTTCATTTGGTGGATTCTTACATATTTGGAGGGTAAAACTGCACATGGTAACACAACCATTTCTTATTAAGGCAACATTTCATGTTTTTTTTATAAGCACAGATAAAAATATTGTGATGTTTACAGCAGTTCCTGCAGATCAGGCAAAGAAACATAACCTTTAGCACAGTTTAAGTAATGAGCTAATTGATATGGTTTTATGCTTGCACAAGGTGTAGAAAAAGTCAAAGTAAAATTCTGGGTTAAGAAAAATTCCTAGGGTGTTTTCTCTTGACAGTCATCACAGCTGCCAAAAAGATGCTAGCCTTAAGCTGGAAGCCTCCACATGTTGCTGTAAATATATGTTAAAAATAAAGTAAGGTAGCTCACATATTGCTGTTACTTCTGAAGCAATAGTTCCATGACAAAGTTACCATCATACCTTGAAAACCCACTCCTAGCACAAAAATGATGTTCATATCAGTATTAGTTGGACAGTTATTGGTCAAAATGTTGGTGTTAAAAATTAGCACTGCGCTATAAACCCTTATAGCAGTGCACCTGGGACCTGTGTATATTTAAATAGCACAGCATCAATGTTAGTGTGTCCATGTCAAATAAACAATAAAATAAAATAAAAAAAATAAATAAAACGACTCTTCCTAGTGGTGGTTATCTGGATCACCCCTAAAATTGAATCGTTTTAAGGTTGTACCATTTCCAACATCCCCTGAAAATGTCAACAAAATCTGACCTGTAGTTTTTGCATAATCTGGCTACAAACAGACAACAGACAAAAACATTACCTTCTTGGTGAAGGTGAAAAGTTGGTCACAAAAAGAAGGTGACAGCTTGAATTTTGATTGAGAAAGGGTTAAACATACAGCCCAATAAAATTGACCTTTGACCTTAAACCTCCTGAAGGTAATCAACTTGTTCAGAGTGGACATTTACAGAAAGCCTGACAGAAATCACTCAAAGACTTTAAGTGGTACAAAGTTTATTTGACCTTGACTCTCCAAAATCTAACCAGTTTATCCTTAAAGGGCTATTTCAGCATTTTTTCCTTTGGGTTGTATGAGGTGCCTGATTGAAGCGGCTGAAAAGGCCCCCATCAACAACTTAAAGGACAAACAACTAAGTCAACCAATGAGGTACTCTGCTGTTAATGGGTACAGTTATTCAATGTAAATGAGTTCTTGGGTAGTAGTGCTTGTACCTCATGGCAAGAAGGTTGCTGGTTCTATCACTGGGTCAATCAGGACTTTTCTCTGTGGAGTTTGCATGTTCTTCTGTGCATGTGTGAGCACTCCGACTTCCTCCCACAGATCAAAAACATGCTCAATAGGTTGATTAGTGACTCCAAAAATTGCCCTTAGGTATGAGTGTGTACATGAGTGGTTGTCTGTCTCTCTATGTGGCCCTGCCATTGGCTGGCAACCAGTTCAGGGTGCACCCCACCTCTGGCCCAATGTCAACTGGGATAGTGCTGCATTCCAGTTGTATTTGTAAGCCAGGATTTCAGAGTTCCAAGTGGAAAATTTCATCTGCAATGCCCCAGGAGGTCGGGATTTCCTACTGGAAAGTCGGGGATCCTCTCCACCCCTGAGTTTACATTCAAAGATGGCTGCCCCCAGTGTAAACAGTTATTAAGCTCCATTGATTGGCACTTCTGACTAGTGTTTGCCACACTAACTCAGTTGTATCCATAGAATCTTTTGATGCACATATATGGAAGTGCTGCTATAGTGTCATTTAAATTCTTTATGTGGAATGTGCAAACGTTACAATGTAGAGATGCTAACAACGGCTAACAGCAGCCTGGTAGAGCAGCACATTTTCTTCCAACTTTAAACTGAAACCCTCACCTCTCAGAGATGACTTTATTTCCACTCCCATCTTCCCAGTTCTGATTTAGATGTAACACAGCATCAGACTCAAACTCCCATGCGACTCTGAAAAGGATTGAAAGTATAGAAAATGAATGGATGGATGGATTTTCTTCTTCAAACAGATAAGGAGAACAGAAAAAGTTTGAGCTCTACTATCTCAACTCCTGACTTAGAATAAGTGTTAGGAGGCGCTCCAACTGTTATCCTCTTCTTTGTCTTTGTGGGACTTAAACCATCCGAGTGTCACATCCTAACAATGATTCCCAAATGTACCTGCAGAGGGACTGTGACACATTCAAAACACAACCACACATCTAAACCTTATCCTCCTCTGCAGCGTTCTGGCTGTTCTGCGTATGCGGATGCACCAAGAGCCGATACGCTCGCAAAAACAAAAGCTCCCTTCTCTCCTCTGAAACACCCTGGAGATTTATGGTGCAGGCAGAGATTGAGAGAGGCTCCTGCTGAGGATGGAGGGTGGAAGATATGCAAAGAAAAGAGGGATGAATCAGCTAGTTTTGTTTTGAGTATGTGCTCAGACAGACATTATGGAAGAGAAGATGTCCTATATACCATGTTTAAGAGAAAAGCTCCATGAAGCACTTAAAAATGCAATTACTGGCAGTGTTTCCTGCATTACTGGGTCATTTCTCTTGTCATGTTATGTAATATTCTGGATAATTGGCCCAGTATACGCCATATGCAGCAGACAGCATGCCTACATGGGAGCTTAATTGGACGAGACATCTCAAAAATTCAACAAACAAAAGTAAAACTCAGGCTGCTGTCTTCAAGACTCTGAGCTGGCGTTGATCTTACAGTAAAAGTGAAGCTTAAAGACGACAGAAAATCCAGCTAAGACAGGAAGATTTAGACAACATCTTAAAAAACAAGATGGCTTTGAAACACTTGACGCAGGATTTGAGCGAGCTGCTGGAGCTGGAGCATGACAGGAGTTTTAAACAAAACAAAACTAGTGATGGAAAGTGGGAGCATATTGTTAAAAAAAAAGCTATGGCAGCCCTAAAGTGCAAAACACAGCAACAAATAGTAAACACAACAAACTGTAACATCTTTAAATTTGTTTTTGTTTTTTGTTTGATTTAATGTCATTTCATATTTGTCTGATTTTTTTTTTTTGTCGTTACTTGGGATTTTTTTTGTAGTTGCTTGTATTTGTTTGCTTTGCATTTAAAGTGGTTATATGGTTTACATTTGGGGTAGCATTTTTAAAATTTGCTTGCATGCTTACATTCATATCTAAGGGCAATTTGGTGTCACCTGTTAACCAAATGTTTTTGGTCTGTGGGGGGAAGCTGGAATGCCTGAAGAAAAGTCAGGCATGCACGTGGAGAACATGCAAACTCCACACAGATGCAGAGACTGAAATAGAAGCTTTTCCAGTGTCCTTATATCTGTTACAACCTTTTTATTTATTATTTTATGATAAGCAACTTCTCTGATCACTCTCAGTCACTGTTAATTTTGGCAACACTCTTTGATTTAATTTTACTCTTTTGCCTTAAACATCTTTTAGTTTTAGGTATAACTTCGTCATCTAAATTGTTTTAGTCTAGTTTTAGATGATGAAATTTACAACATTTTTTTTGTCAAGATCTACTATAAACTTAGTTGAAGAAAACATGAAGTGTAAAGTGTAAGACGTTTATGTTTCCTTGAATTTCTGAAGTCATGTTTTACACTTGGATCCCATCACCATGAAGCCAAGGCAGTTTTGATTGGATGTCCCTCCAACTCATCCAACCTTTCCACACTACCAAAGTAGCTCTGATTCTTTACTTGTCCCTACTTTCTACATGACCAAATTAGGTGTGCTTGGATTTAGCCTCCGTCACACATTTTAGCCAAGTATTTATTCTGTTGACGCAAATGTAAGTCAATTTAGTTTTAGTTTTTGTCAATGTACATTTGTTTCTTTTTAGTTATAGTCTTGTTTTCGTCAGGGTAAAAAGGTTGTTTAAAAAAACTATGACAAGAATAATTAGTCTGCAAAATTAACACTGCTCTCCATGGGCCCAAGAAAACTTTACCATCAGTCCCCCCCTCATAGGCTGCCTTGATGATATGCCTCATTTTGTCATTTTGTTGTCTTATTTATTGTTGTGTTCCTTTTTTGTCATTGCATTTTCCTGTTTATCATCAGGGTTCGTGTTGTAGCATGATTAATGTATGGTTCTGTTTTTTGTTTAGCTGCTTTTCCATTGCAGTCCTGTGCCACCGTACAAACTGTTCGTAAAACCACAACCAACATCTAAGAGGATAGATTTTCCTTTCAAGAAGAAAAAGCTGTTGGTTGCTGATTATGGGAGGGGGGGAGAATGCTGGTAGGGGGAGTGGAGCTCCTTCTCCCGGAGGTGGCTCCTTCTCTCCTTCTTCCCTCTCTCATATTAGCTGTGAGCTGTCACTGCTGCTGAACACTTGTACCTGCTGCTGTAACTGTGACAGGACTACATGCTGTTATCCCCTCTCACATACAAACTGGATCTATGTGTTCTACCTGCCTCGGCCTCCTGGGACTACATGGACTGAACTATTTTTGAGGCAATTAAGTGGAGCAGGAGCTGGAGCAAAACACAGGACAAGAATCCCTCTGTATTTCTTGGATACTTGGACTGTGCAGGCTTTAGGAGATTAGGATGAGGAATTTTGGATTTTGTCTGGATTTTTGTCTCATGTGATTTTGTTTGTGTTCGGTAAAGCTTTTCTGTCGCTCTGATGTGGAGAAATACCCTTCTTGAGATCTTTCAGTGACGAGGCTGGAGCTGTATGCCTTAATTTCCATCCTTGAGTGTTTTCTAAGACTCTCACCATGTTTGCCAGGATCTTCATTCCCAAGAAGCACCGGGAGCGTTTTGACGAGGTGGTGTCCCAGAGCCTGATGAGCAGGATCAAGGGGCGGAGCTTCAGCGACCCCAGCCGCAGCCACCTCCGACGCAGCAGGAGCGAGGACCACCCCGAGCGCCTCCTGGTCTCCACCCGAGCCAGCTCTGTGCCACGCACCCACGCAGAGGAAGGTGTGGCCCTGCCTGCACGCGGCATGCGTAAGACAACATCACTCATAGCTGGGCACTCCAGCGGATCCAGCACCAACTGCAGGTGGGTGACAGGGGTTAAAGTTCATGATGGTGTGAGTTATGAGTGAGACTCAGATCATTGAAGGACACTGGGGAAGGTGTACAGATACAGTGATGCATATTTAAGTTCACTTAAAGGTACAGTATGTAGAATTAAAGGATAAGTTCGGTTTCTACAGCTTTCACATTGTTTATAGAATGAAGTAGAACAATATATAGAACATGTATAGCGCCGCTCCTAAAACTGCATTAATCGTCCAAAAACTCATTAGTTTCACCAATATTTCATCATGGTCCGCTCGCGCTACTCCTCCAAGACAGTCCGGGATCGCTCCACCCATGTTTTTGTGACTGTGCTTACCTCTGAACTGAAGACTGCTCTCTGACCAGCTGTTCTTCTCTTTGCCTCCGCGTCCTCCTTTCGATGAGCTCCCCATCTGTAAACTCTGGCTCGAAACTGTAAGGACACCCATCATATTCCAAGTTCTCCTCCACAACATCTTCATCCGATAGATATTCGTCCATTTGCACAAAACTGGAAGAAGAAAGTTGTTGAGTAGCCGGCGGTCTTCCCCTGAAACAATGAGCCGTACTGCGCATGCGTGGCAGCCATAAAGGAATTTTTCAGTTTAGAGGTCAGCACAGTCACAGTCACAGAAACATGGGTGGAGCGACCCTGGACTGTCTTGGAGGAGTAGCCCGAGCGGACCATGATGAAATATTGGTGAAACTAATGAGTTTTTGGACAATTAATGCAGTTTTAGGAGTCCTGTGTGCTACCATTATACGGATGTCCGCCGCTCGATTTTGGATCTAAATATCTCCCGAAGCACTGTTTGGATCAGGAAAGCCTTCTGGGTGAGTATATTGTTATACTTCATTCTATAAACAATGTGAAAGCTGTAGAAACCGAACTTATCCTTTAACTGGACAAATGTCTTAACTCTATATCAATAAGATATGCCAATAACTAGAGTAGTCGAGAAATTGCTTTTAAAAGTATATTTGTCCATAGCATCAACTTAACAGGTCTCAAGAGAATGCAATGTAGAGAAAGTGTTGAGTCATATCTATCAAAGTGCCCACGTTTCCTGAAGGCATCATCAATTGAGGATGCTGTGCTATGCTGTCACTCACAGTCCCTTCTCAATTGATTCCACTCCCCCAACCCAGAAGAGGGCTGAAAGTTTGGAACTGAAGAAATAAGATCGGAAAGTGAAATAAAAGATCTGAAGGTGAAAAAAGAAACCCAACATGTTGAAATGTATATCAGAGTTAGAATGAAAATACAATATTTTATTTAAATAATAAGAGAGCTGAATCAAAAGTGTATCTAAACTGAAGAAAAATTGTTTCACAAATTTTTAATTCAATTTAGTTTTTTATTTAATAAAAATAGAACATACATTTAAATTTCAGTTTGAATTTTTCCTTTTTTTTTCAAATGATAACACTTTTGGTCTTGATCGAACTCTATATCAAGCCAGCATCAGTTCTTCCAGGAGCACTGGCACACAGTCAGGGTTTGTGGGATGAAAGTCGGGTTCCTGATTAACTAATTATACCGTTTGAATCACAATCATCTGTGTCAGAGGCTTAGAAGTGGATAAAGAACAGCCAAACCAAGCTGTTATTGTAAAGGACAGTTTCATGTCAACTGTCAAACACCAGGGCAAGACTGAGCAAAACAACAAATTAGTTATACTGCATCAGCAAAGTCACTCCCAGACATGGATTTCAAAAT
This sequence comes from Scarus forsteni, assembly GCA_036419115.1. Taxonomy (NCBI): domain Eukaryota; kingdom Metazoa; phylum Chordata; class Actinopteri; order Labriformes; family Labridae; genus Scarus; species Scarus forsteni. The sequence goes on from JAZDUH010000342.1 coordinate 10,558,393, forward strand.
AGACCTGGGTTTCAAATTGGCTGTTTAAACTCTTATAAAGAAGCATCAAAATAATGGGCAAGATTGAGGACCTCATGCTCAGGCTGACCGTCAGTCTGTAAGAGGCCAAAACCAATCCAAATCCAAACCAATTACATCACGTCTTTGGTTGAAGGACTCCTGTGCATGATGCTCTGGTGTGTCCATGCTCTGAGCTCCAGAAGCCTCCTCTCTCCTCTATCCTTTCCTCCTTCAGGCAGATTTTAGAAATTGTAAGATCCTTCCTCACAGCATGATGCATTCTAGCAGTGTTTCCAAAGCAGGGACTTAGGGACTTTAAAGGAGGATTTGCCCAAACTGTGGATCCCCCAGACATTTCTAAAACTGATTTCAGCTTCATGTTATACATTTCAAAATTCAAGTTCATCTAACATTACTATTTGATAATTTTCAAATTAATCCTGTTGATGGTTCTTACCAGGAAAGCAGGTAAAATGACTTCAGGGTCGGTTGAGGAGAGAGGAAGTGAGGATGGACAAATGGGGCTTCTCCGGTGTGTGGTGACTTGCCTGGACCTTATTCATTTTAGATTTCCATTAGGGATGGTTCTTGGACGAGGCACATTTTTTGTATCAACATCAACAGGGTCCTAAATGGGATGTGGAAACACGGCTGATGTTTACGTGGTCACAGTATTGTTGGAACATGTAAGTCCCCTCTTCTGCTATACATAGTTTGTTGTTTTGCTGTTTCCAACAACCTTTGGAATGAAATTTATCTCCACACAGTTTAAAAAAAGCAACGTTGCCTCTGTTTCCTCCCTTATTGTGAGGATGCCAAAGTGGTTTTGCACAGCCACCTATCACTCGCCTGCCCTATAGAGGTACTGCCTGTACTGTAAAGGAAACAGAGTGAGTATCCAAACCGTGTGAAGTTCTGACACATTAAACAGAAACCACAAATGGAAAGTACCAAAAGTTATGCAGTGAAAGGCACCAAATGACTGTCTGCAGGCAACGCTGATGCATGATGGAGGTTCTTGCAAGTTTGGGGCTGCAGTTCTGCGAGTTGCGTTGTGAGTGTGAAGAAGAATAATGGTGTTTTACTTGCTGAGAAATACAAACAGATACTGATCCATCATGAAATGCCATTAGGGAGGTGTCTGGTTGGCCTTGCACAGTCAGTGGCATCAAGAATTATCTTTAGTAAGAAGAAGAAGAACAGGAAGTCCTGGGAGTGACAGGACGGCCCACGCAGAGCCCAGAAAGCCCTTAACATCATGGAGTGTGTTAAATAGCAAAAATAATTAAAAGTAGTTTTATCCGTATTCTTTATATTTCTTTTTCCACTGTAATACCACATTTGAGCCCCTTTGGAACATGAGCCCCTAAGCACTTGCTTTGCCATCATCTGTAATGTTTTCATGGAGTGATGACAGTTTTCTTTTAATGTTTGGATATGAAAAATCATCATCCATTCAACAGCGAGACAGGTGAAGAACACATCTATATTATCTGCAGAAATAGTTGTGATAATTTGCCCCAGGAGACTGCTTGTCTCTTCTTTGGCTTTTCCATGAGGATCTTATACGGCTCTCCTGAGATGCTCTGCCCATATTTAAGTAGGTTTGTTAATGCAGGATGTGAATTTAAAGCAGAGAGCTGAATATAGAAATGTTCAGGTAGTCCTCAGATGGTTTTCCGTCAGGAGAGGCAGGATAACTTATCTGTTATTTTCCTTGTGGATTTCCTTTTAATATACTGAAGCAACCACTTCATAGTAAAGTACTACGGTTGTCAAAATGCCACGTTCGTAGTTTTTGTTAGCTTGGATTTTTGAATTATGCTATTCCTGATTATAGTCCCAAATGTGTTACTTTACAGAGTAAATACTGTCCTCTCTGACATTTTAGTTATTGATTTTGCTTGCTCAGTATGCACTGACACAGCTGTAGGTTTAACCTCCACTGGTGCAAAACTACATGCGAACAAGATGGAAGAAACCAGATCAGGTGCTTCAAGTATTTTGTTCTATGATGACAAAAGGAACACTACAGTTGTCAAAATGTCACGTTCGCAGTTTTGGTGAACTTGGATTTTTGAATTATGCTATTCCTGATTATAGTCCCAAATGTGTTACTTTACAGAGTAAATACTGTCCTCTCTGACATTTTAGTTATTGATTTTGCTTGCTCAGTATGCACTGACACAGCTGTAGGTTTAACCTCCACTGGTGCAAAACTACATGCGAACAAGATGGAAGAAACCAGATCAGGTGCTTCAAGTATTTTGTTCTATGATGACAAAAGGAACAGGAAAGAGGTCACTTTTTGACTTAGTCCTAATACACTCTTACCCCTACCACTTAGCCCCACCCCTATGTCTTGCATGTTCTCCGGTTGTGGTTGTCCTGGTTACTTTAAAGAGCTGTAGGGTGAAGTGCTAGGGGTACATGTCCCTTGAAATGGAGGTTGTTTGGGAGGCACACAGAATTGAATGCTACTTTGAAACTCCTGGATTTTTTGTGAGCCTTTGACAAGAAGGCTGCCCACTCATTTCAGTGTCATTCATGTAGCCTTTGGTAACTTAACTTTTAACATTCAAAAAAATGTTTGTAGAGCTAGCCAGTACCTATGTAGCTCCAAAGCTAAGTGAGCATGCTGACTCAAAGAGCTCTGAAACAGTATTTTGAGATTCCATGACAAAATGGTAAGTTATCTGAAAATGTGGAAATAAGACAATGAACAAACAAACCTTTTTCTTTCCTTCCAGGGACTCGTAAGCAAAGCAGATGATACATCTACTTTAGGGCAGAAAATTAGCAGTTGTTGTGGAAGAAGATTTTGCCAAAACCAGCCTTTACTTATGGCCCTTTTCCACTAGCACGCCTTGGCCCTACTCTACTCGGCCCTACTCAATTTGCAGTGTGTTTCCACTAGCCTGGTACCGCCTACAACAAGCTAGTTTTAGTACCTACTCCGCTCTGGTTCCAAGCGAGCTTAATCGATACTAAAAGATGACGTCACAGACTGCCGGCTACTGATTGGTCAGACAATGTCGTCATCGAAGAGTCATGAGCGCAACGAGCTAGCATGCTAGCGATAGCTACCAGTAGCTTATCCTCATACGCTCTATTGCTCTCGTCCTCGGCTTCATTCTGTTGTATAGCTTCCAAAACACTCCTGTGCTTCTCAAGGGGTATTTCTTCTTGCCACCTGCAGCCTTCTTCTGCTTTCCTTTTTTACTCGGTTTATGACAAAAAGTCACAGATTGTTGTGTTGCGCTCGAAATGACGTCACCGCAGTGCCACTCAGCTGTTTACAGTGACACTGCACCCCGTTGGGCAGGAGACTGGGGCTAATGGAAAAGCAGCACAAGGCGAGTAGAGTTGAGCCGGGTAGTGTAGGGCTAATGAAAAAGGGCCATTAGTTTCAAGTGGTGAATGAAAACTTGAAAAAGAGGGGTAGGGTTTAGGGCTGAGAGTAGCAAATCGGACTGAGCCTTGGTCATGGGATACTTTTATGAAGAAGCAAACAACCTAACAGACCACTTGATTGCAGAATTAATGTGTTAAATAATTTGTGTCATCAAGAAAGTAGAACTAGTAGAGCTTGGAAAAAAACATAGTGAAGTGTCACCTACAACATTTTTCTTCGACAGATGCAAAGAAGAGGAACAAATCGTGGATAAAGACTGTTCACAACCTTGGCAGCACATTTTCTTAGTTGTAATTGATATTTCATGATTTATCAATTGAACTAATTTGATGTTTAAAATTGTAGTATTGTGACACCCCTACAGTTATAGAAGGCGATCCCATCATGACATAGGCTTAGTGTGAGAAGCATTAAACTGTGTTCAAGACACAATCACAGAATTATCAAAGGCTTAAAAAACAAATAAAATCACCAGTCATAAGCTGAAAATTTCTTGTAATCTATTTGTAGGTTTGTTTACTTTAGTCAGCTCCAACACATGCACAAAATACTGTGGTGGCAGTTGCTCAGTCAGGAAGGACTTGAGTTAGGGACTGGCCATTTCAAGCCCTGACAATGCTGGAAGTCAGTTTGGTAGCTTAGAGGTTCCAATTGCCTTCCTGGGCACTACTTAAATGTCCTTGAGCAAAGCACTACACCCCAAAATTGCTGGTTCGCACTTCAGGAGCAGCATGTGTCAACATCAGAATGCAACTAACTAAATTTCCCCATGAAGGCTTAATAAAGTACATTTTCATCTGCCTCTTAATGTTTAAATCAAGAAGTTTAGATTACTTTTGTCAATTATTGTTCGTTTAAAGCCTCTGCTGATTTCGTTCTAATGAAATAGAGCTGGTCTTTGTCTCTGTAGGACAGTGAGAGTGTGTAAGGGTAACATGAGCTTTGGCTTCACTCTCAGAGGACACGCTCCCGTGTGGATCGACTCAGTCATACCAGGTGAGTTAAAAATGTCTCTGCACAATTTAATCGTGTCTAAATGAGCATTTAGATGAGGTAAAGCAATGCCCCTGTTTAAGGAGAATTAGTCTCTGTGTTCATTGGAGAGGATTAAAGTACGGCTGTGTTGTTGTGAAGGATTTATGTGAATGAGTTTATGTGATGTTACGTAAGCCTCAGCATGTTTTGTGTTAATGATTAAGCTGTTGTCATGAGTGAAAAGTTTATATTGCACTGTTAGAGTAAAACCCTAAAGAGTGTCATGTGTCAACACTGTGGGACTCTAAATGAGAAAAAAAACCAGTTTGAGACCCTAAGAAAAAGTTTCTGATTGAATCTCCTGTCCTTCAGGGAGCCCAGCAGACAAGGCCGGTCTGAAACCAGGAGACCGCATCCTGTTTCTGAATGGACTGGACATGAGGTTTGACTTTTACTCATACCACCAAAAAACACTGCACAAAATTATTCTATTAAGGTATAGTGATGATAAGACATGTAGCACCCTATAATGTAATAAATTACTGATGATGTAATAATGCTGATAATGCTATAAAACTTGCACTCTACTAAATGAAAAATGTAACAAAACCTGATTATAAAATAACCTAACCAATAATGTAATAAATTATCCTGACTGATATTGTACTAAAGGATAAGTTTGGTTTCTGCAGCTTTCACATTGTTCAAAGAATGAAGTAGAACAATATACTCACCCAGAAGGCTTTCCTGATCCAAACAGTGCTTCGGGAGATATTTAGATCCAAAATCGAGCGGCGGACATCCGTATAATGGTAGCACATAGGGCACGTATAGTGCCGCTCCTAAAACTGCATTAATCGTCCAAAAACTCCTTACTTTCACCAATATTTCATAATGGTCCGCTCGGGCTACTCCTCCATTACAGTCTGTGTGGCTCCAGACATGTTTTGTGACTGTACTGACCTCTGAACTGAAGAAGAAGAATGTTTGCCTCTGCGCATGCACAGTGCGGCTCATTGTTTCAGCGGAAGACAGCCGGCTACACAACGACTTTCTTCTTCCAGTTTTGTGCAAAATGGATGAATATCTATCGGATGAAGATGTTGTGGAGGAGAACTTTGAATATGATGGGTGTCCTTACAGTTTCGAGCCAGAGTTTACAGATTAGGAGCTCATCAAAAGGAGGATGCGGAGGCAAAGAGAAGAACAGCTCTCCAGAGAGTACTGCGCACGTGCGGAGGCAAACATTCTTCTTCTAAAGTTCAGAGGTCAGCACAGCCACAAAACGTGTCTGGAGCGACACAGACTGTCTTGGAGGAGTAGTGTGAGCGGACCATGATGAAATATTGGCGAAACTAATGAGTTTTTGGACTATTAATGCAGTTTTAGGAGTGGTGCTATACATGCCCCATGTGCTACCATTATATGGATGTCCGCCGCTCGATTTTGGATCTAAATATCTCCCAAAGCACAGTTTGGATCAGGAAAGCCTTCTGGGTGAGTATATTGTTCTATTTCATTCTATAAACATTGTGAAAGCTGTAGAAACTAAACTTATCCTTTAACATTTTAACTAGTATTGTTATGACATTTTTAGGCATCGCTAGACTTCCTGTCAAAGAGCTGACTGTTTTTTACAGGTTAATCTCATAATATACAAAAAAAAAATCCTAATAATGTCATAAGGTATAACAGTAACAGTCAGGATATTTTACTACATGATTGGTTACGTTATTACATTAACAAGTTTCATGTAGCCCTGTGACCCCGAACAGATTGGAGGTATAACAGGAACAACTGCACATTCATGTTTATGTAGCTGACATGAATTATACTTCATAAATATACTTGAGGTCTAAAGGCTGTTGAGCAGGGAATTGGGCACACAGATCAACATTTAGTAAGTTAAATGATGCTTAATGGGCTCAGTGGTGCAACAGGTTAGTGCACTTGCCTCACTGCCAGAAGGATTAACGGTCTTGGTGATGGGATGATGCACAATCTAGATGCCAAGCAAGGTGCAGAGTGTAAAGAGGTTGAATGAGGTGTGTTCTGAGTTTGCCAGAATAAAACCAAAATGCCAGCTCTCATTCTCCTTAGGAGCCGGGAGCGCCTGAGGGCTGGCATGATATGACTGGTGAATGTCTTTGTTTTATTTTTTAAAGGAGATCAGTGTTCATCTGGCACAGCATCGACTTCTCGCGCAGTGCCAAACAGCAGGCATCTCTGTGATTTTCCATGCTGTTGCAACACAACGTTCAGCCTGAAGAGAGCAGGATTTGTTTTTTTCATCCGAACAGCTCAGCTTTACATGGAAGAAGTCCAAGGATAAAGACCAAATGATGGAGGGCTTTTCTTTATTTAAAATGATCAGGCTTGCAGCAAATCCCTATTGTGACCAAATATTTGCTCATGAAGGTCAAATACTAAAATGATGACAGTCATCTTTGGTTGCATGAAGTCTTTGTCTCTTCTGCACTTGTTTCTTATGAAATAGATGGAAAACAGCCAACGTTAAGACAAGTTGTAGCACGGAAGCTCGCACAAGAATAGTAGGTGCAATGACACTCTGACTTTTTACCATCTTCTGCCAAAGATGATGCCTGTCTCAAGTTGTTTATTCAATTTCATACCAATTAAGTGAACACAATGTGGAAGGTCGTGACAGGACATGAAAAGGCTGAATCTTCTAAGCCCCAGGCAGCCAAAGAACAATTTTTTTCATCCAAATTTAAACTCTGGCTTGTTGTCTCCACAGTGAAACACTCAGAGTACATGTGAGCAAAGTGCCCCTTTAATCCCAAAACCGGCACATTAAAAAAATCTAAATTTATCTATCAGTTATATTAGTTTAAATGAACAGATAAAAGAGTAAGGAATGGAGTGTAGCAGGACCTAGAGAGAGCATTTTAACAGTTCGACTTCCCATAGCCCATAGTCACTGAAATTTTTTTTTTTACCTTCGCCAAGGAGGTTGTTTTTGCAGGTGTATGCTTGTTTGTTTGTTAGCAAGATTATGTTAAATCTACTGGACAGATTTTGCTAAAATTTTTTAGGAGATGCTGATAATGGCCCAGCTTAAAAATGATTCGATTTTGGTTGTGATCCAGATAACCGCCAATAGCGAATGATTGTTTTTGCTCAATACCTGTCCAACTGATAAAGGAATGAACGTGATTCTGAGTGCTAGGTGTGGCTTTTCAGGGTCAAAGAATCATATTGTGATGGCAACTAAATCAAGGAAGTATGGCTTATAGATGTAACAGCAATATGTGAGCTACCCTGGTGGAGGTTTGTGCTCTCTTAGTGTTTTCTAGTTTTAATAAGTAAAAACCCGAAGTAAGGTCCATGGTGCACTCATGAATAGAAGATTTTAACGTCTCATTTTGAGAATAAAAACACATCTGGTGTTACCCTGCTTCTGAAATTTTGAGCCTCATTTAAGGGATGGTTGTTTGCAAACCCCAATGCCTTCATTTCCTGAAATTCTGCCCCTGCAGGACCTCGTCCCATGAGAAAGTGGTGTCCATGCTGCAGGGCAGTGGTGCCATGCCCACTCTGGTCGTGGAGGATGGCCCGCCTTCTTTCACCATGTCGGAGCAGGACCTTGCAGGGGGCAGTGTTCCCACAGAGCGTGCCCGCTCCCCCGCCCTCAGCTCCCTGCAGTGGGTGGCAGAGATCCTGCCCCCCAGCATCCGTGTTCAGGGACGAACCTTCGGACAGCAGCTGGAGCACCTGCTGACCATACAGGAGAGATACACCATCTGCAAGGCTCTGGAGAACTTCTTCCAGCACAGGTGAGTGGAGACAGGGGCGGATCAGATCAACAGACCAGCTGTGTCATAGTTTCCCAATGATCAGGCTAGAATCTCAAGGTGACCCTTCCTGTAGTTGCCCAGTAGCTATGGGACAACCTTCCACTTGAAATCAGAATGTTCCCCACCTCACCTACTTTTAAAGCTTATTTTAAAACTTATCTTTGATTGTTAGCTTATAATTCAGCATTTGAGTTGTGTGGTCACTGTTTTATGTTTTTCAATATTTTCTATTCTATTTTTCTTAGTTTTTGTTATTGTTCTGTTCTTGCTTGGTATCCACTGTCGAGCACTTTGGTTAAGTTGATTGTTTTTATATGAGCTATATCAATAAAGTGGATCAGATTGGAGTAAAGCATCAGGTTACTGCAGCCAGCCTCAAGTGGACACTCGTGGGACTACCACTTTTGCCACTTCCAAATGGGCCTTCATTTACAGCCCTGGTGACTGCCTTCCTGGCTACACCTGATATGTAAATGGATATTTGGGTGTGAAACTCTGATATGTTCTGGAGACATCTGGATCCAGTGTAAATGTGTTGACTAGGAGTAATATATAGTACTATGAAAATCATCAAATGCAAAGTTGTTTTCATAAACTTATGATGTACATTACACCACTATCTTCACAATATCAAGAATTTATTTGCATCGAAATTCAAATCTAAACTTAAAACTTAATTATGATCTTTCTTCTTTACTTCATTTCTCATAAAGGTTGATGCTTTATGTAAGTTGCCATTCATCATGCATTTATTTTATGATAGCCTTCATAACAGGATATGATCTATATTTTTGGCCCTGAAGGTTTTAGATGTGAAGAAAAGGTTTCATCAAATTTAAAATCAGAAGAAAAATGAATCCATTTTGTTAACCGTTTCCTGCGCAGACCTTTGATCCTCTTACCGTCAGCCTGCTGATTTCTCTCACCTCACCTTGCACACATTTCCATAATCACAGGAACGTAGACACTCTGATTGTGGATGTCTTCCCGGTGCTCGACACTCCGGCCAAACAAGTGATCTGGCAGTTTGTTTACCAGCTGTTGACATACGAGGAGCAGGAACACTGCCAGAGCAAGATCTCACGCTTCCTCGGATTCAAAGCACCAGGTGTGTCTGCATTTATCCTTCATTCACGGATTTATTTTGGTGCATGTGCCTTCTCGGTGCACGTGCACGGGTGTAACGTGGTTTGTGTGCTGGATGAAAGCTGTCATGGGGATCTAAATAAAACACACTGGTTCAGGTCTACTTCCGCCCCTTATATGCACCTTTGCATTGCCGATGTGTGTGTGTGTATTCCAGTACCACCACCACCTCCTCCACCTCCCCCTCCCCCGGAGCCTGAGGTGGCCCCCGAGCCCCATCGACGCAGCAGCTCCATGAGGGTGACAGGGACCACATACAGGAGCAGTGTGAGGGGACGTAGCTCTGATGATCTGGTCATTGGAACACACTTGGGCATGGGTACAGACCTTCATAATAGTCATCATCATCAGTAGAAACCAATAAGACCGCCATGACACCTTTGATCATCGTCACCATCACTGTTGTTGTTTCTGAAGCATTTTTACTATTTTAATGTGATCATTAACAACTCGCAGAAACCACTCAGTGTTTTAAAATCCAACCCTGTTTTTTCATACCTTGAATGCTAACTTAACATTTTTCCTTGCAGCAACAATCGTATTTGTGGCTGGTCTAAAATTATTCTCATTTTTCCTCATTAAGGCCATTTTCCTGAAATGCTTTGGTTGAAAAACTCAGTTGCTTCATTTTTTGTTGGGCTGTTAATACAGGAAAGATCTCACTGTTTTTCTTTATTTTGCTGTTTCTTGATGGATTTGGTGGGAAATTGGGTCATATTTCAACAAACTACATTAGTAAGCTTAATGGTTTCTAGATAACTTTTAACTAAAACCACCAGAACAATTTCTTCAATTATTACTTTTTTAAGATTAAAGTGACTGTGAGGAGTTTCTAAGTAATTACAAAAAAATCTCACTTTCAGATATATGCCTGATCGAAATACACACTTTAAGATGAGTTTTATAGCATCTAAATAGGTTATCTATAAATGCTATTCCTTAGCCTTCCGGTCGGGTCGGATAAGGCTGGACTGGCCTGGTTACTCAACTTCGGTAACAAGACGATTAAACCGAGAGCAAGTTTATATTATTCGGACACGTCTTAGAGCACCGGACTTACGTAGTGATATATAGCCGGCTACAAAACTACAATACTAAGTTTTCCAAAAATTGCTTGTTGTCACACATCAAAAACTACCGCTACGTAACTAGAAAGAGATACATTACGTCGTCGCTTTGCATCCTGTAAGTTGTTGAAAAAAAAGTTGTAAAGCAATGCAGATATCTGAGAAAGGTCCAAGCTGCATTCATTAGCATCACAACAAACGCACGCTTTGGCTTGTGGTGCGTTCAAGTTGTAGTCTGAAGTAGGAATTTCTGGGTTCCGAGTAGGAAAATAAAACTGGAACGTCCCCCTAGTCTGAATTTTCTACTGGGAACTTGGTAAAACCTCGCCGCTCCCGAGTTTACAATCGAAGATGGATGCCCCCAGTGTGAACAGCTATTTATCTCCTGTAATAAGCAATTTATTAGCACTTCTGACTGGGGTGTGTCGCTCTAGATCAGCTGTATACATAGTATTGTTAGACTTATATTTACAGAAATGCTGCCATAGTGTTAATCACATTCTTCATACAACAACACAGGGCATGCTAACAACAGCTAACAATAGCCTGGTAGCTCGGCATGTTTTTTTCCGACTTCAACTGGAACGCCGATAAGTTGGAGATGATGTCACTCCCAGTTCCGAGGTTACTAGAACGCCGCATTATGACAGTCGCCGCGCGTGCTCATGGGTAGCAGAGTCTTTATGTCGGCGGAAACAGATTCTCCGCACAGTCCCTTTAAACACATGAGTTAACATTTAAATTTAGTGCTCATTCACATTAAAAACGGGATTTTATGTTTGTCTGTAAGCAACCTAGCAAGCATGCTAGCATAGTGTGCATAGCGAATGGCAAGCTTGCAAGTTAATGCAGCAAGTTTTAGCTGTAGTCAGACTATCATTGTGTTTGGAAGATTAATGAAATGTTTTTATTGAGGAGCAAGCAATTGCTGCGAGTTAGGTATTCATTTTAAACTTATTATGTAATGATGATATCTTGTGAAATTAATTCTTAGTTAGGACTTTATGTTTGTTTTTGTTGTTGTTGTTGTTGTTGTTGTTGTTGTTGTTGTTGTTGTTGTTGTTGTTGCAGCAATTGTATACATTACCTGGCATTTTCTTCTGTTAAGTGTTGTGGAGTTTAAGCCCAGAAAATGTTTTTGTTTGCTAGTAGATGGCTAAAAATGCTGCCCATAGCTTATTTCCTGAACATGCTTTCCTTACCATCTTACTGTCATCCATTCCAATCTAATGTTGGCAGTATTTCCAGTGTACATAAAAATTAGCAAATGTAGCCTGTTAGGTAACAAAATGTAACAAAAAACCTTAAGATGCCCTTAACTTGTTTTTGGCCCAGGTAAAACTGAGAAAAGACCCTTTAGACCTGACCTCATTTGACGACCTATATGTTTTAGAACCTTTCATTTTCAGTCCATTAGTGCAAAAACCTTTGTCCAGTAAAGTCCTGCTAACTGGTGTATCGTCATAGGCCTTCGCTCAGAGCCGGTGCTGGAAGTGGGGATGAGGTTGGCACCAGGAGAGAGACAGTCAGGCGATGGTACCTCACTCCCGGAGACTCCCAACAACCTCACCAACGTATGTACCAAAGCGTATCGTCATAACTGAACACACATACTCGAAGGTGCTTTTCATCAGTGGAACCTTCCCCAGGAACCTGGAACCCTTTTGAAAAACTTTAAGATTTAGGAGGAGCTACAGTCCAAATGTAGTTTCAGAGGGACATGAACTAACTCTTGACAAGTCCCTTTACTTGATTGGAAGTGTTGTCCAAAGGTCCAGGAACTGTGAGTGTAGGGCTGCAATGCTAAAAGTCTCTGACTGGTGAAGTAATTGCAAACTTTGCAACATCCTGACAAAACTTTACTGATGATGACCTGTAGTTAAAAGTCACTGTCAAGCAACCAAGACCTCACAAGATTTATCAACTTGACCGTATTATATTCTGTTTCCTAGGATGCATATTTTGACAAACTAAGGGTGGAAAGATGCGAGTCCCCACCAGCCTCTCACCATTTGGCTAGGTGTCCCAGCTATTTCAATCAAGGCTGCGTTTACACAGCTCTGAAAACTGTTAAATCCGATAAGTTTTGGTTGCGTTTTGGCTTTGCGTCTATATGGAAACTCGTTGCATTTTGTCTGAAAACAGAAACTTTTGAAAACGGGCTCCAGAGTGGAAAGTTTTGAATCCGCTCTCCATGCAGCGCTGTGTAACCCGTATCAGAGCGTTTCAGGGTGAAAGGCAGACGTCACCATATGCGCAGTACTCTTTCACATGAAGGCTGCACACGCATACCAGGAACAACAACAGCTTCGGCCGTCTGCCGAGTAATGTGTGAGCCTCTTACCGTGCTCGGTTTGTTATCCAGACAAAACTATCCAGACAGATTTGTTGTCCGAACTGATTTGTTGTCCAGAAAAGAAACTCCTGCGTCTCTGTGCATCTATTCGCCATTGTTGTTTGTGAAAAGTTTTTCTTCTTCGTACATGTATTGTAGCAGCGCTGCCTCTCTGCAGACCTACAGCGCTATCTACTGAACCAGCATGCATACTACAAACGGGTCCATATGTCTCCAGTGTTGTCTGAACGCAGAAGAATATGAAAACGCAAAGGAAAAATCTTTGCATCTTTACGTCAGGAGTGTCCATGTAAATGCTGCCTAAGGGCGTTTTCACACCAACCACAGTTAGTGCGCACCAAAGAAGTTTTGGCCCAGGGTTTGGTACGTCGGTGTCAATGTGAATGCAACCACCGCACTTTGGTGCGCACCAAATCAGCCGGTCCGAGACCTCCATGAAGGAGTAGTCTTGATTCGCTCCATCTCCGTACATTTGGTGCAGTTTCACTGGTGTGAAACAAAATGGTCTGAACCGATCTACTTTAAATGCATTACTTCCTGTTAATCTCGCGGTTGAATCTTTTGCTTACTCAATTTGTCAATTTGTTTATTCTGGCTGAGGATTACGATGATTTACGAGGGTCCAGAAGGTCGCTGATGCTCTCTCAAACACAATAAAAAAAAACGTATTTGAAGGAAAATGTAGAAGAGAGCGAAATGTAAACATTGGTTGTCTGGTGTATGAAATGGTTACCATGGTAGTCTCTTCTTCATTCTCCTCCATAGCAGGTTTGGTAACCAGTTACGTGCATATCGCCCCCTGCTGTTTCAAACTGAGTAAATACACAAGTGGGCCCGGGCACGGTTCAATATTGCCGGTGTGAATGCAAGCCAGCGAGGGAGGGGAAGGGGGGCGAACCCATGGCGAACTGTGCCGCAGCATGGTTCGAGACAAGTGGACCTAATGTGAAAATGCCCCAAGACTCAAAAAAATTGAATTGGGTGATATAACCTTGAGCTTTCGTGGTTGCAGCTACTCTTTTACAGCTTTTCTTCCTCCTTTTGCCATTACATGGTTAGATAAAACTATGTTAATGTTTTCTGACATGTTTTGAGTAGCATAAGTGTGCAACAACTTCCCTGTCCCTTGTTCTCGTTAGCTCTAGTGGGTAAGTTGGCAGCTGACCTGGAGTGGAAAATATCAAACATATTTAGGATCTGAAACTGATACATTGTACTTTTTTAAGGCAGATTTCAGATCCCAAATGTCAAACATGCTTGACATTTTCTACTCCAGGCTGGGCTACCAACTCATAGAGTGGTTCCTAAAAAGTTCCTGGTTCGTCTTGGTTGAAAAGCACCAAAGGGTTTTCATCATTAGAAGGACAGATGTCTCATTCTGGTTTCTTTGTGCCCACTGTTGAAGCTGTCAGCAGTATACGCTGAACTGGAAAACATGTATTCAGCCAAGAGGTCCAAGTCACTGAAGAGTCGCCCACCTCCGGCCCCGGAGAGTCTGCTGGATCTGGAGCCCCCCTCACACATGTCCTCCCCAACATTACATGCCAACACAGGTAGCACATAGTGTTACTTATTTACTTATAACTCTGGGTTTTGTGTGAGACTGCTTGTGTTGAATGATGAACAACAGCTAGAATAGCAACATCTTTAAAAGTACTTCAGTGCAAAAGTGATAAATCCCAAGGTATCAGACCTATTTTTTCTTCGACTGAATATCCTTGAGTTTTGCATTAACAGGATTTTCTGTCTTTATTTCTTGATTTACCAAAATATACAGCACAGCAGAGTCTCAAAATAAACCCTTGCTTCTTTTTAGCCTCGCTCCTATGAAAGTTTATTCAGGAGATTCACAGGGGATCTACTGACATCTAGATTTGAAGCCTCATGTTGCATTTTAATAAGCCAACAGCTTGCATAAAAAAACAAATGTACCCCTCTTTACCTTTAAAACTGCTCACATGCTAGATTAATGGAAAAGTAAAGTAGGTCAGAAGCATTTAGTTTAAAATCTAATGAGGAATATGGTGGGGGTAATGTTGAATTAGAGAGCACTTTAAGATAAAATGTTTCATATTCAGTGAACTTCTTTTCATAACGGGAACTGCACACATCTCTTCACACTCATGTAGAACAAGTTTTCTATTCCCTGTTCAACGTGTGAATTAGAGTTCAGTTTATGTGCCGTTATAAGAAAATGGAATGAGGTGGTGAGTGATTGGATCACAAATAATTTGGAGTGAACAAATAAGCAAATAGGCAAAGTTTAACCCAAAGTTAGACTGTCAACCTAAAGAGCTGAGTGTATCATTTAAGTGCATCTTTGATATTGCTAATGTATTTGTGTAGTTATTTATGCTGCAGGAATAAATCAGTCAGCTAAATGCTACGTATCTTATTCATCCCAGGTAGCCGCAAAGGCCCCCCACTGCCCATCTCCTGGCCAGAGCCTCTTCCAAGCCCCCCAGCAACTCAGTTCTATTCCTCAGGCCTGACGAGCCAGACCAGTGGAGATTCCAACCCCTACATCAGCCTGGACAGCCCCCCTCCATCTCCACCAGAGCCTCCCGACTTCCCATCCAGTCCTCCTCCCCATCGCAGCAGCAAGCGGCGCTACACCTTCTCCAAACCGCCACGTTCAGAGGACACAGATCGCTTCCTGGACGCACTGAGCGAGCAGCTGGGACAGAGGGTGGCTATCGTTGATGACTTCCTGACTCCAGAGAACGACTATGAGGAGGTACAACCACAGTACCTCTTAACAGGAGTGCATGTCACAGCTAAATGAATCAGGTTTATTGTCACAGAGATAAAGTTAATTATTGACTGTTACAAATATTTATTAATGTGTGAGTTATGATATATATCCAATATATAACTTGGATATAAATTTCCTTCTTTGTGAAGAAGAAAGCATTCCCTTTTTATATTAAAGGATAACTTCGGTTCCTGCAGCTTTTACATTGTTTATAGAATGAAGAACAACAATATACTCACCCAGAAGGCTTTCCTGATGCAAACGGTGCTTCGGGAGATACTTAGATCCAAAATCGAGCAGCGGACACCGATATAATGGTAGCCTGTAGGGCATGGATCGCCGCTCCTAAAAACTGCATTAATCGTCCAAAAACTCATGTTTTTCACCAATATTCCATCATAATTCGCTCCGAATGGACCGCCATTGCAGTCTGTGTCTCTCCACACAGCGCTGTGTGGCTGAACTGACGAGCTGTTTACATGCCCTTTGCGCATGCGCAGTTCGGCTCATTGTTTCAGGGGAAGACCGGCAGCTACAAATCGACTTTCTTCTTCCAGTTTTGTGCAAAATGGACGAATATCTATGGGATGAAGATGTTGTGGAGGAGAACTTTGAATATGATGGACGTCCTCACAGTTTGGAGCCAGATTATACAGATAAGGAGCTCATAGAAATGAGGAAGAGATCGCAACGCTCCAGAGAGTACTGCGCACGCGCGAAGGGCATGTAAACAGACTCGTCAGTTCAGAGGTTAGTTCAGCCACACAGCGCTGTGTGGAGAGACACAGACTGCAATGGCGGTCCATTCGGAGCGAATCATGATGGAATATTGGTGAAAAACATGAGTTTTTGGACGATTAATGCAGTTTTTAGGAGCGGCGATCCATGCCCTACAGGCTACCATTATATCGGTGTCCGCTGCTCGATTTTGGATCTAAATATCTCCCGAAGCACTGTTTGGATCAGGAAAGCCTTCTGGGTGAGTATATTGTTCTACTTCATTCTATAAACAATGTAAAAGCTGCAGGAACCGAACTTTTCCTTTAAGCTTCAGGTAGTTTGATTATATTATCTTGTTGAATTTCTGTTGGTGTTAGCAGGTCAGTCTTCAAAAATGCTCCTGAAAGGCCAAAGTAGCCCAGATTTGGCCTTGCCCATGAAGTGATTTGGCTTTTTTTAACCCTGATCTGTTGGATCGGTAGCATTAGCACTAGCGCCCTGGCTAAGTGTTGTCTTTCTGGCTTGACCTTGATCATCTTGCGGGCTAGAAAAGTAAATTAAAAAGTTATTCTGTAAGTCTCTTGGTCTCTTTCCTGGTGACATACATATATGTTCTTGGGATATTTGCTAATAATAAGGTCTGTAGCAAACAAGGGTTCATTTAATATCTAACTTACACATTTGTTTATAATGAGGATTTTCCTAAACAAACTCAGTGAGATTAGTGAGAGTAAAAGGCTACTAAAAAGCTATAATGGAACTACAGCATGGCAGTTTGTTTGGGAATTTTCTCTTTATCAAATCACCTGTAGCCCTTGTTAGCAGCTTGTTAGCAACCATCCTTTTAAAAATGCAGTAATGATTTAAAATTCAAAAGCAGGCCAATGACAGGTTAATTTTATGTTACAGCATGAAACTATTAAAATCTTATATCTAAGTGGTTATTTGTAACAGACCTCATTTTGTGTATCTATCCAAAAAAGTTTGCCATTTCCCATAGACATTGGGACATGGGAACCAGAAGTGCTAAAATGCTAACTCTCTTCCTTATTGTAGGAACTATTGTTGCACCTCTCTGTTAGCAGAGTCTGTGAACCTTTAAATTGTTCCTTTAAAAGTTATATCTGAAGACCAACCCTGACTTAAATTTAATAGATCAGTCAGGAAAAGTGACACGGATGTATGGGATGCTGTTCCAAAAGTTGAACTGTTTTTGGAAAAGAGCAAAGTGGGCCACATAGGCAGCCATTCCTCCACCCAAGACACTGAGCACTTGCTCTAAAATTAACCTTAATGAACATTCTTTGTATTTTTGCCAGGAAATTGTGCAGATGACCTTCCCAGATGAGGATGATGATGATAATGAAGAGGACTTAGGTGTGGATGAAGAGGAAAATGGTGGATTTGTGGCCCCTGAGCTTAGCAGCCCGAGTGATGTTCAAAGCAGCAGCGGAGAAGAAAATGCCTCCTCCCTTACCTATTCTTCCTCCTCTGACCATATCCCTCCACCCCCAATGACTCCTCCACCACCCCCGCCTGTACAGTTCAATGATCCACCTCCCCCGCCCCCTCCAGCACCTCCTCAGCCTCAGCAACAACAGCAGCCACAGCAAACCCTTAACTTCACCCCTGATCATTCTCCCAGAGCCTATGTGCCAATACGCCGGAAGTCTGGACCTCCTCCACCACCACCTCCTCGCAGCAATCCACCTCCTAAACGCCACTCCTTACATAAGGTGTTGAACACAAGAGAGGACCTTCAAGTCCAGGCCACCATCCAAGAGCTAAAAGCCTTCCAGGAAAGACAAGTCTATGAGGAACAACAAGCTTTTAAGGAGAGGCAGGCATACGAGGAGCAGAAAGCCTACGAGGAACAACAACTGTTCCAAGAGCAGCAGGCTTTCCAGGAGCAGCAGCAGGCATATCAGGAGAAGATTTTCAAGGAAAGGCAGGCTTATGAGGAGCAGAAGGCGTATGAGGAGCAGAAAGCTTTCGAAGAGCAACAGATGTTCCAGGAGCAACAAGCCTTTCAAGAAAGGCAACAGCGCCAAGCCTACCAAGAGCAGAAGGCGTATGAACAGCGCCAAGCCTACAAGGAACAGAAAGCACTCGAGGAGCTTCAAGCCTACCAGGAGCAAAAAGCCTATGAGGAGCGTAAAGCTTATGAGGAACGCCAAGCCTACGAGGAGCAACAAGCCTATCAGGAGCAGCAGATGCAACAGATCTACCAGAGCCACCACTCGATGCCTACCCAGCCAACACAGCAGAAAGCACACTCGCCTCTACCACTCCAGCAACTCCACCAATCCCTACCCCCTCTACCATCCCCAGACTCTAACCATCACCATCCAAGCCATCCTCTGATAATGATGAGACAACAAGTTCACCAGAGCCATCACCATCGACGCCAATCCAGATCAGCTCCATCCCCCCACCAGCCATCACCTCAACCAACACCTCACTCTACCCAACAGGGTCAGTATGCAGAGGGCATCTACCAAAGTCATCAGGGTATGAGATCCCAGCCCCACCATTCTTCCGCAGAGATGCTCCACCAGATGCACCAAGCCCCTGTCCATCATTCCTCAGCTGAGATGCTCCATCAGTTGCAACAAGGCCAGGGCCACCACTCATCTGCTGAGATCCTCCAGCACATGCAGCAAGGACACTCCCACTACTCATCGACAGAAATGCTGAACCAAATTCACAAAACCAAGGCCCATTACTCCTCAACTGAGCTTCTGCAGCAAGCCCACCAATTGCAGCAAATGCAGCACCACTCCTCAACAGAACTGCTCCATCAAGCACACCAAATGCACCGAGGACAACCGCACCATTCGTCCACTGAGCTGCTCCATCAAATACACAAACCCCAAGTTCACTACGCCTCCACTGAGCTGCTCCATCAAACCCATCAGTTACACCAACCCAAGCCCCATCACTCCTCCACAGAGCTCCTGCACCAAGCCCCTCAGGAGCCGGCCTCCCTCCCGGTTCAGCTACAACGGGACAGCCACTCCCATCAGAGCCGCAGGAGTCTCAAAGGTCAACATCAGGCCCAGCAAGGGAGACACCAAGAGCAGCAGATCCACCAAAGTCATCACCCCCAGCCAACAAAGCCCTCTCCCCAAAGACCCCACTCCATCCAGCAGACCCACCATCACTCCAGCACCCCTCAGATCCACCATATCCACCACATGACTCCACAACCCCCTCCACAGGACTACCAACACCAGATCCATGTCATCCACCCTCCTCAGCAGCCCCATAGACCGCAACCCTTGCTCTCTACCTTTCAACCTCTTCAGCCGCACCAGCCAACCCTCTCCACTTTCCAGCCCCTGTCCCAGCACCACCAATCCCAACATCAAGTCCAAACATCCACCCAAACCACCAGACCACAGTCCCAGCCCTCACATCATCTTCTGCAGTCATCACACCAACAACCAAACCAAACCCACCACAAGCAGTCCCATGCTCAGCCCCAGTCCCTCCCACACTCTCTATCTGACCCAACAGAGCACCTAGAGCCACCACCACCTCCACCTCTACCACCTCCCTGCTCTCCTCCACCCCTGCCAAGGCCAGCTTTTTCAAGAATGGACTCCAATCACTTGAGTGTGAAGAGGTTGCGGTGGGAGCAAGTTGAGAACTCAGAGGGAACCATCTGGGGACAGGTGAGTTTTGTGGGGTCTGGTTTGGGGCTTTGACTGTTAATACAGCAGTGGTTCTCAGCTGGTGGGTGTGGGGCCCAAGAGTAGGTCAGGTGGTTTTAAAGTGTTTGGTTGGCTGACTAGTGATCAACATATTTACAGCGACTCACAGCTACTCATCAGGACAAAGGTTTTAAGTGCCAAGGTGTAGAACAGAGTGTTAAGAAATCAGTTCTTCCTGTTTCCTGTAAAATTGTGGACATATTTATGCATAAGTCCAAAATCTGTTTATTTCCCAAGCTTAATTCAAAGTTAAATGTATTTGTGATTCATGTTATTGTTAATATATGTTTCCTGACGTGTGGAACCTCTAGCTTTTTATCTATTAATGGTTACAATCAGAGTAACCTGAATCTGAACCTGTTGCTGTTTGAAGTAGTTTCCAAATATGTATCACACAAGAAGAAATAATGGACCAGGACTTGACTTGACAGAAGTCTTAAGCCCTTGGTCCCAAACATGACCCCAAAATGGTGCAAGGCTCTGCCATCCTGGTCACTTGTTGATGTGTCCTTGGGCAAGACACTAAACCCAAAACTGCTTCCTCTGCTCTGTGATCGGCTGGGTGAACCTTTCCTCACGTGACCCCAAAATGGATAAGTGGTTTTTTGGTTTTTTTTTTTTTTTAAGTATATTTTTGGGCATTTTGTGCCTTTATTGATAGGAGAGAGACAGTGGATAGGCTTGTGAAAGGGGGGAGAGAGAGCAGGGGAAGACACTCTGCAAACTTGTCACAGGCAGGATTCGAACCTGGACCGGCAGAAGCAAGTACATGGGGTGCTAACCACTACGCCAAACCAGCACCCCGGATAAGTGGGTTTGATGCACTGATTGATAAATGTATTTTGCACAGCAGTGCTTCAACCACTGCCACTGCACTAAGGAAAAATCCATCCATACAAGTAATTTTATTTTATTTTGCTGTGCCTCCCATGTCATATGGCAGTGATTCCCAAACTTGGGTACACGTTCCCCCAGGAGTATGCAAAAGTGACATCGGTCACCTGTCATGTTTCAGACAGTTGGTTTAAAAGTTCAAGTTTAAACTGGCACTTGTTTGTATTGTGATCTTTAATAAAGGCTTGAAGTGTTGGCAGAGAGCCTGGATGATGGATTGTTGAGGCATCTTGGAGAGGGAAATCTGTCCTGATTTATCTTAGATGGTAACATAAGTTCAGTCAGACAGCCTTCTTATTAAAGATATGGTGAGTTTGTAACAGCTTCAAGTTCATAACTAAATATGTTCCAGAAATGTACATTTCTTTTTCAAAGTGAACTGGTGTTGCCCACTGAAATTGCTGGTAAATAAATCTGCTGAGTGAGATGTAATTCACTGTAAGAGATTTTATTTGTATGTTTTGCATGTTAAATGTAGGAGGCATGGCTGGCTGCAGGCTTATAGACATTACTTTTCTATCTGCTATAAATGTATGAGAGTAGGGGGTAAATGGCTGTAGGTCAAGTATCTGACGGGATACAGACTGTGAAAAGCTTGGGAACCACTGTCATATGGTACCTTCTTTAAATGTCTTTCAAGCCCAAGTAATATGTTATTGCAAGAATTCAGGTAAAGGAAAGTATATGCAAGCATGTCCATGTTTGGTTGTACTGGCTCATTTGGTCCATTAACACTTTGTGGTATCAGTTCCATTGGCCCTGGACCACTGTGGGGTTTTTTGCCCTTTATAGCGCCATTAAGGACTCTACCTGATACTAGTAACTTCTTACAGTTGGTCCACTGCAAAAATATCATGCAAGACACTGTCAAGCATCAAATGGCAATCACCAGATCACCAATGGAGGGGATGTATGACAAAGGTACTGAAAAAATATTCCAAGAAATAGTGAATTAAGTGAAACCAAGATTCTACTGCAAAAACAAGAAAAGTCTTCATTCAGTAATTTAGTCATAGGCTCTAACTGTGTTTTTCTTTAAAAAAAAAAAAAAAAAATTGAGTGGTTGAACCTCCTTTTTTAAATCTTGGGTTTATTTTCTCATTATGAGGGTGGTGGGATCTGACGCAAGGCCTGTTGAGAACCAATGCTTTATGGTCTGCATGTAGACTAGATTTTAAAAACTGTCACTGAGGAAGTTGTTATTCACACAGTACCATTTTTCTATATTTTGTAGCTTGGAGAAAATTCAGACTATGAGAAATTACATGATATGGTGAAGTATCTGGATCTGGAGCTGCACTTTGGGACACAGAAGAGCTCTAGTGAGTATCATTGATCATTATTAGTATAGCTATAATCATGATGTAGAAATGGTCAGTTAGTCTTTAGCTCTTTGATACCTTTGCCAAGGAGGTTATTGTTTTGCCCACATTTGATAGTTTGTATGTTTGTTAGATTGTGAAGAGGAAGGTTAGTCATGGCACAAGGAAGAAGTGATTAGCTTTTTTTGGAGATCCAAAACCAAATGTGGATCCCATATTTTATTAAAGATTTGTAATAGGTTATTGAGATTTGCTGATAGACCCGTATTCTATATTTTTTCCAATAACTCGGTAAGTTTTACATTTATTTTCATGACATCTTAAAGGAATGTTGATCATTTCACAAGGATGTAGTGATAAGACTTTTTGTGGTGAACCCAACCCAAAAGCCTGCCCAATAATTTTTTAAGGATAAAATGTGAGAGGGCAGTTTTCCACATTTTTGACAACAACTCACAGGCCAATTTTTTAAATGTCCTGCAGAGGTTGGTGCATTTCTGGTCCTCAGAGTCTTAAGAAATAGCATTTCTGTAATTCTTTAGTATTGTCATAAGAGATCCTGATTCACGTCCGTTAGGATACCAGTCCAATAAGTTAAATTGATCACTGTGTTTATCATTTTTTATCTGTGCTGTCTACACATTATTTTGAGTTTTTACGAACACTTGTTTAATTTTAAGTGCCTACTCTGGAGCCGCCTCCACCAGACACCTTCAAGAAGAAAGACGTGATAGAAATTCTGTCTCATAAGAAGGCCTACAATGCATGTAAGTCTGAAATGATTGTGTATTTTTCATTCTTGTTCTCAACAGAAAGGTTGCTGGTTTGATTCTCGGTGTCTTTCATGATCTTTCTGTGTGGAGTTTGCATGTTCTCCCTGTGCCTGTGTGAGTTTAAAAACGTGCTAATTAGGTTACTTGTTGACTCCAAATTGACTTTAGGTATGGTGTGGGTGTAAATGGTTTTCTGTCTGTGTAGCCCTGTGATTGGCTGATGACCAGTTCAGAGTGTACCTCGCCTCTCTCCTAATGCTTGATGGGATAAGCTCCAGCCCTCCATGGATTTTGAAGGTTATAGGGCAGAGGACAAATTTACTGAGTCTTATGCTGCGTTCACGCCGCAAGCGACCCAGCTACCAAAATCCCGTCGCCCACTCACGTATCGTTGCGCGTCCATAAATACCTCATTTTGGTCACCGTTGCCATCGGCCGTCGCTCGGTGATGTCACGCGCGCTCGAGTTTCACTGCAATCATATGATTTATCATATAATAGAATGTATAAGCGGACATTATTCCAGCTGTATCCTTTTCATTCACTTATCAACCACAAAACACTGCAGCTGATGCCCTGCAGCAGCATTATCTGTGAGTTTTCTGCGGTCCGTCTAGGCGGAACTAATGTCCTCACTGACTAATGTTTCCCACATGGACATAAATTGTTCCTCTGTAGTCCGGATGAAAAGCTGTCTGTCACGGGCACCGTCACACATGCACACACTGCTGATTGGCTGTTGCCGCACAGCCCCACACGACATCGCCTGAAAAGATCAACTTTTTTTTTCCTTTCACATCACGCGACAAGCTGTGTGGTAGTGTGAGAAGCAGCTGTTGCATTGTGGGAGGGTAAGCCCCACCCCGTCGCAGCTGTACATTGACTTTGCATGGAGAGTGATCGCCGAGGTAGTACAAGTAGCGTCCGGTGTGAACGCAGCGTAATGCTCATTCAGACTCCTTGAACACAATTTCAGAAGGGCACTAAAAAGACTTTAAACAAATGTCCACCCTGACCAGGAAATGAACTGAATACATTTTTGAGGGGCAAGTTTATAGGTCATTGCGACCTAAAATCTTCTAATTGCATCCATCCATCCATCCATGCATCCTGCCTATCCTTCGTGGGGTTCTAGGTGGGCTGGAGTCTGTGCTAGCTAACATTGGGTGAACTCTGAACAGATCGCCAGCCAATCGCAGGGCCACATAGAGAGACAGACAACCATTTGCACTCACACTCATACCTAAGGACAATATGGAGTTACAAATCAAGAAAGCTAGAGTGCCCAGAGAAAAGCCCCGCATGCACGGGGAGAACAGAGAAAGGTCCTGGCTGACTTGGGGATCAAACTGGGAAGCTTCTTGCTGTGATGCACGTGCACTACCTGCTGTGCCACCGTGCATGCAGTGTTTTAGTAATGCAGTTCTTGAGTTTTTGTCCAACTTGGTTTAGCTGTGGACCAAAGGGAGAAAACATGGAATCCCCCTTCATTGTGATTTTACTCTCTTTTGTTTGTTTTTTACGTTTTGACTTGGTTTACTACTCTATTTCAAAGTTTATGCGCAATTATGCTGATTCTGTCTCTGTTCTTTCCCTCTGTTTGTGACTGGTTTTAGGTAAATGACTAAAAACAAAATGTTTCTATCTATTTCCTTTTGTTTTTAGCCATCCTGATAGCCCACCTAAAGCTGTCTCCTGGGGAGCTGCGTAAGGTGCTGATGAACATGGTCACAGACAGACTGGAGCCAGCCCACATCAAGCAGCTGCTGCTGTACGCTCCAGATGCAGAGGAGGTCAAAAAGTACGAGGAGTACAGACAGGACCCGAGCAAACTGAGTGAGCCTGACCAGTTTGTGCTGCAGGTATAGCTGTATGAAGTCAGTACACATTTGGTATTTAATCTGTCATTAAATCGCTGATCATGTTTATTGTGTGGTTTCTTCATCAGATGCTCTCAGTACCAGAGTATAAGATCCGCCTGGAGACCCTCCTCTTTAAGTGCTCCCTGCAGGAGAAGATGGAGGAGCTGAGGGGAGCGTATGACTGTCTCTACAAAGCTTCAGTGGAGCTGAAGACAAGCAAGAAGCTGGCAAAGATTCTGGAGGTACTCTTTGTTGAACATGAGTACTTAAGAAAGGAAGAGATTAAATTTTGCAATTTTTTGTGACTTAGCAGTGACACATGACAACAAGCAGTCCCAGCTCTATAGTTTGGGTTCAGGTAAGTCTTACATTAAGGACTCTGGGCCAAGATCTGAGAACACTTGACTCCAAAGTCTGATTCATTGTATTTGTGTGAACACAATCATGTCATACTTCCTGTGAAGGGCAAAGCTGGGCAAAGGGTCAAACAAACGTGCCCTTAACTTGAAATGAAGGTGGTGAACCCATTGATTGCAAAAAGCCTTACATTGTCATTAAGTTTATGAGAAAATAACACTCCACTGTGCCTGATTTTGTTCCCACAGTAATTTTTTATTTCCAGTTTCAAGTGCTCATCTTTGCAATGTGATGTTGTGTTTGTCTATTTTACATGTTGGCCGAGCTAGAGCAGAAAAAAAACAGATAATCATGATATTTTTAGTCCATGTCGACATGTAAAATATGAAAACAAGCAACTTTTGCAAACTTTTTATCCATCCGTCCATCATGTACACTGCTTATCCCTTTCAGGGTTGCAGGGGTGGGGTGGGGGGGCTAGAGTCTATCCCAGCTGCCACTGGGCGAGAGGCAGGGAACACCCTGGACCGGTCGCCGGCTGATCACAGGGCTGACACGGTGAGACAGACAGCCATTCACAAACACATATTCACACTAAGAGCAAGTTAGAGTCCCCAGTTACCTCATGAGCATGCTTTAGAGCATGCAGAGGGAGAACTTGTAGACTTCATTTTAGAAAGACCCAGACCCAAGCCTGCTTGCTGTGAGGCACGAGCACCAACCTGCTGCACCAACATGTAACCAAAGATCATTCAGCCCTCTTTAAACATATGTTAATTATGGCTCAGTTAGGGCAAATATTCCAAAATGAAGCATTAATAGGGGTGCACTTCAAACCTGTGTGTCGTCATGATGGTTTTATGCCTTCCTTTTTTAAGGTTATTTTAGTTTGTGCTTTAAAATAACACATTTGGAACAGAAATGTATTTAAAATGTTTAATCTTGTTTTTAGTTTGTGCTGGCGATGGGGAACTACCTGAACAACAGTCAGCCCAAAACCAACAAAACCACAGGCTTCAAGATCAACTTCCTCACAGAGGTAGTTCACACAATTATTGACATATTTTTTGTTACTTCATTTGACATCTCCTTCTGCTCACTCATTTATACTTTCTGCACTCATGACCTCTTTGTTTCCTCTGCAGTTAAGCACGACTAAAACCGTGGACGGAAAGTCAACGTTTCTAAATATTCTGGTCAAGTCTTTGTGTCAACACTTTCCTGAAGTGCTGGATTTCTCCAAAGATCTAACCATGGTTCCTCTCGCAGCCAAAAGTATATTATTTTCCTGTTATTTCTGCTTTATGTCTTTATTATATTTTTGAAGTAAGCAAGTAAGATTTTTGTTGTTGTTTCCTGTTAACAGTAAACCAGAGGACTGTCACATCAGATCTGGCAGACCTTCAAAACACTCTTCAGGACATTCGCTCAGCCTGTCAGAAGATGCCTGCGACTGCTGAGGACCGCTTTGCTGTTGTCATGAGCGTATCCTTCATTCAAACAACAAAATAAATTATTATTGTATTTTGAATGCTCCATGAGCACAAACCTCCACCAAGCATATCCCACTATGTAATCAAATTCTCAATCACAATTCCTGGGTAGCATCTGGATTTGGATCACCACCAAAATCAAATTCACTTTTGTGATGTGATGAACATGCCCTGAAAATGTCACCAAATTTGTTGAGTACTTTTTGAGATATTAACAAAAATATGGCCAGCTTTCCTATCTCGCAATGATGAGAAATCTTTTCTATATGTATTGGATCTGCACCTCTATCCTGATCACCACCAAAATGGTATTGCTTCTTTCTTGTGCTGTGGTTATCATTCCCTGAAAAGATAATAAAAATCCATGGAGAACTTTACAGCTAATAGGTAACACCAGGGCCGCCCACAGTCATGGCTGGGTCCCTGAAATGCTCCGTAAATGGGCCTCATGTTGTTGATAGCCCATGGTTATTACTGACTGTGTTGGCAAGCTCTAACTAACTGTGTTGTAATTGCCAAATTTTAGTGATTTTTTGTTAAAGGATAAGTTCGGTTTCACCTTTCACATTGTTTATAGAATGAAGTAGAACAATATACTCACCCAGAAGGCTTTCCTGATCCAAACAGTGCTTCGGGAGATATTTAGATCCAAAATCGAGCGGCGGACATCCGTATAATGGTAGCACATAGGGCATGTATAGCGCCGCTCCTAAAACTGCATTAATCGTCCAAAAACTCATTAGTTTCACCAATATTTCATCATGATCCTCTCGCGCTACTCCTCCATGACCTCTGAACTGAAGAAGAAGAATGTTTGCCTCCGCGCATTCGCAGTACGGCTCATTGTTTCAGGGGAAGACCGCCGGCTATACAACGACTTTCTTCTTCTTACAGTTTTGTGCAAAATGGACGAATATCTATCGGATGAAGATGTTGTGGACGAGAACTTTGAATATGTTGGGTGTCCTTACAGTTTCGAGCCAGAGTTTACAGATGAGGAGCTCATCGAAAGGAGGACACGGAGGCAGCCCTCCAGAGAGTACTGCGCATGCGCGGAGGCAAGCATCCTTCTTCTTCAGCTCAGAGGTCCGCACAGTCACAAAAACATGTCTGGGGCGACACAGACTGTTGTGGAGGAGTAATGCAAGCGGACCATGATGAAATATTGGTGAAACTAATGAGTTTTTGGACAATAAATGCAGTTTTAGGAGCGGCGCTATACATGCCCCGTGTGCTACCATTATACGGATGTCTGCCGCTTGATTTTGGATCTAAATATCTCCTGAAGCACTGTTTGGATCAGGAAAGTCTTCTGAGTGAGTATATTGTTCTACTTCATTCTATAAACAATGTGAAAGCTGCAGAAACTGAACTTATCTTTTAAGGGCGCCATACTGGGACCCAGTGCTAATAAGCATCTTCATAAATGTACCAAGCATTTCTTCATTTATACACTCTGACACACCTCAATCTTCATTTTCACAAACTGTATACATGGTTTGGTAAACTTCTTGCCCTATGACTTGAAATTTTGTCAAACTCTGAAACGATATGAAAAAATGTATAAAACAATGGCATATACTGTTTTAAAAATAGGAGGTTTGCATATTCAAATAGGCAACAATAGATGCAAACATATGTGCTTTAATGTGCAATGCATAGACTTTGGGTTTAAAAAAAAAAGTAATGGACCATTAATTTGATTACTCTTTGAGGACACCTCCATGTTTCCCTTCATATTTATCTACTGCTGTGTGGTGTACCACTCTAACAAGGTTTAAAGTGTCAGTTTTATTGATCTGTGAGTCATTTTATGAAGCTTAAACTGTCATTTGCATCAAAAACCCTTTGTTGGCTTATGCTAGCAACCATAAATTAAACGTATCATTAATAACATGGATGTGTCTTGATCCAGTCAATCACTGTGAGCCAAATTCTTACTCTGAAGAAAAAAGTTTAATTTGGCTCCTCTGGTTTGTCTTTTTAGTTTAAAAACTTTGATTTGGGTCCATTCAGGTAAAAATGTTCAATACAGTAAAGTGGATCTGTACGATTAGTGGAGACTGTAGATCTACACACATGAACCGCTGGTGCTCTCTGATCCTTAAATATCCTGAGGCATCCTGAAGTGTTTTTACCTGATCATCCTGGTGTTTAAGTTTGACAACATAAGCCCAAAATTCATACAGGTAACCTCAATGTTTTGATGTCCTCCAGCTCCCATTGACGTTTCTGCCATTTATCTTCAAACCTGCTGAATTTCCATCAGCAGATGTCTTAGCTGTGTGTACTCTGTGGTCATGCAAGTCTCATCATGTATTCAGAACTAACAGCAATCTTAATCCCTGAAAAGATCCCCAAATTTCTGAGTCTCCCTGCAGACAGCCGATCCACACCGTGCAGCGGCTGTCTCAGTCTTGTCCACCCTCTTTTTACTGGTTTAAGTCTCACAAGGCAAACAGACTCATCCGACAGACACAATGACACTTTTGTTTAGTATTAATGACACTTTTTGTTACTTTAGGGGCTCTAAAATGCATCTCCACAGTAGTTATCAGTTAAAATGCATTACAGTCTATAGACAACAGCGCTACTTCACAGAACTGAGAGACGTTAAGTTTCTGGAAACGGTCTGTTCCATTTATTCCCCCTATGGGCTGGTAATAGCTTAGTTTAACTTTTGTTTCCCTTAACTTCAGTATCTGCAGAACTTCCTGGAAAACAGTCATCCATCCATCCAGTCTCTGGAGTCCCTGCAACAGAGAGCCATGGAGGAATTCAGCAAGACTGCCTCTTTCTTTGGAGAAGATGGGAAGTCCACCAACACTGAGCCTTTCTTTGGGATCTTTGCAGAGTTCATGGGCAAGTTTGAGGTGAGTGTATGCAAACATTAGCTTGTCACTGTAGACGGCTTGTCTTCTGCTGATTAGTAAATAAAAACTGGAGGGAGTCTGGATGTTCTTGATCAGCTAAATGACTTTCTGCCACCAACTAGCTCCACTCACAAGAGTCAGCTTCACTGTCCTGAAGTTTAAACTGATTGTTCTTCTTTTTTATTATCAGTATTAATCAACTATGTTTGCATGCTCATCATGGATAATTCAAAAGAAAGAAATGAAAAAGAAAAACAGAAGAAGCTGTGCTAGATGATGAAATAATGAGAGATTGAAGAAAAGTGTTTAAGAGGAGCAGCTAAAACATTAAAAGCCTTTTATTAACTCATCTTGTTTTGTCTTTTTGCACAGAGAGCTCTCAGTGAGCAGCAAGCTGCAGAGAGCCTGAAGAGTCCCAGAAGTCCTCGAATGCCCTCCCCTCTGGCCTGGTAACAGTTGTTAATGGAGAGGACCTCATCGTTTTGTTACACACTATCTCCTGATGAACTACACTGTAAATACATGCAAACACACTTTGGGTTTGAGCCAAACTAGACTTCTGTTGGTAAAACTGAGGGGATGATTTTTGAATCAAAGATGGACAATTAGCTTTACATTATCTGTATAATTTATTCTATTTATGAATATCAAACCATTTTTTAAGCCACATAAATATCTAAGATTAATATATAAAGAGTAACTGTTTGGCTGTTAATGTGCTGCTACAATGTGAAACATACAAACTCTGTTACATCCTTAAGTTTTCTTTCCCATAGAGCTCAGTGGTTCTCCAGTCAAATCTTGGTTTTATATCCATTTATGACTAAGAATAAGATATATAGATTCACAAAAATAAACTTTATTCTGGTATAAGTTATTAACTGACATGGATTTAGAATAAAAACCCAATATGGGTGTTTTTTATAGAAAGAGCAGAAAACAATGTTTGAGGTGATATAAAAATGGTATGATCACGCCTATTTCCAACTTTGTTGTTTACAAACCTTCAACCACTGTCTGCAGCACGTGTAGCAAAACATCACGTCTAATAGGCGATGATCAACACTGGACTTTACCAAAATGTTAATCCATTTCAAATGTTTTTACCTGCCTTAAAAAGCCACCCAAAACTTTTCTGTGCTGGCATCTATGTTTAAAGTTTGCTACTTTTTCCCTAAGAACTGGCTGCCATTTTGAAGTACAGCTTTAGACTGGCAGTACTCAGACCAACCACCACATACTATTGATGGTGTAAATTAAAGAATTCTTTGCATACTGTGTTGGACGGGGTTTAGCAAGACTACCAGTTATTCATTACTTTGCTGGATGCTGGGCCCAGCTTAAAATGGGGGTACACACAACACGATAATCGTCCTGCCTTTTGGCCCAGATATCCCCTTTTGATCAAGCTCAGTAAAGACCTGATTATTTGGCGGTCCTAAAAATGATCTAACCTGGTTATTCTGTGGTGAGAGGGGTGATAAGAGTCAATTTATTCTCTCAGAAGAGGATTAGGGCGGTGCCAATTTGATTGTAAATATCATAATTAGTCAACATGTTCAATATTTACAACCAGAAACCCTGATTCATGTGGACTGCACTGATGACAGCATGTCCTCTGTATTTGCACATGGACCACAGCAAAGCCAATCAGGTAGCAAGCTGACTGAAGAAGGAAGCAAATGTAGCCATTGCAACAAGAATAAAGGTGAAGAATAAAGTTAGATGAATGTCAAAATAAAGGTCCAACTTCTTTGTCTAAAAATATGTCCAAAAAGCATAATCTGTAAATTTTATATAACAAACTAATAAAGAGAGGAGCTTGACAGAAATCACAACGGCCAAGGTTCTTATAGGAGGTTAAATGTGGATTTTAAAAACTGTATGTATGTACCAGGTCTTAGCTGATGTGTAAACCCTAAAAATGGGAGTAAATAATAGCCAATGATGGGCAAGTTTTTTTTTTTTTTTGTACTTTTCTTTGCTTTTTTAAGTAATATTATTATCTAATTTATATCTTGGTATCTAAAGTAACAAGGTACTGTAATTTATTTCTAATTGACTCATTATGTTCCCCTTGACTAAAACGATTTTTAACCAAGTCTATTGTAGCTGAGCTTGTGTAGCAGATTGGATGCTTAACAGCAAAGTTTTGAAGCTGGACCACACCTCAATCCAGCCTCTTCCTGTTTCCCTATAAAGCCAGATCGGATAATTTCCTCCCTATATTTTGTTTCTCTCTTTGTCCCCTTCCTTGCACCCCATTTTCCTATTTGGTTTTTCCTACTATTTTTAGGGTCCCAAAGAGGGTCTGTCATGCTATTCCCCCAAGAACTTCCCCAATATCAATGTTGATAATTCATGATTCAATTCATCATTCCACCTTTAACAATATATTTTTGCCATATTTATTATGTGGACTTGTGGTCCTTGCTAGTGAAGCCTCAGCTAATGTTATGATGCATTTTCCTGCACTTAAAAGCTGACATGACATGCCACGTAGACTGCTCATACATCTATAGGATATATTTCACTAGACAATAGGAAGTAATTGGGGGAGGCAGGACCTGTTCAAAAACATAACTTGATTGAACAATTCTGTCAATTACATCCATTCCAGGCCAATCAGAGGATGCAGTAGGTCGTTGCTGCTGTCAACACAAGCCAGTATGTAAATCATACTCTGACTGAAACCTGTTGGGAGAAGAGCAAAACTATCTTAATCACATATATATTTTTATTGTTTTTTGTTCTTCATTTATGGAGAAAATGCTTCAAAGTCTGATCAAACTGCCACGACAGCAGGGAGCAGCCATGCAGATCTCTACAGCCACTGTTTACAAGCTCACAGCTGCTTTTTCCACCCATGACTCCGCCTCTTTCTCTTCCAGAAGATGTTGATTGGTCAG
This sequence comes from Scarus forsteni, assembly GCA_036419115.1. Taxonomy (NCBI): domain Eukaryota; kingdom Metazoa; phylum Chordata; class Actinopteri; order Labriformes; family Labridae; genus Scarus; species Scarus forsteni. The sequence goes on from JAZDUH010000342.1 coordinate 10,590,843, forward strand.
TGCCTCTACATCGATTTCAAAGCTTTTCGAGACGGATCTGCCTTATCACAGATGTAGAATCAGGCGGATCCAGCTGTGTTGCAAGGTTAAAGCATTCTGCTGCTTTGTTTTAATTATTAAACGGAAAGTTTACCAGAAAAACAACATATCACTGCTGCCAGACTCAAAGCTCCTGTATCCATTTTTAATGACTATTTCAACCAAATAAAAATACAAAACTGATTTGTAATCGGGACAGAAAAATTTTCATTCATTCAGTATTTTATCTTTTCTTCATGCTCCCAAAAGATGCAGTATTAGAGACAGGACATATGGCGGACAGCGACAGCATGTTTGATGGTTGTGTTCAGTTTTCAAGAAATGTAGCTTCCTGTGTTCTTCCATTCCTTCCATCACAAAGTTGTCAAGCACCACATCAACCTGTTCATCTTTGGATACTTCTTTATTCTGCGCCTTCGTGCTTAAGGACTTCTTAATACAATTAAGGACTGTCTCTTTCCTCATTTAAAGACTAAAACAGTATTTACAGTAGCAGATGTTGAATGATGTAGAGCCAACAGCGGGCAGAGTGCAATACATTCATGCTAGAAATTATTCTATCTAAATTATATCAGAGGTAAATTGTGTTTATGCTGTACAGAAATAGATGATTTATGTAAACATACCATTTTCCATGAAATACTAAATGAGGCACCTTTCTCATTTTATGCATTATAACCTTTATTTATGTAAAAAGCACAGATGGAAGAAAGTTGCTACTGAGGGGAGAAAAGTGCTGTAAAGGTTATAGTAGCAGTGCAGAGTGTTCGTTTTGGTGAAAAATATTAAGTGATGTTTTTGGATGGTAAGATGACTCTAATAGCAGTGAGGTGTGAAGACTGTAAAAAGCTTTTTTTGATTCACTCAGTTTTATGGGCTTAAATTATTGAATGTAAACCTCTTTAATTGCTGTCCAGTTAATGCTGATACAGTGTTAAGTCTGTATTTTGTATTGTATCCTGACAATGCTGACAAATATAAGGAGTGGTATGAAATCAGATTTTGCCTGGATTTCTGTTTTTTTGTGCACAAAAAGTAAAACAGCAGTCTGCAACTTTTTCATCATATTGAATCACTCTTTTACAGTCTGTTTAAATGCCTTTGTCCTTGTGGTCAAAACAGACCTACCTCTGCTAAACTCCTGTGATAAAAGCAACTAAAAAAATATGAAATCACAAATTTATTTCCACAAAAGAACAACCAGTAAATCATCACAAACTCTGTAAAAACGTGCACTTATCTTCGTCAAAGTGGAAAAGTCTCTGCATTAATTCACTAAAGACCTCCTCTTTTTCATTAGAACAGCTCTGCCAGAATTGTTTTCCTCTCTGAATAAGAGAAATGTGATTACCACAGGTAAAAAAGAACGTTCTACACATTTATAGAAATTTTTTTTTCCTAAAAGGTATTGTGTGTGTGGCCTAAAAAGGTAGAGGATATGTGTCTAAAAGTTGCCTTATGAGTACAAACATTTTTGTACTGACATTTTATGTTACACATTTTAGCTAGATAATAAGGCTGTTCTCCCAGTCATTAGTCATCACTATCACCCACAATAACAATAAACATTTTCAGATAAGAGCCAGATTACAAACCTAAAATGGCAGTAATACAAATCAGCCCTTTCTTATCAACACATGGGACAACAAGTGTGCACAGATTTGCTGATCTGTTAATAGCAAGTGCAGTACACAGTATTCTCATTACAGGACTTCCTTTGGTGATCCTCCTCTTACCGCCTCTCAGTTGTGGCATACACAGCCTCATGGTGAATAAAGACAAGATTCAAGGCCCTTTACAGGTTTTTACAAGCCCTGCAGAGGTTGCTGTGAACGGATTCATTTGGTTTTCTAAATATGTTGCTCGTGGTCTTTGTTGCACTTGAACATGATAAATTTACATTAAAGGTGTAGTCAGCGATGTGGGAGAAAACGAGCAGAGGGTTTGTTTATATTCGAATTTAGACCCGCCTCCCGAAAGCTGATGGACGTGCATCGTCATGGAAACGGCCGTAGAAACTGCGTAGCTGACGTAGCTAAGGAAACCCCGACTGGTCAGACAACTCGACTGCCAATATTGAAAACATCACAACAACAGTACATTTTGGCAGATTAGACAATAAGATGAATGCCCGACGGCTGTTACTGTTATGTGAAGCACCACGAAGCTAATGTTGCTTAGCTTACCTATCCAGCAGATGGACGGCGACATCCGCGCCCGTTTTCAGGTCTTTCAATTCGCGGAGTTCCCTCCACCGTTGGAAAGCAACACCAATGTTGATCCGGGTCTTTGCTCTTTTGGTCATAGCCCTTCTTTTTCACTTTTCACTCCTCTGACCTCTTTCTTTGGGCTGTTTTCAGCCATTGCTACCGCAACTATTGTATCTCTCTCTTACGCTAACTGCGCACGCTACGCAAACTACTACTCCCCCTCCCCCCTCTGTCTGATCTGCGCATGAGTATGATCGCCCCCTGGATGTGGGGGGTTTACTTTTTGTTTTGCATTTACCTGCTGAAATTCAGAGTCAAGGCTGTGTATTGAGACTGGATTTCTTTTTCAACATGCTGTCAGTGGTGACATCTTGTGGATGGAGAGGAGACATACGGTGAATTTCACAAATACTGCATTCGATTAGAAGATTAGAAGATCGCTGAGTACACCTTTAATAATTATTGGGCCAATCCCAATTGAACCCCTCAGCCCTTGTCTTACCCCAGAGCCCTTAGGTTTGTGCATTCAAATGTACTGAAGGAGTATCCTAATTCTCCGTAAGGGTAAGTGGAAGGGCTACACGGCCCTTGAAATGACAAACCAGGACCTCACTTGAAAAGAAGAAAAATGAGAAATTTCCCATAATACACCTTGCCTGCTGACAAGAAGACAGAGTGGAGACAGAAGGAAGCACATAGTTATAAGTAATAATTAAATCATTAAGTAAATATTAGCAATGTTTTGAATTGTTGGTTGTATTGCAAAATGTCCTGTTATTGCTTGCTATCGCAGCTATAGCTACAGCTATTATCGCTTCTGCCTATGACACAGCCAGCGTCTGTATGATGACATAGCAAAAGTCAAGTGGTGTCTCGCTTCTTAGGGGCGTGTTTTCTTGCCCCTAAAAACAGAGGTACCAAGTGGAAGGGGAAGACAAAGGAGTAAGTCGAAGGGGGAGGGCTAAAGGGTACAATCTATCTAGCTAACAGCTCTTACAGCTTGAGATTGCGCTGTGAATGAGAATACAAGCAAGCAGATCTGCATACAAGGGTGTTAATGGGTGAAGTGTGGTCCTAAATTATACAATCAGATTTGGATCACCACCAAAATTTTATTTCCTTCTTGTGCTATGACCAACATTCCAGGATGTTTCGTGAACGTCTTTTCCTTACTTTTTGAGTGAGCAAACAAGTACCAGCAAAAACGTGGCAGAAGTAAAAGGTTGTGAACAGGCACAGCTAAACTAAAGTAGGCGCTCCGTTCCAAGGACTAAAGATGAATACTTTTCTATTCAGTATCTTTATAGCCTGTTTTTTTTCTTTTTTTTAACCAGGCTGTAAAGATTTGTATTAAAGCTGTAAAAACATCTCTTCACCAAAGACAAACATTTGGGTGTCCGGTTTCTGCAGCAAGCCTCAAGTGGACACTCTGGGCACTGCAGTTTTTGACATTTTCTTATTGGTCTCCATTTACAGAGGTTGTCAACTGGTTTGCATATACATCTAAAAAACAATGATAGTACCCAAGGGCATGCTTTCTTTTAAGTTGTTTGGTTTAAAGCACATGTAAGTCAATGCTTTAATTGATTTTTATCCATGAAAAATATTAAAACTGGTGCTTATTTCATACAATATTCCCTTGAATTGTGTTAGTTTAAGGTCTTAGTAGGGCTCAAATCTTCTTGGATGCAGCTGAAGGAGCCTAAAACTGCCAGGAGTGTTAAAAAAATCCTCATTCTGAACATTTGATTTCTGCAGTTTATGACACATTTTTAAAGGTTTTTTTTTCAGCTTAAATTATAACAATGAAATCCTAACAATCGAGCCCATATGTTGCAGTTTGCATGGTGAATAGACTCTCTGACTAATTTAACTGTTAATTTTTAACATTACATGAGCATGGCAGGGGGTCCACGTAAAATCACAGAAAGAGCATCAACTTGCCAGAATTCACAATATTTATAACATAAGCACAAACTTACATTCTCTAGCGGGAAGGTAATGCTGGTGGCCGTGATGGTGGCGGATGGAGAGGGTCTGCGGCGGGCGCGTTGTGGAGATGACAAAACACGCTGCCTGTGGGATAGTGAGGGTCTGCGGTGCGGACAAAATACCAGTGGCCGTGATAGTGGCTGTGATGGTGGCTCCTGCTGTCGGCGGGATAGTGAGGGTCTGCGGTGGGGACATAATACCGGTTGCCGTGAGGATGGCTCCTGCTGTTGGCGGGGTGGGAGGATACAAAGTTGATCCACCGCTTCCTTACTCCCTCTTCAGTAGGAAACTTAAATAAGCTAATAGAGTCCTTGCCCTGCCCCGCTGTGGCATCCAGGACAGACATACAAGCGACGTGGAGGTGACATGGCTAGTTAGCTGGCTAGTTGACAGGTAAGCTAGCTATAAAGGAACGTATGAGATGCTATCCAAGACTCAAAAGCGAGCGGGAAAACCACCGGAGCTAATGCGCTGAAGATATTTACACCTCTGAAGCAGCAGGCCAGGGTTATGCTAATGAGGGCGCGTTACGTAATGCCTATAGCTCAACAATTAAATTCTGAATGGCTGAATAGCTTTTACATGTTTAAAGGGAATACTTTTGGGACCTATTTAATGTGTTTAGAAGAAAATGGCTGAATTTGCTGTACACGGACTTTCAGGTCAGAGAGTGGTCAGTGGTATTTGGGGTCATTTTCAGAAACATTTGTTACAGCTGATGTCAAGACTTTACAGACTCATGAAAAAGAGATTTTGAGATTTTCTTGTACAGCAAATGGATTTCTGAAGATGCATAGGAAATGACTTTAAAGGAGTCAAGCTGTGATTTGTTGTGAAACTTAAATCCAGGCCTGGAAATGACAGGAACCCTGAAAGACCCTGTAAATGGGCCCAAGATACAGTATCAGTTAATGATATAAAGTCAGGTCAGGGGCTTTTAGGGTCATTTTCAGAAACATCTGTTGAAACTCTCTTAGAAGCTCTTGTTAAGGCTGTACTCACTGATATTACAGGGTATGTAAGGGGTCCAGTCATTTCTGTAGGCAGACCTGGATGTAAGCGTCAGAACAAATCACAACTTTACTCCTTGACGGACACTTCTCAAACAGCTTCAGCTCTAAAATCTTTTTTTCTTTTTTTTTTAGCAGATCAGTTTTTTTGTCATGAATGAATCCTCTCTAGGAAACATTATCTAACCTCTTCTTTTTGTATTCCCATTTAGTGCTGAAGTATATAGTTTTAATTTCTAATTGAAGTGAATCTAAAACCCTCCTGATAATCATTTATTTCTTCCTCTGGCAGCAGGAGTGTGACTCGAACACACCTCTCTGTTACGAGGAGTCATAAAATTCTTTACAGTTTAACCAGACACTTGTTGAACACACAAGGAGAAAGTGGAGTTTGATCCTTGAGATCATTCCACAAAGCTGATCATCCTCTTGCCATTTCAGACACGTTGTTTTGTTTGACTCCAAACCCCCTCGAAGGTGGATTGATCCACAGCTCAACCACTGACCGAGAGGTGAGTCAATTCTTCCAAGAAACTGTATCCCAAGTATTGGACTCAGACTTTAAGACTAAGCATTTACTCTTATCTTAATTGCTTCTGGATGATTTCCTTTTTTCAATGTAGCTTAAGATCATTTTAATGGGTCTTTATTGCAAAATTACAGAGGCATATTTTAATGTCATCTTTGAATTACAGCAGCAGAGCGGATTATGCAAACATTATCCCAGTTCTTCTAAAACAGATCAACTTTAAAAAATGCTTGGTATTTGTGTCTCAAACTGAGGGGTCAGTTTCCTGAGAATATTGAATATTTATGGAGACAGAGGAGTTATATAACAGGCAAATGTCATTTTAATAAATACTTGTTTCACATCAATACAAGCAGATGAGTAATCAAGTACAAACCCCATTTCCAACAGTTTGAGGTTTGGATGTTGTGTAAAATGTAAATAAAACAGAACACAATGATTTACCCATTTTTTCTACATGTATTCAGTTGAATACATTACAAAGACTAGATATTTCATGTTCAAACAAATCAACTTTATTGTTTGTTTGCAAATATTCAAAGTATCGCAGAAGCACATTCCACAAAGCTGGGACAGGTCAAGTCTCAGATTCCTTTGGATTTTCTGAATCTCTTTTTATGATATGGAATGTGGTTGGCAAAGCCTCAGCCTGGTTTTGTATATTGCAGTACAGCCGTGGCCATGGGGGCAACAATATCAATCAAACACCCATGTTATGATGCAGGATCAGAGGGAGCCATTGGCTGGTTTTTAAACCCAATAAAGTCACCGACTCATTCTGTTTTTATCAGCTGACATTTATGATCGCAGTAAGTTAGAAGTCACCACTCAACACCAGAGCTAATTAAGCCACCACACATTCTGAGTAGGGAGGAAATGCTGAAAAAAGAACTTATCCGATGTTGACAGTTTTGTACTCATTTGTATTCAGTCTGAACTCAGTCCGACTCTCTTGGACCTCCACTGTCTTCCAGTGAATGTAATTTCTACACAGTTGAGCTACACAGGTGGATATGCAAAGATCCAGTCATCCTTTTAAAATAAACACAATTTTGTTGCAGTTTTTCAATAGATGGGTGTTTATATTAACTTTGTTGTTTCTCGACCGACTAGTGCTAAACTATATGTGTTGGTCTAAAAAAAGAAAACCAAGATCCAATCTCAAATCTCTCACTACCCAAAAAAAGATAGGAAACTGCTATAAGTGAATGACACCAAAGTCATTTCACTTTAATTTTATATACAGTCATTATCAGCACTGGGAGACTGCACAGCAATCAATTTCATAAAACAAATCAAAATTTAGTTTATCTGAGTTTTAATTTTGAGATTCAATCCCAAATCACCATTTATAAAAGACAGAGGCAATGCTTTTTTCAATGCTTTTTTTAATTTGTGCAAGATCAAGAGCCTTTGTACTTTTTGCACGTCATGCGATTTCTTTCTCTGTCAAGACATCTTCTGAGATTGGCTGATCTTGGTGATCGAATTATTCGAATTGTGGATGCCCTGTGAGGTGCAGAAAGGGTCAAGAATGCACTCCATGTCATTGGGATATGAGCAGAGTTGTGTGTTAAGGAGACATGTCAAAGGGTATAGCCAATGACAGAAAAGTCCTTTTGATGTGTATTACAACATCAATTATTGTGCAGTCACCTATGACCAAATATGACTGACCGCTGTATTGCATGAGAGTTAAATGATTATGCTTCCATACAGACCTGATCAAAATCTTAAGACCAGTTGAAAAATTGCTAGAATATGCATTTTGCACATTTGGACCTTAATGAGGTTTTAAATAGAGCTACAATATGCAAAAGCAAGAAGGGGGAGTGTGACAAAAAGCACTTTGAAAAAGTAATTTATGGAAAACAAGTAAACTGAAATATGTTGTTTATCAGCTGATCAAAAGTTTAAGACCATCGCTCAAAAAATTACAAAAAACTCTTCAAACCAGAACAAAATTTTCCTCAGTAGGACTCAGTAATGAGTAGCTCCACTGTTCTTGTTAATCACTTCAAAAATTCGTTTGGGCATGCTTGATGCGAGTGTTTCCAGGAAGCTTTTGGGAACATTGCTCCAAGTGGTGAAGATGGCTTCACAAAGGGCATCAACTGTCTGGAACTGATGGCCGTTTCTATAAACTTCCCTTGCCATCCATCCCCAAATGTTCTCTATGGGACTTAAATCAGGGGAACATGCGGGATGGTCCAAAAGAGTGATGTTATTCTCCCTGAAGAAGTCCTTGGTCAAGCGAGCATTGTGAACTGCAGCGTTGTCCTGTTGAAAAACCCAGCTGTTACCACACAGACGAGGGCCCTCAGTCCCTCAGTCATGAGGGATGCCTGCTGCAACATCTGCACGTAACCAGCCGCTGTTTGACGACCCTGCACCACCTGAAGCTCCAGTGTTCCACTGAATGAAAAATCAGCCCAGATCATGATGGACCCCCCTCCACTGTGCCGGGTAGAAAACATCTCAGGTGGGATCTCCTTGTCATGTCAGTAACGTTGAAGCCATCTGGATCGTCAAGGTTACATTTTTTCTCATCAGAGAATAAAACTTTTTTCTACCTTTCAATGTCCCATGTTTGATGCTTCCTGGCAAAGTCTAAATGGGCAGTTTTGTGGCGTTGAAGGAGACGAGGTCCTTGAATTTGTTTTTTGTTTTTGAAACCCTTTTCCCACAGATGTCGTCTGATGGTTATTGCGCTGCAGTCGGCATCAGTAAGGGCCTTAATTTGGGTCGAGGACCGCCCTGTGTCTTGACGGACAGCCAATCAGATCCTCCGGCTCAGCGCAGGTGTAATTTTTTTGGTTCTACCACTTGACTTTTTTGTTCCATAGTGCTCAGGATCTATCAAAACATTTAGAATGACTGTCTTACTGCGTCCAACCTCAGCAGCAATGACACACTGCGAGAGGCCTTGCTTATGCAGCTCGACGATCCGACCACATTCAAGAGGAGAAAGCTTCTTAGCTTTAGCCATCAGGAGGGCATGACCGTGTGAATGCCTGACAGAAAATGAACATTTTGAGCAGATTTTGGCTTTAATAGCCTGTGGGCTTAAACTTTTGATCAGCTGATAAACAGCCTATTTCAGTTTACTTGTTGTTTTCAATAAAACATACTTTTTCAAAGTGCTTTTTGTCACACTCCCCCCTCTTGCTTTTGCATATTGTTGCTCTATTTAAAACCTCATTAAGGTCCAAATGTGCAAAACGTATATTCAAGCAATTTTTCAACTGGTCTTAAGATTTTGATCAGGTCTGTATTCTGGTGTCAGTTTTGTCACCATTTCTGCTTTTGTGACACATGAGATTGAATCTAGGTTTTTGTTTTTACATTTTCACTTCGGCCAATTTGCTAGACCAACAAAGAGATGGAGCTGAATTGGACCTCTATGCTCCTGGTAAACCGATTCAACTCGCAGGCATGTGCTCATGTCACTCAAGCATTTTTTTAAATAAATCCTTAAAAAACCAAAATGGACAAAACCTCAACCCCCATGCAGTGTGTGATCATATGATATGTTAATTTCTTCTGCCAAAATCTAAATTTAAACATTGACAGTATCTGACAAGCAGTGTCCCTGACTCTAGTGGACACTCATGGAACTGCAGCTGTCCCCCCAAAGCTTCACCAATTGTTATGGTTGGCCATTTTAAAGATTTAAGGATATTAAATTGAACTGGTTGGGCAACTACAAGGGATCCGGGAGATGAGGAGGGACGTCACACCCCTTCAACAAACAGGCACTCACATGCTGTGAGAGAGACAGATCAGCTGGAGTGATCAACAAGGAGGAAGCACAGCTATAGCCATGACCTTAGAAATAAAAAGAGTAGGTCAAAGATAAAGTTAAGAACAGCAAAAACAGAGTTTTTAATAGTTATTTCTGTGGGAATGTTTCAGTGTCTTAACACTGTTTCCTCCTAACACAGCAGTCATCAGAATGGACCTTACAACTGGCCCACAGAGGACCAGTATGTCCCCATCTCCATCTCCACCAACGGGGGGCTCGGCCACTCTGGGCACTGTGGACATCGTGGTGCTGATCGTGTACTTTGCCCTGATTATGGGCGTTGGATTTTGGGTGAGTACATTACAGGAAATTATAGGCCTCAATAACTAAAATTCACCATTTGGTTCAAAATGTGTTTTTACAGCAGGCTATGAAGGTTAAGGTTTAACCTTTATAGACTTATAGTGTGTTTTGACTTCACTTAGGCCAAACACACTCATTACACTTATAATCCAAATGTACATAACATATTCTGATTTTCATTGAAGATGCAAAAATAAAAAGGGCCAAAGCTGCTTGCAATAAACTTCATAACCCTGCAAAAAAGCAGGCTTTGTTTTGAAATGAGTTGTAGGCCACAGTCTGATACAGAGATGGGCATAGAGGGCCAAATGTTATCATTGTCATTAGTAAATCAATGAATCATTGCCACGTCCTGATTTTAAAGGCTGTACTTAATCTGATTTCCTCTTACCCGAGTGACTGTATTCTTTGAGAAAAGTGCTGGAAGCTATGATTTTCAGTCTGTGACTTTGTCATAAAACTTACTTTGCTATCTGTCCACAAAGTTAGTCTTCAAATTGGCAAAAGGGTTTCAGATACACCGCCCCAACTACTCTTTTAAAGTTAATTAATTTTTGTATACTGTTGAAACTTGTGTTGCATCTAATGATATTGAAATCTGTAAGGGAACACCAACTGCGGCAGTTAAGGCTGGCTTAAATTAAAAGGTTTTTATCTTAAAATTTCACCAAATTGAAAATATTTTTTTGCATGTTTTTTTGACATAAAAAAACTCTGGTTATATTTGACAGTAGACATGAATACACTTGCACAAACCAAAAAATATTGCAAGACATTTAAAAGGGCCATTTTGCATTATTATGAATATGTTATACCTTGAGATTTGTGCTTGATTATAATGGTCCCAAAATAAAATTCTTAACAGGACTGAGATCTGGTGACTGTAGAGGCCACTGGAGTCCTGTGAACAAGTTTGACAAATCAGTTTTCGATGATTTGTGACATGGTGTGTTATTCTGGTCAAAAAGCTAGCAGAGAATTGATGCACTGTGGTGTTAAAGGGGTGGACATGGTCTACAGCAATAATCAGATGGGCTGTTGTGATGCCCGTTTGGCACTAAGGGGCCGAAAAGGTGTCAAGAAAATATCCTCCACACCATCAGAGTACCATCAGCAGCCTGAACCGCTGATACAAGGATGGATTCATACTTTCATGTTGTTTGAATCACATTACACATCCACCATCTGAATGTGGCAGCAGAGTCATCTGAGGAGGGAAAATTTTCCACTCTTCTCTTGTCCAAGTTTGACTAGCCGGGGGGGATTTAAGCTGCAGCTTTTCTTGATACTCTGATAGGAGTGACACCGGGTGTGGTCTTCAGCTGTATCCCATGTGCTTCAAGATTCAACATGTGCATTCAGAAATGGTCTTCTGCATACCTGATAATGAGTGGTTATCTGAGTTACTGTTGCCTTCCAATCATCTCCAACCACTCTGGCCATTCTGCTATGACCTCTGGCATCAACAAGACGTTTTGGCCAGGAGAACTACTGCTCACTGGGCATTTTCTCATTCTCAGACCATTCTCTGTAAACCTTAGCGATGATTGTGCATGAAGATCTCAGTAGATTCAGCATTTTTCTGAATGCACGGACCTGCATGTCAAGCACCAACATCAATGCTACAGTCAAAGCCACTTAAATCACCTTTATTCTTTATTCTGATGCTCAGTATGGACTTTAGAGAGTTGTTTAGACAATGCATAAATACATTTAGATGCAGCTGTGTGAAGTATTTGTCTTAAGCAGTTGAGTGGGAAAGTTGACAGTAAAGATAGCAAATATTCGGGCTCATATTGTCATTAGATATGATCAATAAAATGTACATTTGCTCTGCAGTTGTATCTTCAAAAGCTTTCACACTTGTCTTCCAGTCCATGTTCAGGACCAAGCGCAACACGGTGGATGGATACTTCCTGGCTGGGAAGAGCATGACCTGGTGGCCGGTGAGTCAAACACAGTGATGACAGCAGCGGTTTAATTTTCAACATGTGAGAAATTTCAGCTTTTGTCATGACAAGAGAAGTTCATGTAAAATAACAATACCATTGTGCTGTGATCACTGAATGAAACCAGACAGCATGAGCAGGAGGGACCTTTACTTACCTGGATGGGCTTCTCTGGGAAGACAACTGCCTCTCAATTCATTATCCTGCTAAAGGAGTTCAACAGTGACTACCTTCTTGTTAGCAGCCCTTTTTAGAGGAAAATCCTCATTCAAATCTTCCACTGACTGATGAGAACATTATTATTCACTGACTGTGAAACATTTGATTTGGCACAACAACAACTTTTTCAAAATAGTAAAAATACCCAAGTATGAGGTCTCAAATTCAGGATGAAAATATTAACCTCCCTTACCAGCATCTTCTTTAAATGAGAAAAACAACTCTTAAAGGATAAGTTCGGTTTCTCCAGCTTTCACATTGTTTAGGCTTTCCTGATCCAAACAGTGCTTCGGGAGATATTTAGATCCAAAATCGAGCCGCAGACATCTGTATAACGGTAGCACACGGGGCATGTTAGCGCCACTCCTAAAACTGCATTAATCGTCCAAAAACTCATTAGTTTCACCAATATTTCATCATGGTCCGCTCGGGCTACTCATCCATTACAGTCTGTGTCACTCCAGACATGTCTTTGTGACTGTGCTGACCTCTGAACTGAAGAAGAAGAATGTTTGTCTCCGCGCATGCGCAGTGCGGCTCATTGTTTCAGGGGAAGACAGCCAGCTACACAATGACTTTCTTCTTCCAGTTTTGTGCAAAATGGACGAATATCTATCGGATGAAGATGTTGTGGAGAACTTTGAATATGATGGGTGTCCTTACAGTTTCGAGCCAGAGTTTACACGAGGAGCTCATCGAAAGGAGGACGAGGAGGCAAAGAGAAGAACAGCTCTCCAGAGAGTACTGTGCATGCGCGGATGCAAACGTTCCTCTTCTTCAGTTCAGAGGTCAGCACAGTCACAAATACATATCTGGAGCGACACAGACTGTAACGGAGGAGTATTCCGAGCGGACCATGATGAAATATTGGTGAAACTAATGAGTTTTTGGACGATTAATGCAGTTTTAGGAGTGGCACTAACATGCCCCGTGTGCTACCATTATATGGATGTCCGCAGCTCGATTTTGGATCTAAATATCTCCCGAAGCACTGTTTGGATCAGGAAAGCCTTCTGAGTGAGTATATTGTTCTACTTAATTCTATAAACAATGTAAAAGCTGTAGAACTTATCCTTTAAGTTTCTATAGTTGACTGGTGTGTTACTGATTCTTACCTGTGAATTGAATCCTTCCACATCTAGACGTTGTGCCTCAACTATCTTCCAAATACACACAATTTTAAGTCAAATATGTTAAACTATGTCCAAAGTACAGGAGCACAAATGCACGGGCACAAGGTTTAAACAGTGAGTTTATCTCTGGTTGTACTTTCTGTTCATCACTGGTAGGGACAGACAGTCTGATTGTTAAGTCTGTGCAGTCAAGCTACATAGTTGGATATGAGAGAATCCAGTGGTCATTTCAAAATAATATTTGAAGTCAATTATTGAAAAAAGGAGGTAAATTAATCAATTTGTGTTCCTCTGAAGCCTGATAGCGTTCCATGGGTCAGTCATTTAGGACCTGTGATGACAGTATTTTACCGGCATTGCAAATATTCTGTTCAAATCTACAGCTTGTCATTCCCATTGTATTTATGAATTTTTCCACCTTCCTAGAGTGAACTTAACCATCTTTCATTACTCCCGTTAAATAGAATATTTCACTGATGGTAAAGAGAAAGTTGGAGCAGCATGGACTGAGTTGCTGTTGCCAGTTTTGTGCAGCTTTCTTTGTTACATTCTTTAGCTTTCCCATTTTTAAACCACTTCTCTCTAATCTTATTTTTTATCTTTATTCAGGTGGGAGCCTCGCTGTTTGCTAGCAACATCGGCAGTGGACACTTCATCGGCCTGGCGGGCTCGGGAGCTGCTGCAGGGATCGGAGCTATAACATATGAGTGGAATGTGAGGAAGTATATATTTTTGCTCTTGAAACATACATAGCATAATAAAATCAATGTTTGGGCTCTAAAGCTGGTATATGGTGCTCTACAGGGTATGCTGATGGTGCTGCTATTGGGGTGGATCTTCCTGCCCATTTATATCGCATCTGGGGTAAAGATTTAGCTCAATACATGAACATAAATTAATTTGTCTCCTGCCCTTTTTGAAACATCCTTTTCTTTCTTCTTCCCCTAGGTGACAACCATGCCAGAATATCTGCAGAAGCGTTTTGGTGGCAGAAGGACGCAGTTATTTTTAACCATTCTGTACTTATTTATCTACATTTTCACAAAGACATCGGTACGACACAAACCTGCTCTAATTCCTTATACCATGTAAGAATAATGAGCCTGTTTTGAGTATCTTTTTTCTGGTTATCTTCGCCAAATGCCCCCCTATTGTGTGTGTTCTGTAGGTGGACATATATGCAGGTGCCTTGTTCATCCAGCTGGCTCTGAAATGGGACATCTACCTGGCTGTGATTTTGCTGTTGGCAGTCACTGCTGTCTACACTGTAGCAGGTAGATCTTCTTCTTCTCTCCCTTTTAAAGCAAACATCCCTGCAGCATGGAGATAGAAGCAGTCTGCTGTTAATCATTGACTCTGTTGTTTCTCAGGTGGTCTAGCTGCAGTGATCTACACGGATGCTGCTCAAACGGTGATCATGCTGGCAGGATCTCTCGCTCTTATGGGCTTCAGTGAGTCAAATCTTATAGACAGAAGTAGGGCTTGGAAATATGGACCAGAACTCACATGTCAGCAGTGATAGGCAAGCCACTTTTGTACCGGTTTGAGCTAAGTTATTAGTTACTTGTGAAAAAATCAGCTTTATTCCATTCAAGCCACATCCTTGAGAAAAGCTTGGATAGATTAATTTACATACCTAGTAAGGCTTCAGCCGAGGAGCCCACATGTGTAACCAGACATCCCAAGATGGACCATTCAATATATTTCACTAGTCCATTTGGGAAAGCACCCATAGAAAGTGTTTGGGAATGGGCAGAACCTTTCCAAAAGCATATCCTGCAGCTGATCGGATGATCATTCCATCAGTCACAGTTATTGCCAGCCTATGAGATGATGTAGAAGGCAGTGGGATGAAGTGCGAGCCACTTTGTACAACAAACTCTCCAAAACATGTTTAAAGTGGAATGAAATTATCCATTCTATTGAGAAATGTTTTCAGTGATGTGTTTGTGATTGTTTCATAAAAAAATATGGTCCAGATCTGATAAAACTGCTTTTGTGGCTGTTAGCTATGCTGATCCCTGTATGTGCAGTAATTTCCTGCTGTCATCTCACTCGTAGCTCCCACTTACTCCTGCTCTAAAGGACTCTGATTTGGCCATGCCACTTTTGGCTGCTCACAGTATGGATCTGCCTGATTACAGGGAATAAATCAGACTGATCCAGCTGTGCTACAAGTTTATAGTATCTGTTTTTTTTTTAGAGAGAGAGTGGCAACAAATTTTTGAACAATAATTTCTCAATCCAAATCTCATTTTTTATATAGATCCTTAACTACACAAACGTAATACTTTTCCAGCCCTGAGCTGCAGTGCCTGAATTTTAAACTCCAGTTCATCTCTCCCTGTTGTTTCCTCATTTAGGTTTTGCTGAGGTCGGAGGCTGGAATGCTATGATAGAGAGATATTTCAAGGCCATCCCGTCGGTTCGTGTTCCAAACTCAACCTGTGGTATCCCCCGAGCAGACTCCTTTCACATCTTCAGAGCACCAATTGACTCAGATCTGCCCTGGCCTGGAATCATCATCGGTATGAGCGTACCCTCCATGTGGTACTGGTGTTCTGATCAGGTAATTAAAGGCAGAAACAAAAAGTGCATTTTCCCTAACAAACGATGTTGGGGAAAGACAAGTGGCACCTCCTTTAAGTTTTTGATCAAAAAGGCAACAAGACATTGACATGCAAAATTATTGGCTAAACATTCTCGGTTATCAAATTTAACTGTCAAGTAGAAGTCTCTTTTTCTTCAGAAGTCTCTCTTTTGTCACATTTTTGTGTGCAATATCAGAAGAGCGAAAGTTCATCAATCATCCAAACAATCAGCATCTAATGGTGTCCCACAAATAAAATTTCCCACATGAAACCTTTGCCCCTCCAAACCTGCTAAATGTTCATGAGATAGCAATTTGTAACATGGTCCCATCACATGGGACTCACACATACTACACCCTGTCTACTCAAATGAACTTGTGTTCTATTGCATGTCTTAATAACTCATTAACTAAGAGTTCATGATACTCTCTGAGGTGAAGCTGTGTTTCCCTGCAGGTGATTGTGCAGCGATCCCTTGCTGCGAAGAACCTGACCCATGCTAAAGGTGGCTCCCTCTTGGCCGCTTATATCAAGATTCTGCCTTTCTTTGCTATCATGCTGCCTGGAATGATCAGCAGGATACTTTATACAGGTAAGACATCCATGCTCGGTCAGTAAAACCTGAAGCTGGGAGGCAGCAGGACTTTCAAAATCCATGTCTGTCATCAGGTGGATTCAGGTGGCATTGCCTAAAGTTGGTATACTTGTCACCAATCAGACAATGACCAGAGCAGATCATACTTAAAAAGAAAGGGACGAAACTAAAAGTGTGGAATCATTGATGAGACTGATACAATGGAGACACATAAAAAAGATTAGCATGGAGTGTGCTACTTAAGCAGTTTAACAGAACTGAACAACTTTTATTGATATACTGTATATAGAGTTCACATTTTGCGCTTTGATGACTACAAGGGTATTTTCAGGATCGCAAATGTCCGAAACCCTCTTGTTTTCCTAAACTAAGTACCCCTGATCCACCTGTGTCCTTATATTGCCTTATACACTCTGTTGGAGCTTCCACCACTTACAAGGGCCCAGTCTCTAATTGGTTAACCAGTCTATTTTATGGTATGTAATGATGCAGGAAGGAGACCAAAAAGTGAGTTAGCATTTTATCATTTCAGGTTCTCATTGTCTTTGGGATTCTAAAATAGCTTTATTTGGATAAACACCTGTCCCACTTTTAATTGCACAGTGTTATTGAATTTTTATAAGGATGGTTACTAATGAACTGCTGGCAAGGACCACCAAAATGGTAGTCAGTTGGTCATTTGATGAGGTGGAAATTCTCAAACAGGAGGTTAAAATGTCATAGTAAACTGCCATGTTGTAGTTCCATAGTAGCTCAATAATAGGTTTTTTAGTTTTGCTGATTAGGTTTAAGCTTAAAGATGCTATGAGGAGTTTCTAAGTAATTACAAAAAAGTCTCACTTTTAGATATATGCCTGATCAAAATACACACTTTAAGATGAGTTTTATAGCATCAAAATAGGTTATCTATAAATGCTATTCCATAGCTTCGCAGTCGGGTTGGACAGGGGTGGACTGGCCTGGATACTCAACTTTGGGAACAAGACAATTAAAGCTAGAGCAAATTTATATTATTTGGACACTTCTTAGAGCACGGGCTGTAAGTAGCGATATATAGCCAGCTACAAAACTACGATACTAAGTTTTCCAAAAATTGCTTGTTGTCACACATCCAAAACTACCACTACATAACTAAAAGAGATACATTACCTCGTCGCTTTGCATCCTGTAAGTTGTTGGAAAAAAGAAGTTGTAAAGCAATGCAGAGTTCTGAGGAAGGTCCGAGCTGCATTCATTATCATCACAATAAATGCACGCTTTAGATTGGGTCACATCTTTTTCGACAGTCGCCGCGCGTGCTCATGGGGAGCAGAGTCTTTATACCACCGGAAATAGATTCTCCTCATGGCACCTTTAAAGTTAAGTGAGTTTGTGAGCCTGTTGTTCACCATAGAACTGAACAATCCCATAGGCTTGTAGTTGAGGGAACCGGCACCATGCTAACTTCTTGGTTGTCCTAAAAAAAACACATCATCCCTGTACCACACTATTTAGTCAGTCCAGTGCAGCACTCTGTTCACAAACCATGTTCTGTACCAGGTTGAGCCAGCGGGCTAAAACTACCCAGATATAAATGGTTTGACATCACACTGGTAGCTCTTTGCAAGGGAGCCAGGTAAATGAGCTATTTTGGGCACCTACTGGCACCAAAAAATTGGGAATGAGAGGAGAAGTTCTTACTTGGTGGATTTTTTTTGTCTTGTGCATAAAAGTACTTTATCACATGGAGAAGACATGTAAGAACTCTAGTTACTGGAGTACACTACTAGAGGGAACATAAGGACTTGTAACTACCAGCTGTGTGAGAAGTAAAGTACAACATGACGGCAATTACAGCTTGTTATAAATGCGTTGGAAAATCAGTCTATCAATCCATGTTTATAGAGCCAATTCATAATTCAGATATTATCTCAAGATACTTTACAACTGAGCAGGCAGATGCCGTATGACATGTCCTGTCTTTAAAGGATCTGCCCTTCGTGATTCACCTTTGGGATGTTGCCCAGATAGATGTGTGATATGATTGTGTGATGATTATGATTCATAGATCAAGACTGGCTGTAGGAAGGTTGAATATATGAATAAAATAGTAAAACTTTAAATCCTATGCCCTGTAGACGAAGTGGCGTGTGCAGACCCTGATCTGTGTGAGCAGATTTGTGGAAACGCTGTGGGTTGCACAGACACTGCCTACGCCAGACTGGTGATGGAGCTGCTGCCTTCAGGTGAGACAACCTCCGCCTTATTCCCCTGCTGTTCCACATTTTAAGTTAAATCTCTCAGTACTTACATTGTATCTGTCTCTGTTTTCCCTCCCAGGCCTTCGAGGTTTGATGATGGCTGTGATGATCGCTGCCCTAATGTCCTCGCTCACCTCCATCTTCAACAGCTCCAGCACCATTTTCACAATGGATCTGTGGAAGAGTGTGAGATCAGGAGCATCAGAGTGGGAGCTCATGATTGTGGGCAGGTATGTGGCCAAATCTAAAATTAAACACTGAGCAAAGGGGAAATGAACACTGTTATGTTACAAACCAATCTGAAAAAAAAAAAAAATGACATAAGAGAGGGTTGTTTAAAGTCTAAATGGTTGACAGCGGTCCCATTTTGGTCTAATATATCCTCTTCTTTTGTTAAATAAGTAGGTAAAATTGTTTTGTCAGTGTTGGGTATAAAATTTATGATCTTCCTGGAGTGCTTGATTTCTCTGGAATGCAAATTTGGGGATTTTTTAATACTTCTGAAAATGAAAAATTCTGCAATGTTTGCGTCTCTTTTATAACTGTAACTTTATCATCTAGTTGCATGGCAGAGATAGCCTTGCGGAGCAGACAGACCTGCCTGATTCTGAAATCCTGCAGCTCTAGTGAAATATTTCTGTGGCAGATATATGGAGCTGCCCATCTGGCTTGTCAGGTTATGGCAGAGAGGGTGAGGGAAATTTAGACTTTTTGGCCTGTAAGTCAAGGCTGCCTAACTTTGCAGTGCAGTTCAATCTGCCTGATTCAATGACTGTAATCCTGCAAAACCATCTTGCCAATCTTTAATCTCCAACATTTGTGAGCGGCCCAAACAGCATACTTCAGGGAAGGAAGAACTGGAAGCTACAAGGGAGACGACAGCAGGAAGTGGCTTCTTGTACAGAGATTAACATGATGCTAACAGCTTCAGTGGCAGTTCCATCAGATTAAATGAAAAACAAATACCAACACTACAAACCTTGATTGGAATTATATTTTTGCTTCACTTCCAACATGTTTTGGAGAGAATTTGTTTTACGAAGTAGCTCACACTGTTCATTAGACCCAGGCAGCAGTGCCCACCTCATACATATGTGATTGGCCAGTCAAGAATCTGATTGACAGATATGCTTTTGAAGGGTTCTTCTCACTCCCAAACGCTTTCTGTGGGCTCTTTCCCAGATGGAGTAGTCATATATATTAACTAGTCCATCTGGTTTGTTAGGAGTTTGGAACAATGTCTATCTTTACGAGAAAAGTTTCTCATTGTTTGGTTCAGCAACATTTTATTTTGTGGAACATTTTTTTTTTATTGTTTTCATGAGATTAGCTAAAGTACTAAAGTGTTATTTGTAAACTCAGATTTTCCTCAGTTTGTCTGTTTTTGCGTTACCTGAATACTGTGTGCCCTTGAGGTCTTTTTTGCCAAAACACAAAGTTATTTGATGGGTGGTGGCACAGCAGGTAGTGCATGTGCCTCACAGCAGGAAGGTTGCTGGTTCGAGCCTGGTGTCAGTCTAGGCCTTTCTGTGTGGAGTTTGCATGTTCTCTCTGTACATGTGGGGTTCCCTCTTGGCATTCAGGCTTCCCCTTACAGACAAAAAACATGCTCATTAGGTTGATGGTAACTCCAAATTGCACTTAGGTATGAGTTCCAGTATGAATGGTAGCCTGTCTCTCTATCTGGCCCTGTGATTGGCTGGAAACAGTTCCTGCCTGACAGTGATCCCTCTTTCCATGTGGTCTTCAGTCATGACTCTGACTTTCTCTGCTGGCCACAAACACAGTTTTTAGTGATTAAAGATGGCCTTCATTTCCCATTTACGCTCCCATATATTTTTCTCTTGCAGGGTGTTTGTGTTGTTGCTGGTGGTGGTGTCCGTGCTGTGGCTTCCTCTCGTCCAGTCCAGTCAGGGTGGTCAGCTCTTCATCTACATTCAGTCCATCAGCACCTACCTGCAGCCTCCGGTCGCTGTTGTTTTCATCATGGGCTGCTTCTGGAAGAGGGCCAATGAGAAGGTACAGTGGTTGACAAATTGATCAATTCAATCTCAAGAAGAGGTTCTCCTGGACGGTAGGGATAATGATTTTGAGTTGTCCATAAACCTGCACACCTGTTCTTGTTCATCTGGGTTATTCTTGTGGAAGCAAAATCTCAAAAACGCTCTTGACATAGGTAGTGTCTGAAAATAATGGCAGCTAATGCCAGTTAGCCTGTGGTTATCATTGTTACTCAGTGATAGGCTACTTGGCGAAATATGCTCTCTTCATAAGTTTACTTCATAGGGATTATCTTTGACGAGGTTCATGTCACTCATGTGTTAAATGATACTTCTGTGTGGTATAATTTAATGTGAAACGATAGTCTTGAGGTAGTTAAGCTAACAACTAACAAGATCAAACAACAGTTAATGGCCATTAGCTGTAGCCGTAGCAGCAGTTGGCCCCTACGGCTAATGGCCATTAACTGTTGTTTGCCCTTGTAAGCTGTTAGCCGTAGTGGCTAATGGCTAACTTTTGTTAACCGTTAGCCACTACATTAAGCCCTATGTTTAGCTGCTACGTTTAGCCACAACGTTTAGCCGCTACTTTTAGCTGCTACTTATGCTACATCATAGCAGGGCTGCTTGATATGGCTTGGTCTGGATGAGTGCGATTACCCGAACGATCGTCCAATCACAAGCTGCTGTTGTGTTTGAAGGTTCTGCCCCTGAAAACATTTTTGCACAGCTCCTTCCCACATGGATTAGTGAAATATTTCCTATATGGAACTATCCATCTGGCATGTCAAGTTATGCTTGTGGTATCTCAGGGATTTTCTGCAAACTTTGCAACAAATATCCTCCTGTACTAAAGGAAGAAATTCTTGGAGTTACCAGGCCAGAGGTCATTGACTTTGGGCCTCATGTACATCCCTTGCTTGTAAAGGCAAAATCTTAAAATATTTGATCTGAATAACTGGGTTTTGAAGATTAACTGTGATGGTCACAGTGACCCACAGCATTCACCCTCAATATTCATGACTTCAGATTTTCAAATCACCCCCCTGCCCTCCTTCTTTACTGTATTCTGTTTGTTTACTGAAGACTTTGCTAAGGCATTTAACAGCCATGTGGTACTTCAATTTTAATGTAACGATGTAGAAAACGGACAGTAAGGCAAATCAATTCTCTTTTTTGCTTCTCAGGGTGCATTCTGGACTCTGGTCATCGGCCTGCTGATTGGCATCACCCGTATGATTCTTGATTTTGTTTATCCTGCTCCGCTGTGCTATGAGGTGGATACCAGGCCGGGGGTGATTAAGTACGTCCATTACCTCTACTTCTCCACAATGCTGACCTTCATCTGTCTGATCCTAATGGTAGTCATCAGTTTGACTACAGAGGAGCCCAAACCAGAACAGGTGAGGCCTTGTATTTACATCTGCCTACAAGTTTAAGGAAAATTCATGCTTATGTATACTTACATGTTTTAAAAAGAGACAAGGGACACCCCCTGGTATTTAAATAATGGCCAACTTCAGTGGCTGAGTGGGCTGATTAAAAGGCCAAAATTGTACAGAATAGTCAGAAATAATCAGCAAGACATTTAAATTGGTTTCTGATTTAATAAAAAATGAGAGACTATTATTTATTTTTTGGGAACGTAACAGCAATATTAATAGTCTGGTCTTTACCTTGAAAACAGAAAATAGAACCTGTTCCTGAACCTCGCTTCTTTAGATAAAGATAAATGAGCAGCAAAAACCAGGTGACTGTATGTCCTTTAAATGAGTCTCTTAAAACTACTTGAGCCTGAAATACACATATTCAATAGTAATGAATTCTGCTTTAACCCGTCATATCATAGGCCAGTATGTTTACATATCTCCACTGTGTTTTATCTAAAAAAAATTCATTAAGTACATTTCAAGGAGTAGTCGTGAAAAATTGTATACATATATTTTTCTACTTTAAAAAATACCATGTTTTATGGGGTGCTGGTTTGGCGGAGTGGTTAGCAACCAGGCACCCCATGTACATGCTTCTGCCGGTCCAGGTTTGAATCCCGCCTGTGACCAGTTTGCAGAGTGTCTTCCCCTACTCTCTCACCCCCTTTCACAAGCCTATCCACTGTCTCTCTCCTATCAATAAAGGCACAAAATGCCCCAAAAAATACATAAAAAAAACAACATATTTTAAAACCTGAACCTGTCTATCATAAGTAATTAATTTTGATTTTATTACAAAAAAAAACCTTTCAAGGAGTATTTGATTATTGTTGCTTTTGTGCTTTGGATAGGGGAAAATATATATATATATTATATTTGATGACTAGTCAATATTAGTAGTTTTTAGTTGCTTGCTGTGTCCCAGTTAAAATTGATGTGATACTGTCTGATATTGTACATCAGTATAACTGTAAAATCGCCGTAAGTTACTTTATCTCTTGTTGTGTCACCTCTTATTTTCCAGATCAGTCGCCTCACTTGGTTCACACGGTTTGATCCAGTCCAGCCCAAAGACCAGGAGCCCCCCTTGGAGCACAGCAGGACAACAGAGGTGACAGTTGTTCACACTAACGGGACAGCAGAAAAACCCCAGCAGAGCTCCAATGGAGAAGCCTCTCATCACAGAAAAGGTGGGTGCAGTTTGCTGTTACACCCTCAGAGTATTGCTCAAACCTGACTGTATGAACACCTCTCTCTCTCCCTCCAGACTCCTCCTCATCCTCCGCATCCTCCTCATCCTCCTCGAGCCAGTCAAAGCTGATGAGCGCCCTCTACTGGGTGTGTGGGATGAACAGAAGGAGTGAAGAAGATGAGCAGCTTCAGATTCTCGAACCTCAACAGACAATTTCTCTGGAGGAAAACCCTCAATTGAGACTCATCATCAACATTAACCTCCTCATTTGTCTCTGTGTGATCTTCTTCATCATCGGGTACTGGGCCTGATTTCAGACTTTGTCACACAGGATGTGAGTGAGGGGTGAAGGTGACGTGTACAGATATTTAGGTCTTACTTTCACTTTACTTTGGTTCTTGTTTTGTTTCATTGTGAAGAAGCACAATAATGTAGCATCTTTCAAACCACAGCTCTCATTTTCTCATTTTTTTATTTGCACATGAAATCATATAAATGATACAATTGTTGCAGTTTTGATGCATAATAATGCATTCTTGTCACTTTATTTAATAAAACACTGTATGTTTATCAAAGTACATCATAGAGAATTTTCTATTCATTTGTCAAAGTCAAATAAAATAGCCCTAAGGATAGAAAGTCAAAAATATTTTGTGCAACTGTTCAGTTTACACCTTAACAGACACTTCATTAGGCATAAGGTGCTGGAAAAATTTCTCATAGATTTTGGTCCACATTGACGTGAGGGCATCACCCAGTTGCTGCAGATTGTTCTTTTGCACATCCATGGCATTATGCTGTTAGTTAAAAGAGCAGTAGTTAGTTTATGTGTCACTGTAGCAGAATTGGGGATGGAAATACTGTGGACTTATTGGGATGGACATGGTCTGCAAAAATACTCAAGTACACTGTGGGGTTTAATGTTCACTTGGCACTAAGTGGCCCAAAGTATTCAAAGAAAATATCCACCAGTGGCCTGAAATGTTGAGACAAGTCAGGATGGATCCATACTTTCATGTTGTTTCACCAAATTTTGACCCTACCATGTCAATGTTGTAGCAAAAATCAAGACTCATTGGACAAAGCAATTTTAGCAATCTTTTATTGTCCAATTTCCAGAACCCCATGCTAAATTTTCTCTTAGTTTCCCATTGTCTATTGTCTGGTTTATCTCAGGGGCTGTTCACACAGAGACAAATTATGGCAAGTCCCCCCAAGTTTTCAATCATCAGCAGTTCATCCTCTTGGAAACAGAGCTCCTGTTGCCTGAAAACGCACATGTTTAAAAACGGGTCCTAGAGTGGAAAATCTGTGACATTGTGTGCACAATCAATACCATTAACTTAAGAAACAACAGTGTCCCAGCCCCATCTCTCTCTTAAATCAAATGGCCTCTACAGTTAAACCTTCTGTTCCTCTACAAGCACCATGAGCAACAAGTTGACATAGAGAACAGTGTTTCTTTATGTTGTAATCAATTTCTTCAGTTTAATAGGCTACACAGGATGCTGCATGTTTACTTATACAATCCCTCACAATTTTAACGATTTCAAAATAAACTGAGAAAATACTTATATGCCCCTTTAATAATTCATTTGTCCTTTAAACTTCCTTATATGTACAAAAGTCACACTCTTGTGATTTTTTTTGTAAATGTGACACTTTAGGGCCTCTGGTGGCACCAGCAGCGAAAGAGATGTGGCGTCAGCACATCAACATAAACTTTGACCCCAAACGAGTTGGAGAAAAAAAAAGGTTTTTAGTATGTAAGGCACGTGTTGTTTTCTTTTTGTTTTTGATGTGAGAATGGCTTATTAGCAAAATATATGAAATTATAAGAAGGGTCCTTATTATAACCTCGGTGGTAAGCTATATTAAATTGAAAATGTCCCTGTGGGAACCTCAATGCCTCTGAGGACTACCAGGTGCTCCCTTTTGGCTATCCTGGATTTAGACGGGACACATTTACTACAACATCATCATCAAAAAAATTAAACTTTTTCATCTCCGTGTGGACAGGGCCTCCTGCTCTCAAACCCAAGAGATGGTTGTGCATGAAAATCCCAGCAGGATATAAATAAGGATCGTTGTAATTATTATACTTCTCTTCCCCTCCTCTACTCTAACTGAAGGCATTTCCCAGGCCTGGCAGCAGATGGCAGCACATAAAACTGAAGCGCTGGGCCCCACAAGATGGAGGCCTGCCCTAATCCTTTGGGAAGGCTGGCACAGGTTTGATGGACTGATTGCAGGAAAATTGTCGTGCACATTACCAGAGTGTCCTGAATCACCACCAGTGGTGAACAGACAGAGGGGCTCGCAGCCTCCAAAAAACATCAGTATTTTTTACAACTGATCATCTCAGCATCAGAAGTGTCGGTCTGTATGAGAAGTTTCAGATAGACGACTTAAACCACTGAATCTGTGAGAAGCTGATAGGCTCCTATTCCTAAGCTGTAAATATGAATGAGGAGTCTTCAGTCAGACTGCTGTTGAAACAGAGTATCTATCATGGAGGGGTATTTAAAGAATGAGGCTAACAGTTAGCATCGAGATGGCTGCACTGGTGTAGGATGACAGCGTGTTCATTCACTCCAGTCAAATGATGGGCCAACAGTAACTTGCATGTTCTTCAGAGAAGGGACCACTGACTATCACGCCTTAGCTTCATACTTGGACCCACTGCTGTGGTGAGTCGAGTCATTCGTAATTTTGTGGTTGAGTTTTTAAGTTAGTTTCTTCTGCTGGGCTGATGGACCTACACTAGATAGATAGTGGGCATCCTAAAAGAAATTTCAAAATATTTAATTCATTTTTACAGTTATGTTTAGAAAACAGTGCACACCCTTGCCCCAACATTTTGGTAAAAATGTGTTGATAAATTTACTCCAAAACAAAAACTTGATATAGACCAACTAAAAATCACAAAATGGATTTAGAGACATAGTCTATCCAGGGAAAGACAGGCTTATAAAATGTCTGGCATTTGTTGACTTCCTGTATTCTAATCAATTTGTCTGAAACAGAGTTAACAGAATCTGAAACTACATTGTTTTCATATTAAATGTAAATATGTTACCGGTTTAAGCTTGGAAAATAGGCTACTATAAAAATGAAATTTAAGTGTGTTCTATGAAAGAAAAATGTAGAATGAAAAAAGTCGTCTCAATTTTGTTTTCTTTCTCAATGTGAAATGTTCCTGCAACTCTGGCATGAGCCAGTGGCCTGTGGTAGTTTGTCTGAGAGGCTGCTGTCACGCATTGGTCTGTCTCCATGCAGGTGTTGGTGGTTTCTTGTCTTGCCTTCAGTGGTTTAGAGCTCTTCTGTGGTTGTTTGTTGTTCTTCACTCAGGCTGTGACTGTAAAACATCTCTCTCCTCTTCTCTGTGTTTATGTGTGAAGGGTTTGTGGAACCATTATGGACCCCTTGGCATATTTAAAAAAAAAGTAACAGTGCTTGAGTTTTCCTGGTGTAGCTCATAATCCATCCATCCATCCATCCATTCATTATCTATACAGCTTATCCCTTTAGAGAGTTGAAGGGGCAAAGGCAGGGAACACCCTGAACCAGTTACCCTGAACCAGATAAACCCATCACACTCACACTCATACTTAGGGGCAATTCCAGAGTCCTGATCAACCCAATGACAGTGTTTCTGACTTTATATCAAAAGTGCTAAAATGCTAACATTTCCAAATTTCAGGTCTCGACCACTCCATCTTGGATAGCCCCTTTTCTGAGATCAAGCTGAATGCGCCATAACTCCTCATTGACCAACCTTTATGAAGTTTTTATTTAATTGAAATCTTGGTAAAATGAAAAAAATATGGATTAAAAAAATGAAATCACAGTAAAATTTGAAACAGTCTTTAATCAGTTATCATATTGATGCATTGTATGATGCATAATGTGCAGAGAAGCAAACATAAAAATAATGAGAGGAAATAAAAAATAATCAAAGAGCAGAAGAACACCCAAACAGAGTGAAGATCATCAGCAATAGCAAAAATAATACAAAAGAAGAACTGAATTACTTGGCTGTATTTGGTCTCGGCTTTGAGTTTGAGTGGGGGTCATCATTTACAAGATAAAGCATTTAGTACAATTATTTTCTTTTAAAATCCCTTTTATTAATGGTAGAAAATAACCTCTATGCTCTTTTCACTCATTTAAAGTCAAAAACAATTCAAAAACAATGAATTTCTACCCTTTGGATTAAGAAAAGGAAACTACCTGAAACCCCAAAAGTACAGCATAAATGCTGCAGAGGAGACGCCACTGAAAGACTCCTGTGTTCTCTTATTGCACTCTGAAAATTTTTGGTTATTAACATCCTTTAAAGTGGGCTAGCAGCTCATAATTTTAATTATTTTCCTTTGGCCCTTTTGTATGTCTTTGGTCCGTTTATATATGCACATTTAGTGCAAAGCTCAACTGTGTGGTAAACTCTAAAAAATCCTGTTTCTGATTGGCACATTAAGCCGGCTGAATCTGGGGGAAAATGATCAAGAACACTCAAGAAGGTGGCACTGTCTTATCATGAATATGTTATGCTGACTGCATAGCATTTTGAAAATTAACAAAACATTATTCTTTCCTTGTTAGTGTTGAGCTCAGATTTACAAACATACTCCCTAAACATGAATCAGTGTGTTCTGTACCAACCAAGAATCCTGATACCACTAATGTATAGCCCTAGCATGTTCAGTATAGGAGTAAAGTAGCCCGTTTAGAGCTGTGGTCACAAACCTTTTTTTTCAATGGCCTGGTTTTATGTAATAGTGTGCATAGTATTTCTCACCAAAATGCAGGATAGGCGTGTTTCTGAACCCCAATAAAGACACGTTCATGAGGACTCACTCTCTATAAATCAGCTGCTGAAAGTAATCAGTTGACTCGGGAATACATGAAACCACCACATCAGGAAAATGCTGTAAAAAATATTCATACAATGCTAATGATGTATGCTTTAACCGTTGTTCATAAATCCAAGCTGATTTGATGATTCTATTGATTATTGATGACTGTTTTATTAGTTTTTACCTCTGAATTTAATCCTTCCACATCAGGAAGTTGGACACTTGACTGTCCCCACATCATGCAGACATAAAGTCAAATATTTACAACTATGTCCAGAGTGTGGGTGGAAGAGAGCATGAGCATTAGGGTAAAGCAGACGCAAATAAAAGGACAAACTGCATGTATATCTTCAGCTCTATGTTTTTGTATTTAATTAATTATTTTTTTGAACATTTTAAAATAACTATATTCAATACCTAAGCATTTACAATGACCACTGTGATGGTTTCAGTAAGTGTAGAGATCTGGTACTTTGAATATTAAATGAGTGCTGCCCTGCAACACCAGAGAAGTCTGAAACCATGACTTGGGGTGTTTTTCCACAATGACATTTCAGTCACCACCCCTGAAAAATAATTTTATACTGATTGAAATGTAAATGAAAAATAACAACATTTTAATTGTAAAATAAGGGAAATTTTCAACATTACAGGTGAAATTTATTTTTGATTGTCTACCAATCTGAAATTTGTAGGTGAAATGAGACATTCAAAGGAGCAGCAGTGTCCTTGCTGCACATCCCCGATGGGGCAATGTTAGCTGCTGTCACTCTAGGCCAGTGGTTCTCAACCTTTCAAAGTCGCGACCACCAATTTAACATTCAGTACTGTCTGCGACCCCCCTCCCCCTGGAACGCAATGAAAATTCGCTGTCCGCAGTGCTGAAACAACACCCGATCGATAGAACATATGTCGGATATACAAATCAGTAATTGATTTTGAGTAATAAAATGCCTGTTTGAGACCAATCACTTGCTGTCGCCACATTAATTTTGCGCATTTATATTTTTCCTAAATGATTTGGCGACCCCCAGAAATCATTTCGGGACCCCAATTGGGGTCTGGACCCCAAGGTTGAGAATGGCTGCTCGAGGCCAGGGGTGGGCAAGTGGCAGCCCTCCACATTAAATGTGGCCTGCCATTCATTCCCTAAAACCAGCAGCTATAAATATGAAGAAAACTCGGATATCCAATAGAAATAACTCTATGTAATCTTATGTAAGTTATTTAAAACCTTACTTTGCTATTATAATGTCTCTTAATCTCTTTCATGAAGCCATTAAAACTATATCAAGTATTACTCAGTACAATGTTTAAAAAATGGCAGCAGCAAAATATTTGAGCTCTAAAAAGTTGAATAACACATCTTTTTATTGCTTTGAAAATAGCTTCATCGGCTTTAATTCCATGTATGTGAGCTAAATTTGCTTGAATTCTATGTCAAGTTCATTTAATTATGCACAATAACTTAAGTATTTATGTTGTAACATATGAATATTGGTATTCTAATTTTATGACAAATTTATATTCTCATATGTTGTTTATTCAACATTCTTTTTCATCATCGCGAGTTTCTGAATATTTGTAACAATGTGGCCCTCAGGCTGGGAAAAATGGTTTTATGTGGCCCTCTTGGTAATTAAAGTTGCCCACCCCTGCTCTAGGCTAACTTAACTTTATTAGAAAGACATTTTTTTTAATTTTTGGATCTTTCTTCTTTATATAGGATAAATTAGCCTCACAAGTAGTGAAGCTCTGCAGCCCAGTCTTTAGAGACTAGGCCTTTGGATCAGCAGGGGTAAAGAGAGTTGAGTACATTGAAATATAAAGGTTTGGGTTTTAGTTTTAGTACAACAACAGGACGTATGTTCATTTTCCCCCAGAAAGCTACCTGGCATCATGTAAGACCAGCAGTGTGAGCCTCTACTCTGATATTTTATTCTAAACATTTAAATCTCTGTGGACCAGCTCAGAGGGAGGAGGATTTCTCTGTTTTCTCTCACAGCTTGGTGCTCTCTGCCTGGATGTCAGAGTCAGGGGGCTGGGCTGTGGAGGCAGCATCGGACTCTTCACCAGCAGAGCTCTCCTCGTCTTGGTCCATGATCACCTCCGGGATGAAGGCTCGACCAGTCCCCTTCAGGCCCAGGCCTCCGTCTGTGCGCGATACGAAGATACAAACCAATTAGAAGATCATGCATGTGCTGTTTCAAACTTTGGAGCACAAATGCCACCTTTATACATTTAGTAAAACACCAAGGATTGATTTTTGTTTAAATGTGTGTTACACTGAAAAGTTAATGCCAAAAAGTTACACTAGTTAGTGTAGATGTAGGTTTTGACGGGAATCCTTGGTGTGTTAATCTGTTAATGCAACACTTATCTGCATAAACCGGTTACAGAGATGCACACACAGAGTTTAAAAGGCACGTTAGTCAAAAGGAAAAAAAATAACAGACCAAAGCATTCATGACGAAGCTGTTTTTGTTGCATAAAGGGGTTAAAAATGAATAAAGATGCACACTTATATACATAAAAACATGTATATTGTTTGTTAAAAGCCAAAAACAGAACACCAAATAAGCAAACATATGCAAACTTCTCCCTCCAACACACATAAACACACATGCAGTGGACAAGTAAGCAAGATCAGCCAATCAGATTCTTACCATTACCTGCCTTGCAAAGCTCATCTTACAGGCAGGCCGGCAGCTCAGACATCTGCAATATTTACACATTTCCTGTCATGCATCAGATCACCAAATTAAGTCTGTGAGGGTTTATTGGACACAGTGTGACCAAAAGCAAGAGAACTAAAAACAGAAGAAGCAGTGATAAAAATAAACACTGAACATCAGCAGCCGACCAGAGAGAGACTAAAATTGTTCAACGCCAGCACATCAAATCATTTTTAACACTGTTAAAAATATGTTGAAAGGCTGGTTTTAGGGTCTGAAATGAAACGTGAGTGATGCAGCATCTCATGTCTGACACTATAGAGAAATTAATACATTGACTTAAGCCTGTTCACATATTTCTGTTGAGCTGCACTGTAGCACCACAGTAGAAATATGTTGTCTTAATTAAAGAGCCCAACTGTTGTCTTTACACTGATTTATATATTCAGTTTCAATAGCTGATAGATTATGTCCGTGGTTGCTAATGTAATATATATAAATATGATAAAACTATATACTATACTGAGACCAAAAACACAGTCGTACAAAATCTGCAAAAATGAAACTGACAAGTTGTTGCATGTTGTCATTTATCACTGTGCTTGTTCTTGTGTATTTTCATCTGTTGCCATGTTTTCTCAAGTGTTTCTGTGTTTGGCCAGCATCCAAAACTAAAAGCCAATCTCTATGAGAATCATGTAAATCCAATTCGATCACTTGAAAGCTTTTTAATCCAAAAAATGAGCTGTTCTCTGCTGTTAAAATTCCTCAGCTTGACATTTGTTTACTTTGGTTCACAAGAACCAGAAACCAGCAAAGCAGAGCCATACTACAAAACAACGGCCACGTACAGCTTCAAATTCAGGATGAACATGGAGCCCATAGTTTGTCTTAATGAGTGTTCATATATTTGACTTTGATGGCTGTCATGGCGCTTTGCGTTTGAGCTCAGAAGTGGGACAAGTTGCAAATTAGAGACGTAAATGAGAAAAACCTCTAAAGTCAGAATTCCTCTTCAGAAAGGCTGAGGATTGTCAATATTCAGTTTTCTCTGTCATGTCTGAACTTTCCTTCTCTATCACCTGACTTTGAAGGTAAAAATGAAGGGAAACATTACTTCACCTGTTGCACCAGATCTGCTTAAATTCTCTTATGAGTTAAGGTATTAAGTCCACTATGAAGTTGAATCCAGTGAAGTTCTGACTTATTTTACTCAAGATAAATCTAACAGAACTCATATTTTGCCTTGAATTAGGTTCAAATTTTCATGCTTGATGACTTTTTGAGTATGTTCTGCAGGGTACCCCTGATCCACCTGTATTTTCAGTCTGTCTGTAATGATCTGTTGGAGCCCCTGTCACTTTAAGGCCCTATTCTCCACATGGGCCAGGTCTATTCTCATTGGTTGACTGGTTTACTCTGTAGTAGCAGCTGGTCAGCACAGCACTGCTTGGTGTCGTGTTGTCAACAACTCTGGAGTCTAGGTTGTTTCTTCTGACTCTACTGGGAGATGAGGCATTTTAGGGCAGCTACTGGCTCTGCTGACTTTTTGTGTTTCATCACTGAAGTCCTATTAAGTATATCATGAGCTCTTAAACTCCACTAGAAAGATCTTCCCTTGCTTCCTACCACTGAGTTAAAAGCAGTTTCGTTCCTGCATGATGAACTTTCAAGTGTATGTTGAACTTTCAAGTAGTCCAACAATGTGACATAACTAGAACATTCAGAGGAGGAAGTGCAAAACTGACATGGAAATAAAGCTATTAGCTTAAATCTTGTTGGAACAGAGACCATTCGAGGAATTTATTCATGTTTTTTCTTTTAGAAAGATTATTAGCCTGTTATTGCTTAAGATTATGTTGCAGAAGTTAAAAGATGATTAAATAACACAATACATGGCATAATTTTTAAAAACTTAAAGCAGCTTTCTTTGAATGTCATTACTAAGGGTAAATTGTCATGACAGTACCCCTGTATATTTTGTTTAAGACTGAATTTAAGTAAGTCTGCCTGTAAACCAGTTTTCTCAAGATGAATTCTTGCTTAAATTATGTGGTTATTACTTCATTTAATGACAGCATAGCAACTGAAACATCTTGCTCAAAAGCACAAATCTTAACAGTGTAATGCATCTTTGATAGAGCAAAAGTACTCCAAATATAAAAAATCTTCGTACTGTCAGTGAAAACCAGATTTTGTGCGGCAGAATTATCCTTCTGTTTACCTGTGATTATCTTGGAGGCGGAGTTGAAGAGACCGTTACCATCCTCACTGGCTGCAGGTTGCGGTGGCGGCGGCATGCTGGGTCTAGGTTTCGGCTTTGGGGCCGGTCTTGAGGGGCGAGGGAGAGACCCTGAGTAGTGCAGAGGAAGTGTGTGGGAGTGCGGTGCGTCGTGAGGCGGAGTGTCTGGGGGTGTGGGAGTGCTGGGGGGAGACGGCTCAGACTCCCCCTGGGCCTGGTGGGCCTGAGGGGGCTGTGGTGGTGGGTGACTCGGTGCGTGGATGATGCTTTCTCTACTTTGGTGACGCCTGGGGGTGATGTTTGGGTGGTAGGTGGAGGCAGGGGATGGGGGGTTGCTCTGCTGGGTGGCAAAGGGGCTGGCCTGTTTGGGTGGGGCTGGGGCCTGCTTCTTGGTACCTTTAAAGTAAAATAAAATCAGATAGTGATGAATCAGTGATTGACATGTGAAGTACATTTATGTTGAAGTAGATGATCAGAAAAGAAATATCCTGAATATTAACTCACCTCTTCGAACCGAGTGTGGACTCAGCCCCCTGGATCCACCCTGGGAATGCGGGGTCCCAACTGAAAGATGGACTGAACCATTCCTCTGAGGAGGGGGTGTGGACATCAGCTCACGTGCGGGGCTGTAGAAACAAAATAAATCCAAATTTTATCTCATCAGTGACATACAGTCATTGCATTATAATACTAGGTTGTTTGCTGGGAAAATAACTCATGCTTCTTATTAAAATCAATTTAAAGGATTGTTATAAGAAAATTTCAATAAGCACTGTAAAGAGGATGCAAAATCACTTTGTGCAGAAATCTGAAGCGTGCAAAATCAGACATCGCCATTTAGACATTTTGACTGCAGCAGTTAGAGGCAAATAGGAGGACGAGGAAGGAGATAAACACATTTTTAAAAATTAGGTTGAGAGTGGTCGATCATCACAACAAGCAGGAGAGAGAAAACAAAGCAAACTTTTGATTTACTTTCTGCAGTTCAGACTGGATTTGTTAAGAGAAGCCAAATTTAAAGCTTGGGACGTAGAGGACATTGTTGTTTTCATGACATCTGATGTGAAAAGTGGACTGAAGGACCAATCAAACACATGACAAACACAAACAAAAGGTGGACGAGCTCCGGATTGGCTGATTGGCTGCGAGCAGGCAGTGGCGAATTCTCGCTACCCCAGCTCGCTCCTCCTTACCTGCTCTCCTCTGTGCTGAGCTGCATTACAACCTGAGGTTTCACTGTGGCTACCTGGACCCCACCTCCCACACCACCACCACCTCCACCACCTCCACCCCTCAGGGCGGGCTGCTCGATCTCTGCAGCCGGGGACAGGACCTGGGGCTGAGGCTCAGCGGGCTGCGCAGTACCCCAAGCTTCCAGAGGGGGCAGTGGAGGTTGGAAGGTGGGTGAGGTTAGCTGTGACTGCTGTCTATTAACAACAGTTTTGGATCTACGCGGAGTGGCCACTGGCGGGATGTTTACAGGGCTGGGGAGGGGGGAGAGGGGAGAGGGGAGAGAGTTCAGGAGGGCAAACCATACACCATTAGACAGAATAGAGTGGAGCACTACTGAGTCCTAAAAACTGGAAATTAAGCAGCATTTTGGCCTTTTGGTTCCATCGCCTCAAAGCCTACAGGATTTTTGGATGAGATTTTGGTTTGGTTCACTGAAATAAGATCTGTTTTAAGCCCAAGCTTCTTCAAATCATCAGAAAATGAATTATTTATGATTTTTCACAGCTGACATAAGTCAGGTGATGACAAGTGGCTAACTAGAAAGACATATTTTTACAACTTCTCACCCTAAAGATGTGGCTTTATTTAAAACTACCAACTACATTATTACTGCCAACAGAGGCTGTTGTTGTGTGGTGTGCCGGACCAGCTTTTGTAGTGTCTGGCCTTGGAAAAACAAAAATAAAGAGTAGCTTAACCTGTGATAGTTTTCAAACCTTTCTCAGAGATAGACAACAGTGACCCTCTAGGGCGGGGCCATCAACTGTATTTGTCCAAGGGACAGTTTCTTCCCATGGGAGGCCAGATTTTAATAATAAATTGTTAATAGTCTAACATTTTGGTCTGATTAACGAATCATTAGTATAACATCTAAATTTTTCCAGGATTTTATGTGTGTCTTAGCCTTTAAAAGTGAGATCAGACTCTTATGCCCATACTGTCACCAGACCCAGGGGCAGTTGTGATATCCTCTGTACTTCTTTTTATTTCAACAGAAAATGAATCCCTCAGATTTTGTGAATATGATGGACCTTCAAAAGCACTAGATGTGGCACCAGGGCCACCATATGTGATCACAGCTTTAGGAAAAAAAAAACATAAAAACGTGAAGAAAATACAAAAATCTAATTGTAACAAAAATTGAGGAAAAAACATAGTTTTAAATTTGTTGCTGGGATTTTCATTTATGATGTTTTTTTTTTCATTTGGTATTTTTTTTTTGCTGTAATTTCTTAAATTGGTTACATAAATAATAAGGTTCATGATTTGTTGTTATGTGTGTCTTTTGATTTTCTATATTATTTGTTCTGAAGTTTTGTCTCTGTGGTTTTCATTTGTGTTTGGTTTAAGCCTTTGTTGTTTTACACCTTTTGTGATGTTTTTTCTATTTTTCCTTTATATGTGTTATTGATGTGTTATCTTATTGTTTGCAATGTTGAGGCGTCAATGCCTATTATATTGGGGAGTTCATTAAATACATAGAGTCTTCTTCTGCAGTCATTTTATCAAGTAACTGTTGGTCAAATCATGCCTGAGTCATATTAAGGGCCTATGTGCTTTCAATGGACAAGTCAAAGGGCCTGCGGTCCGTGTCGTTTCATGTGAAGTCTTAATTTTGTCTCCTGTGGTGTAGCTCCTTATAACACAAGTTTGTTATTGTTTTTTCTTTTTTGCATATTCAACAGTTTTGACTCAAAAAAACAGAAGAGTTAATTTGTGAAGATTAACTTGATGAACAAAACATTGAAGAGTTGTGAACTGTCGCTGCCCTGCTTCTTTTCTGCATTAATCCAAAAACCTTTGGAAACAACCCAGAGGGTTTTTGACAATGGAACCTGCACAATGCTCACTTCCAGGTTGGCCTACAATTACCTTGTATGCCTGCAGCAATCTGTGAAGGACACCAGACCAAGAGAACCAAAAAATAGAGACAGACAGAAAAAGATGGTGCAGGAGACAGACTGAGAAGCCACTTCCTTAGCCCAGTTTCAGAAAGAACCGAAAAAGACAAAACCACGTGACAGTGCTCTTTAAATAGAACATCTATGCTCTTTGACATCTCTACAAGGACAGCAGAAACAGATACCACACCATGTAAACAAAATGCAACAGAGGAAGCCAACACAAGACATAAAACCAGCAACCTATACGCACAAACCTGTGCTTTAATTGGAAACAGGAAAACACAAAAGTACACAAGAGTGACAAGAGAAACATAGCTTCAGACAGAATAATGAAGTATTCAAAATTATTTTGTTTCATTAACCCTCTACTGCATGGTGCTGCCATACAACAATTATTAAAAAAAAAATGAATAAAAGTCTGTATAATAAAAGCATTAGAGTCAGGCAATGCCGACTCTGATTTTGGCCTCTAAGATATACCAAGACATCCACCATATTGGTAGTGGCAGGTCTGCCCGGTAAGCTGATACATGTATGCATGGAAACTGGGTTTTCTCAACAAAACTGTCTAACGTTTATCTTCATGATCCGCTGTATTGAGGTTGATATGGCTCTCCATTTTTCATTTCCCTCGGTTTTGGCTGAGGAGTGTGTGTGGCTTGTGGAAAACATTGGGGAGCCTCCTGTTGTCAAGATTTTTGCTGTGGGTGATGTGCAAGATGCGTAGCTTGCGTTTGGGGTCTGAAAGCTCTGACTTGATTACACGATTGCAAAAATGAAAACACGCAAGTGCCACTGCCATCATTCAAGAAAAATGTAGCCCATGTGAAACAGCCCTTGGGCTTGAAGCAGTTTCTGCTAAATACAGACTTGCAGCATTCTCCTAGCAAAGCAGCACTTACAGATGCTTCTAGCCTGGGGCAGAGACACAGTCAAGGATGCAGAGAGCAACTGGCTGGCTGACTTGCTGTTGAGAGTGTGTGGAAGGTTCCACAATGTGGAAATAAGAGACCACAGAGTTTTAAGCTAAGTTAATAATTGCCAGTGCAGTCAGATTATAGTTGTTTTTGCATAGCTATGACCCCATGTAGTGTTCAATAATGCTGAGTTGGAAAGAAAAAGCTCGAAATCATATAACAGCTTTGTTGAAGTAGAAAGCTACCACTCTACCTCTCTTTAAAAAAGTGACTGTCTGATGCATCCACACTGCAACTTGCAATGTCCTTTTCTAATTCTTTACACACAAAAGAATCAGCAGTCTCCACATCAGCCTGTTTCAGCTTACAGACCTGCCACTGCCAGTATGGCTGCAATTCTGCAAAAATCCATCTACTGTATGCAGCATTTCTATGAGTAAGAGCTATGCCTCTGACATCCAGAGGTTCCTGATCTAAGGCCTCAGATGTGACATGTATTTTTTTAAATGATAAATCTGGAGTCTTACTGTAAAAAACTATATGAATATATGGAAGTGATCCACTATGGTTTACTACTACAATAATCAGGGCTATAAACTACACAATAGAAATCATAGTTTCAACAGAAGGAGTTTTTAAAAGTAATAAGTCATGCAATAGAGGGTTAAAAGTAACCTTTTTTCATCATTTCAGTACCGATCTCATTAAAAACATATCTGGTTATTTGTGCAGAAATAACGGAAACAACAAAAATGTGGTGCAAAAATTACACAGAACATTATTCCCTTCTTTAACTCATAAGTGACTGTATTATTGGGTGCTACATTGGACTATGGCACAGCGGTGAAGTCTGGACTGGGCAGATCTTCAGTGGGTGTTTCAGTGACCGTGATGGACTCGTTAGCCACTACATAGAGCGCAGACACCGCCGGGCCCCGCGACTCCTGCCTGCTCAGGGTCTTGGGACGTGACGGGAGGGTGAGCGGCAGGCTGAGGCTGAGGTTGGGGCGGGACAGGTACCTGTCTTTACGGGGGGTGTGACTGTCCCCGTCCTGCCCCCCCATGCTGCCGGGACGCTTCCTGTCCAGGCCGGGTTCAGGGTCGGGGGTGGAGGGGTGGCTGGGCATAGAGAACATGCCAGAAACATTGAAGTCCACCTCTGCAGTTGCAGAAAGAAGAAAATAAGAACGAAAAATAAATCTAAGTATCTATCATTTATCAAAGTTATTCATGTTTTAATCCACATCATCTGTATTCTGTATTCCCCACAACATCCTTGTGAGGACCTTGCAGTGCTATCATCAGATGCTGAAAGGGTGGTAGATCAGTTTGAAAGGCTGCATTTATTTGCAGGCTTTCAAAAATATAAAAAGAAATGGTAATGAACAATAGTAAGACCAACTACAGTAATAACAACCTAAAATAGTTGATAGCCTGGTAAGAAAAAGATGGAGAAAAAGCAAAAATAACATAAACAGAGATGTTTTACCTTCAGGGAAGAACCAATCAGCATGCTGGATGATGGGCTCGATGATGGCGACCACAGCCACAGATGTAGCTGCAGCCATCTCTGCCAGAGTCCTGAATACAGCCGAAGGACAGAGACAAAGCCTCAAAAACCAGAGCTTCACTTTGTATCCAGAAAACTTGTTATAAATGAAGTAAACACTGAGATGTTGGTCAGGCTAGTATATAAGGTGCTGTCAGTTTTAGGAAGTCTCCCAGAGGCAAAAAAAAAGATTGTTGCAAATGTGTTCACTTAGTCTTCAACAAGCAGTTTCAGAGCACCTACTTGACTACTTGAGTATCATCAGCTTTCACCATGTTAAGCTTGTGCTTATGCTGACTTTATTGAGGTCATAATATTTCTTACAGGCCTGAGAGAGTCCAAAATGAATGTCTTGCACAAAGAAGTCCTCTACCTCATTGAGGAGACATGTTGGGGGTACTGTTGGGGGCATATTTAAACTCAAAATCTCAAAATTGGTTCTTTAATGCTTATCATATAAATCACTTTTGCTGCCACCATATCTGTCTGTGAGGCAGTCTTAGTCAAAGTGCCATCTTAAATCTTAGACCTTTCATTGGGTTACAAACAGACTTTTTAAACTTTTAATGCATCTGAATAAAAAGATATGCAACTAAAGTGCTGCTTACACACTTGATGTTCCAGGTACTGAATCAAAGTTCTTACCCTTCTGTCTTTGCCCAGAGCAGGTTTGGTCCCAGGACTATGGCGATGTTACTGGGTGTCATCTTGTTGACCTCACTGTCCTGAGCAAGTTTAGACAGAAACTTCACCAGATATCTGAAACAGAGACTCAACATCAGTTTTCTAAACCCAGTGCATGCAGAATGACTTAATTACATGAGGACATGAGCAACAGCGATGAGCGTTGCCAGACTTTCCAAAGCGATGCGATTCTATTACGTTTTGTTGTAATTTCTCCAAAACCAAATTAATTACCTCCTCCAGTGAATATTTTATGTTTATGAATTTCTGACATTATTCAGTGATCAAAAGCACATGAAGCTGACATCCCATATATGTAAATACAAATGAAGCAACAATCCTAAAGTCACCTGTGTTGCATTGAGTCATAAATCGAAACTAACCGTTTAGTGGAATTAATTCAACATTGTATTGATATTTACCTCCGCCAAGGAGGTTATGTTATTGCTGGCGTCTGTTTTTTTGTTTGTTTGTTTCTCTGTTAGCAAAATAACTCAAAAAGTTATTGACGGGTTTTGATGACACTTTCAGGAAACGTCCGGATTGGGACAAGGAACAAATGATTAGATTTGGATCTGGGAATATCTTAAAGGATTCTTGAACATTGCTAGACAGGACCATTTTCAGCATTTGTGCATATTTGAATGTTTTCATGGTCAAGGAATCCAAATATTTAGATATAAAGGTAGGACTAATATTTATGGTGAAAATCACAATATCGGTGAGGACTGCAGCGCTGGCGGAGATCTGCACTATCTGAGTGCTTTTCTAGTGTAGGAGAGAAATCAGTAACAATAGAATCAATACTTGGATATTCCAGATCTTTTCTCCCATCCCTAATGAGCATGCTGATAGTAACGTGTTCTTTTGAGTCTCAAGCACTTAAACAGATCCTCTTCTCCATTAGTTTTTACATAAAATACTTTTTTTTTTGGATTAACATCTTGTTTTTTTGTGGGATGATATGCCCAACCAATACCCTGACAATGGGAACCTTTGTTCAGGGCAGAAATTCTGGTAAGTTCTGGTCGTATTGGGTTTTGTGCTGGTTTAAGTTACCTGGTAGTTGCAGTTTCTATAACCTTCTGTATAAAAATGCAAGTGCAGAAAAAGGACAATAAACTGGGACACTATAGTTGCTTTAACATCTCAAACAATTCTTGGTTTTAAATCTGTCTTTGCCAAAGTTTGGGTCCGACGTAAACTGGGTCATAAACTGCCAGACTACGTCACTAAAATGGCTGTCGGAGGACCAGTCATTCATATTCCACCTTCTCTAAAAGAACCCTGCCCATTTTCATCTGCCAAAAAAGTATTTAATACATTTTCTAAAGATAATACCCTGTTTGAATATCACTTTAATATTTATCTTTGAAATTGACTAGGTTTTCTTTGTACATAAATAA
Source organism: Scarus forsteni (assembly GCA_036419115.1). NCBI lineage: Eukaryota > Metazoa > Chordata > Actinopteri > Labriformes > Labridae > Scarus > Scarus forsteni. Next base: position 10,631,549 of record JAZDUH010000342.1, read on the forward strand.
AACCAAACCAAACTCACCTGAAGTTTGCTTTGTGAGTCTTTGGTAAACGGTCACATGTCACCCACAGAGCCTGGAGCCTCTTGTCCGAGTCAGACAAACTAACACATAAGCAAACATTTACTGTAAGTGTAATTGACCAGAACAATCTCAATGCATCATGAACCGTAAGTGTCTTTAACTGGACATTAGAAAGTCTCGACTGTGTCTTCTTACCTGGAGGCCGAATGCCACTCATCATACAGTCCAAAAGTCATCAGAGGTTCAGGAAGTTCCCTGAGGTAAGACTTCAGAGCTCCTGTGGATGAAAAGAAAATCTGTGAGGCAATGATATGCACCACATGGTTTGACTTTCTGCAGACTTGTAGAAGAAGTGGTCTTACCGGCGACTGCGTGGGGATCAGAGTAGAACTCCTCGAGCTGGGAGGTGGAGCAGTCCAGAGCTGCTTTTAGCTTCTTTAGTTTTGAAGCTCCAGCTGCTATTCTGAAGAGACCCTGCAGAGGAAACACAGAACAAGTCACTGAAGAGTCATCTTCTTTCATGTAAATATTAAGCTACATTTCCAACGAGCGGTCTGGTTTAGCTCGGCTCAAGACAGTACGTAATTTCAGGTGTTTCGACTGTTGAATATGGAAAAGGCACCCATATGGTCGGTCTTTAATACCCCTCTTTATTGGCTCAATTTTGTTGAGGTGTTGAGCATACTGAGCTGACACCACTACAGTCTGGTGATTGTTGTAAGGACTTTAATTTCCTGCTCGGCAGCAGCTAAAACAAAAACAACATCCTGTGTGATGTTTAAATCTATGTTGATCCGAGTGAGCAACTTCTCTACTACTTTAAAAAGTATGTCCAAAAGAAAGAATGCCACATTGAGTACTCGAGAGTGCACTCCAGACGTGCCATTGTTGGAGAGGCAGTTGGTTGTAGCTGGCACAACCCTCACCACCTGGCCTGCACCCCCAGGTGAGGGTCACAGCTGGAAGTAGAAGCCAGATCAATGTTTTCTGCTCTGAGCCAGGTTGGGTCTGAATCTTCAATTTAAGAAATGTAGCCTATGATGTATGAAGAGAGGCGTTAACCCTTGCCAGTGTCTGCAGCAGATCATATATGGCACCAGATAGCATGGAAACTTAATACCACGGAACACATGCAGCAGTGTCTGCAGGGAATCTGTCAGTAATGCCCAAAAGTAGAGAGGAGTCTTAAAAAGATTAAGGGGGCGTTTACATGAGGCCTAAAACGGTCAAATCCAATAAGCTTTCATTGCGTTTCGTTGTTGCATTTACATGGGAACTCTATATGGAGTGCCCGAATCTGGAAACTTTTGAAACCAGTGTTTAGAGTGGAAAGTTTTCAAAACGCTCCTCCATGCAGCTCATTGTAAACCAAAATCAGCGCTGACGTTACCACATGTGCAGTACTCTTTCACATGAAGGCTGAGCGTGCATACCAGAAACAACAACAGCTTTGGTTGTCTACTGAGTAACGTGTACTGCCTCTCTGCAAACCTACATCACCATCTACTGAACCTGCATGCATACTACAGCAGTTTTATTTGATTCCAGCGTCTCTGTCTGAATGCGGATTGAGTTTGAATATGCAAAGGAAAAATCTTTACATTTAGTTAACAGAGTCTCCCTGTAAACATAGCCTAAATTCTCCTTCTTGATGAAGCTGGACTAAAAACGGAGACCTTTTGAATGAGCTGATGTTATTGAGTATAAACCCTTAATCACTGAATCTTGCAATTGGACATGAAATGCAGAATTTTACATAAATGTGGAAAATCATGGAAATGTCCAACATTTTATGTAAAAGGCTTTTTTCGGAATTAAAAAGAAATGCGTCTCTTAGGAAAAAGCTCCAAGGGGGTCAACTTCACTTTCCCTCCCCCTCCTCCTCCCCTCATTAACAATGCAAATATGTCGAAGTGACTGACTGAGGCAGCGTTTACATGGCGCCGAAAACTGTTAAATCCGATAAGTTTGCATTGCGTTTTGGCCTTGCGTTTACATGGAAACTTTTGAAAACGGGCTCCAGGGTGGACAGTTTCCAAAACGCTTTCCATGCAGCCCCGTGTAAACCCGCATCGGAGCGTTTAGGGTGAAACTCTGGCGTCACCGCATGCGCAGTACTCTTTCAGATGAAGGCTGCGTGCGCATACTACAAACAACAACAGCTTCGGCCGTCCGCCAAGTAACGTGTGAGCCTCTTACCGTGCTCGGTTTGTTATCCAGTCAAAACCATCCAGACAGATTTGTTGTCCAAACTGATTTGTTGTCCAGAAAAGAAACTCCTGCGTCTTTGTGCGTCTATTTGCCATTGTTGTTTGTGAAAAGTTTTTCTTCTTCGTATGTGTATTGTAGCAGCGCTGCCTCTCTGCAGACCTACACCACCATCTCCTTAACCGGCATGCACACTACAGCGGATTAACTCGTCTCAGAGCGCCGTCGTCTGAACGCAGAAGAATTATAAAACGCAAAGGACAAATCTTTGCGTCTTTAAGTCAGGAGTTTCCATGTAAACGCAGCCTAAGACACCAGCAAAGTTTGCAGAAGCTATAAAATTCCTGGTCAACTCCAAAGTAAAGGGCAGAGCAGTTTCCAATGGAATATTGTGTGTCAGGTGATCAAACGTTCTGAAAATCTGTCAACATACTGTTGAGTGAACTTGTAAAGATGCATCCAAAACATTTTTATGGAGCCTTACAGTTATATATATATTGCAGTTATAATCACTATATCTGCTTAAACAGCTATAGCAATGTGATGAGATAACCCGACACCCTGTTTGTGCAATTAGATCCTCACTGCAATTGAACCACCTAAGAGTTCAATTGGAAGCAAGCCGAGACCACCTCTTTTAGATGAGCTTAGCACGGTTGTATGTGCCGTAACAGAGATTGATTGCTGAGTTTGTGCATATGCAAACAAATAATGAGGTACTGATGCAAGTCTCCTGAATGATCTTGGCATGAAACACTTGGAGAGTGATACCAGGGGGTTAAGGAAGTGAAAAGAAGATGTGCCTCTTTCAGATTTAGGGGAAGGAAGACGGCTAGTTTTGTTTCCTTTCATAAAAATGTCTTAAGTTGAACCTCCACAGGGGGACCAGTCTTACTGTCATATTTAAGTCAAATAGCAAACAGCTGCCTGCACACACTCAGTGCTTCTCCCTGCAGCCCTGGGGCCACTTCTGAATGACCACAAGTCAGCCGCAGATGTTTCCAGACTGTGTGTTCAATCCTTCCTGGAGAACTCGTTTAATGAGGACCAAAAAATTCTGCTCAAATAACTCATCCGCTTTGTCCCTTACCTCCTCCTTCATGCCGGTCTCCAGCAGCATCATGACACAGGCCTCGATGGGCAGAGCAATCTCTCTGTTACTCCTCTTCAGGTGCTCCTCCAGGGCGGTGCCGAACGCTGGCTTCTCCATCCACGAGTCTAACAAAGTTTATAAGAAAGCAGTTTTAATTGTTGGTCAGTTTTCTTTTGGGTCTCAGTTCTGGTTTATTTCTTAGATTAACTGTGATGCCCAGGGTTCTTATGGGCTTTTGTGGTGTTTGGATGAACCCTGATGGAGGGTTTTTCTTTTTGTTCTTCTGTGTTATGCTCTTATGTTTTATTATGACGTATGACCTTTATTCATACCAATGCCATAAACAATTATATTTCTTGATCTGATTCTTTCATGATTCCCTTACCAATTTCATGTTTGGGCAAAAGTTGCTCTGCATAGGTTTGCAGTGACAACAATGTCAAACTCCTGAAATTTTGCTGTATAGATAAATGCCTCTGTTAGTGTTTCCATCCAGCCAGTGTAGTCAGTAAGTGTATTTTTTTTTACCAAATTTAAGCCATACTTTGGAACATCTCGCCACCATTCTTACATAATTAAAGTTTAATTCTTTCTGATAATTTGAGTTGCAAGCATGCACGGCATCCTTGATTTGAAGGGCAGGCAGAACAAAGTGAAAGGAACTGATGAGAAAAAAGAAACAATATTGATTCCTTAAGAAAGTTCAAACTGGAATTGTTTTTTTGATTCTGATCCTTATTTTTACAAGTGGGGTTAGGGGTCTCTTTACTAGCACTTCTCCTTTGTTATGACACAAGTACCGTGTGTTTCTTTCAAATGAGAAAACATAACTTCAGCAAAATAAAGAACCTTTTCCAAAATTATTTTCAGAAAAATGCTTTCCTCCTACAAATGGCAAAGTATATTTATGAATAATTTTTCTTCACAAAATACATGACAGAGAATATAAAATATTTTAAAAACTTAATTGTTTTTGGCAGAACTGAAAGCAGAGGGTGAAATGTTTGAACCAGGTGAAACTTTTACACTAGGAGGTAAAATGTAAACGTAATTGATCATCTGGGCCAATGGGGGACACCAATTAGATCCGTCTTAGACTTAAAATAACAAAGCTTCAGTCTCATTTTTAGGCCTTTATAATGGACGTCATACATAGCAATGGATTTTTTTTTTACCTATGACAATTTTTGGGTCCATTTCTTGTCCAAATCCTTGAATAATACACTGCTGAAAAAAGTCATAAAACCTACAGTATAATACCTCTGTGATTGTGCACAACTTAAAAAAAAAATCACTCAGTTTCCACAAGGATTTACTCTGCTTTAATAAACTTAAGTTTTTTAGTTCTGTCAGCCAAACAAGCCATAACAAGCTGCTCAAATTTTCTCCTTTTAACAGGTTAGGTGTTGTGCAATATTCTCTACGATGGATGCATATTTTAATAATGACTTCAAGCTTTTTAATACACTGAGTTTTACCCAAAGGCAGATGTGTTTGTGTCTTTGTGTTCACCTTGCTGTAATCGGATGGTGGGTATAGCTGCCTCCAGAGCTTGCAGAGACCTCCTATGGTAATCCGCCTGGGCCTCTAATAACTGGAAACACACAGACAACATTAAACAGTAATATTATAAACATTGGCACACAGTAAAGCAGGCATTTTAGTACTTAAACAAATAATACCACTGTTTTTGAATATGCATCACATTTTCCTTCCAGTTCCAGATGATTTACAGTAAACAGAGGAGCACCCACCATGACATAATAACGTGCATAATCTCCCTCTTTGGAAGCAAAGTAGTACATGTCTGTAGAGAGCTGGTCCTGCAGGATGAAAGAAAGGATATTAGCATCTGTGACGGACAGGATGGCAACCTTAAACCCTCCTCTTTACCCTACACAGGAACTTTTCATTAAGACAAAGATGAGCTCCAGATGACAAAGACATGACCTTTAATTACATGCTCCTAATGGTGGCCAAGCTTACAGTCCTGGGACAAAGACTTCTTTGTTCATACTCTTCATTAGATATGATCCTGACCTGATGAGGGGGCCCTGACTGGAATGCTGTTAGATTATATTTTCCTTAAACGTGTTGAGTACTTAACTAAAGTTATAATTGGTGTGTAACATGTTATCAGGAAAACATGTTGTAATAGGAGACACACTGGTAATAAAAGCCCACCTTGCATGCTTCTACTTTGTTCAGAGCCTCGTCCATCTCATCTTTGAGAGAATCGACTTTAGCTGCCATCCCCGGGTTATAGGACTTTGTTGCTTGGTACCATCTGCAAGAAATATTAAGATAGTTATTAATGAGCCAATCTGATTCATGAAATACTCAAATTTAAGACAACTTTAATTAAATTACACCTAAATTTGGTACTTTAAGCCACCAGTAGGTGTCACTATGACATGTCTAAACATTTTCTTTCCTCTCTGTGTCCTATTTGAAAATGAGCATCGGATTGCACAGCACACTCCCACTGTCCACACTACATCTGTTAAAAATGAAATGATGCACCCTATATTTCCACTGGTAAACATTTCATCAGGTGTTTTATCTGTACAGACGGAGAAACAGACGTGCAGCCCGTTGTACTGACAAGGTGGACTCAAAGGCTCATCAATACTCAGCTCTCTCTGAGGCTAACAAAGTTTTTCCCTCTGTGATGAGAGTGAATGTAAATCATTTCTCTGGGATAGATCAATGCTCTATTACCTCACATCAGATTAACAAACAGTGCTGAGTGAGGAAAATGAAAGAAAACCAAGAAAATCCCTCCAACACCTCCTCTTTCCTCCTTGTTTGCGTCAGTGTGAGCAAAGAAAGGAAAATAGAGTTGGGGCGTTGAAGCAAAATGTCACACCACATCCTGCTGCATTGCCCATAGGCAGTTAGAATATTAACATATGATTTCAAGTAATTACCCTGATTTTGGACATGGGGGGTGTTAAGGCTGATGCTGTTTATAAGCATAAGACATTGTTAAGTGATCTAGCATTAGACAGCTGATCAAGTGAATTGTTTGGCCAGCCAAAAAAAGCAGAAAATAAACCACTATATTGTGAATGCCCTGAAAGATGGCCTCATTTTTTTCATACCAACAGTTACTTCTGACTTTTTAGAGAAGCAATTGAGACATCCATCTGTACATTTTCCTTGCAACAGTTGCTTTTTGCATCTAGCATGTCTGCATTATTTTACCCTTTGAACAACCCTTTGTTTCAAGGCCGGGACCCCTGTCACATGCACAAAAAGTTTGAGATGGATGTGATCATACACAGATATGAAAAACAAGACTTCTTGGTTTAAAAGAATTTTCAGATTTGAAATTTTTTATAATTCGACTTTATGTCCAAACCCTGGACATCTGATGATTATCATGGTTGCCTCTTGCTGAACACTAAATTTGGAGCCAGTCATATAAATGCCCTTCGGTCAGGGATTTCAAGTTCAGTCTCAGCGTGTTGAAAATTCGTACAAAGTTTCAACATTTTTTTTGCAAAATCCTATGAGAAGCTGTTGTTTGAGTATTTCAAATGGGCACTGTCAAGGGAATTCCTATTTTTCTTCTGGAAAACCCATAAAATTTCAATTTTGAAACCAGATCTGATCTACCTGCAAATATCATAATTTTAATGCATATTCTGAAACTAAAAAAATAAACAGCCGACAGGAGTTACATGAAGGACCTTGCAGAAATGTCTATCCGTGCTTTGGCCCTAATTAAGGCCAAAATCTGACTCTTCAAAACTGAAGTATTTATTAATAGCCAAGGGCTTATTTGACTTTGCATTAGAACAATAAATCATTGTACCTCGTCTTGGCAGAGTCATAGTCGAGTACCAGTTTGGCCAGTTGTTTTCTCTGTTTTAATATGTTTGGAATCTCCACCTATAAGGAAAAAAGAGAGGGTCAGGAAGACAACACATGAAGCGATGCACAGTTTTCCTATGAGAATATTTCATACCACACAGATACTGCAGTGCCAAAAGTATGTTGCCTCGAGCAATGCTCTACTTGGCACAGGCCTGCACATAAGTGCAGGAAGAACTTGAACCAATTTAAAAAAAAAATTAAGGGTAATTACCTCTACCACGGAGGTTATGTTTTTGTTGTTTGTTTGCTTGTTTGTGACTTAAATCTGGATGCAGATCCAGGTATCTTTGCCAATTTGTTTACACTGCAAGATAGGGCCATTCTTCCACATTTTAATAATGACTCAAAAAGTTCTTGACAGATTTTGATTAAATTCTGAGGGAATGTTGGTCATAGCAAAAGAAAAAAAGAGGATTGTGCTCTTTGAGCAAGCTTAGTTTTCTATTTATTATTATTATTTTCAGTTGAAAAATGGAAATAGACTAAATACAAGTGTTGATGGGTTAAAACAGTTTTAGACATCCATTAGCAGCTTATAAAGCCCGTGATAGAAAACTCTTCCTTATCTTGGAAAAACACTTCTCATGTAGACAAATATTTATATTTACAGATACAAACCCAATCAAACCTGAAATGATTTCCCAATGCATGTTAATGCATGGACCTGATGTTGATCCAACACTTAAATGCATTTCTGACATTCTCAGCTGAGTAATGAGTAAAAATGTGGAAATTGAACTATCCTACAATGTTAAAAAAGTCCTTTAAAAACCCTAGATCTGCATCTATATTTAGATCACCACCAAAATGTCATCACTTCATCATTTTAAAATGAACAGGAGTGCATAAAGGGGGAAAAGTTAGGAAGATTACAAGGGCCCATGTCTGAAAGGGGGCCCTAAAATTAAGTCAAAATATGTAAACAGTTTTAGTATCATCAAAAACATTCAATCGCCAAAATTCTACTGCACTTTCAGGCTTCATATATGATTTAAAGCTTGTGCAGCTACTCCTAAACTGATTTCAGGGTGGACGCCCTCTTATTTATTTGCTTGACTGACACTTAGTTCCAGAAATTGTAGCAGAGCCGGTTTGGCGTAGGCCCTACTGTGATATCTTTTCAAAGGGTCGAAGTGTTCTGGCAGCGCCTTGGCTGTGACCAACATTCTCTTAAGCTTCATCCAAATCCACTGAGAACTTCTTGATTTATCTAGCTCACAGACAGACAAACAGAAATACTCCAAAACATAACCTCCTTGGCAGAGGTGGAAATAAATGACCTCATTCAAGTAAACTGAAAAAAGTGTCTAAAACTGAAGTTTAATCCTGGCAAAGTGCTGTAATACAGGGGAGAATTGCAGCTTTGTGAGGTATTCTAGGTGTGTTTTGTTTGGGTGTATATGTGTGATATGTTCTTTCTCACCTCGGCCAGCTGGTTGAGAGGATCCAGGATGTCCCTCTCGAGCACGACTTCATGCTGCATCAGCTCAGCTGCTAACCTGCTCTCAGCCTCCCCACACACCTCCATCATTTTACTGAAACGCACAGAAAGAAAAAAAATATGATCAATTAGTCATTATCAATCAATCTTTATTTGTATAACTCCAGTTCATAACAAGTGTTTTCTCAAAGCACTTTACGATAGAGCAGCCTGAAGCCATACTCTACACATATATGCATAAATACAAATTCATATAATAAATACATTTGTATACACAAATCCATCCATCCAGAGGTGTATCCATTCAGGCACAAACAAAGGGACAAAAATGAGAATTTATGATAGCGACAAACCTATGGACACCCAGATCATAAATCTGTCCTCATCACATTTGTTTCTGCTGAATGTTGATTCAGTCAATCTTTATCTGTATAGCGTCATAATTGTCTTTGCTGATTAAACATTTATTAAAGGTAAGACCCTTGAGATGAAACATTATGTTCAAGAGGGTTGTAAAGATAGTTACTATGGATGTATAATCAATACAACCACGGACAGAGAGATCAGTCTAACATCAAAATTATACCTATACAGAATATAATCTGGAGAGGAATGATGTTGATTGATATAGCACCATGTAGCTGAACTGCCATTTCACTGGTCTTAAGGTATAACTTCATGTATTTATTTTATTAACACAATGTAATCACTTTTCCCCAATGTTAAACATCAATGTGAGGGAGGAAACAGGACCACCCTCAGGTAAAGGCCTCACACTCTCACTTAGTCGTGTTTTTTCAGTTGTATTTTTGTTGTCAGATCTTCATCACTGCTAAAATGTGCTGTTAATGTAAAACACTCTTAAACTTGTGGATTCTCACCCAATAACACTCTCATCTGCCAGCTGAGTCCCTCCCTCCTGCATGGCCTGGGACAGTGTTGTCAGTGGCAGCTTTTTCTGCAGGCAAACAGTCAAAAAAACACAAAGTTAACTTGTGATTGAGTGACAGCACACCTGTAACAACACAGCATTAAAGCAAACAAGCAACGGAGGTGTTGTCAGTGTTGATTGTTTGGCTGTCAGGGGCAGGTCTGTTATTCAGTGAGAGTGAAACTGGCACGAGGCCGGTGCTGAATATTTTCCTCCTGAGTCTCTGTCATATCAGTCTGTTACGTAACGGGAGATTCTACGTGTTCCTTGCACAAGATAGCAGCTCCTTGCTAACACAGACAACAGTTCAGGAGTCACTCAGAGCAGTGATATATTAGCATCTGTCTCAGTGACTCTGAAAGGAAGCTATAAATAACAACACATTTCAGAAAGGGTTTTGGACTTATCAGTCTTTTAACATTTAGTTTTATTTATGTGACAAAGGTGGTGTTTACACAACAATGAATTTGGCAAAAATTTGGGGAGTTTTCATTGAGTTTTCGCCTCCTGTTTGCCTGGAGTGCTTGAATCCGCAAGTTTTTGAAACCAGGGTCCAGATTGGAGAGTTCTGAAAACATATTGGTGCCCTGCTTCATGTAGATTCAGCATTTCAAAATTATCCAGACAGATTTGTTGTCCAGCAGAGAAACTCCTGCACCTTTGTGTGTCCACTGGTCATTGTTATTAGTGAAAAGTTTATCTTTACTGGAAAGCGTACGTGTGTTGTAACACCGCTGTTTCTACAAATCTGCAAATCTACATCGCCATCTACTGGACGGGCATGCACGCTACAGCGTTTTCAGTCGTTCTTGCATTGTCATGTGGATGCAGAGCGTTTTTGACAACGCAAAGGAAAAGCCTTTCAGTTTATGGAGAAAACATTGTCATGTAAACGTGGCCATAGACATTTTTTTTTACGAGATTAAGTCACACATTATGAATATCTTTACAAAGTATGAGCATTAAAATCTTGCAATAAGATGTTGAGAAAGTTAAAGGGATATGCCAACATTTTTTTGGTTTTCTTGTCCATGGCAAGCAGATAGACCCCATTCCATTGACTGTACATGCAGTAACAAGGAAGAGACAGGCTTGTGAGTACGTATAAAAAAGCATGTTCGCAGTGGTTTGTGCATGCACCCAGCTGTTAAGCTTGGTATGTGTAAAAATTACATAAAGTGATCTATGTCTAAAATAGATAGCGTATCAAAACACAAGTCACAACAAGCACACAGAACCAGTTAGAGTTGTTAAACAATTTATCTGATGACTGTAAGCAGAGGCAGGCTAACACTTCTCATTGACTCCCAGTGTTTGAGCTAAGCTAATTGGCGGTGGGCAAGCCCTCTTCCTTGTTACTGCAGGCAAAGTTGAAAGAATGGTGTCTATCTGTTTGTCATGGACTGAGTAGTGACTCAAGACACGAAAACAAAAAAAAAGTTGGTGTATGCCTTTAAGAACATTTGCTTCATATTCAGTAAAGATGTTTCAGTCGTCTTTACTTTAAACAAAAATATGCTTTATGTAAATCAGCACTAGCTGTAAACTGTGAAATACAGTAATTCTTGAAAAAATAAACAATTTAATCCAGGTTTGGATACCACAGCAAGAAAAAGGAAGTAGTAAACATCTCAAAGTGCTGAAAAACATTGGTAACATTGCCACTAATTGATTACATCGTTAAAAATTACTGTCCTCTTTGATAAAGTTTTCATGAACAAATTCTAAGTGTGCAGCCTAAGAAGGGAAGGAAGGTGTCCAGTTTGATGACGACAGAATTTAAACTCTGCTTTTTGACGTTGATATGGCTCTGTTGGCTTCTTCAGCCAGAGACCTACAGCTGACACAGGGCGTTTTACACCTCAGAACTAAGCAGCTGACATAAGACTCAGCACCTCCAAGTCTGAGGCCGTGGTTCTCTACCAGAACATGCTGAGTACTCCCCCCAGTGACAAATGAGTCCTTGCTTCAACTCAAGGAGACCCAGTATCTTGGTCTTTGTTTACAGAATGAAATGGACAAGAGACAAGAGACTGATGAGTGTATTGGTGCGGCATCAGCAGTCACGCAAACATTAACTGTTATGTTGAAGAGAGATCTTAGCCAGAAGACAAAACTTTTAATGTACTGCTCTATTAGCTCTGTTTAACTGTGCATATGGGTTTGTAATTTAGTGGGAGGTGCTTCTTACTTGTCTCTTCTCTGCTTCTATGCCCAGCTGCCCCTGCAGACATGTCACCAGCCTCTTGTGTGTGTTGTGTGCCACCAGACGCACCGTTTCCATCCGCTTCTCGATCTGTGAGCACAAAAGAGGACAGAAAACATCAGGATCAAAAATCTCCAACATAAATATGAATCCCAGGATGACTCCCTCTGAAATGACAGAACCACTTTCTCCTGTGGAATAAAAACAGCAGGTACACAGAAGCTTCTGTTTCACATCCATCTGTGAACTCCCCATCCTGCGCCTGTTGTTGGAAGATGACGGAGGATGTTTGTTTGGCTCTGTTCTGTTGCCTGTGTTACCTCAGACAGATGTGACGGGGTCTTTAGTTAGAGTATGGAGCATTTTTGTCTCAACATTTGAGAGCTCAGAGCAGAGTTATTATCAGTGAGAGCAGATGAATCATTGTGACGGCAGGTTTCCTGATCTAACAGTGAAACTCCATGAGCAGTTTTCTGGCATTTCTTCATGTTTGAACATTCTTACTACAAGCATCCTTTCACAGCCTATTATCTAAAGTTAATGTGCTTTTGATTAGGATATTTCTACCTTCAGATAGAAAAACCTCACTTCTCTCACTATGACATATGCTCTACAACCTTTACATATTTCCTTTTGCTCTTTTAAGTTGGCAAAGTTAGGAAGAAAGTAATTAAATACAAAACAGAAAAGCACTCAGAGAGGGCAGACCTCTGCCAAGCAGCTCAGTTCCAGCAGTGACTTTTCCACAACCTCTGTAATAGACAGTTCTGGATCTCCAGGTCCAGAATAGAGCCAGGATCTGGACCAAACTCTGCATATGCATGGAAGTTGTTATCCTGTATGAACCCAGCAAGTTTTTGGGAATTCCCATTATAAAGTTAAATGTTTTTTTATGACGTCAGTCTGAAATTTGCCTTGATGAAAGACAAGAACCCCACACTATCCTGTAAAATTGGAAGTGAATCTGTTAAAAAATGACAGAGATCTGATTTTTTTCAAATTCCACCTAATGTTAACTGATCGACATTAGTAGAATTTTATGTATCATGACAAATATACAGTATGTATCACCAACAATGCTGTAACATTTCTAAGTTAAGCCATAACTAAAATCTCCTGATAATTTCTGCAAAATCTGTCCGGTAGGTTATGTGTAATCTTGCTAAAAACAAACATACAAACAGACTGCAAATGCCAGCAAAAACATAATCTCCTTGGTGGAGGTAACAAAAAAGCCTAATCTTAGAAGAAAAGGAGCAAAAAAACAACTAGAAAGCACTCGGAGAGCGCAGACCTCCGCCATATTGTCATTTTGACCATAAATATTACTCCTACCCAAGGGCGTAGGTTTGATTTTGACATTGCTAGGGACATAAAAGTACACCAAGACGCCACCCCTTAAGTTGATGTGTTTTGCAATTATGACTGTTTTTTAATGTCATGTAGAGCTAATTAAACAAACAAGCACACTATCTTATTCAGAAAAAACACTATTCTACTGGTATATTCTTAACCTCCAGCCTCTCCTCCTAAATCTCACTTGTCTGTTCCTTGACAAAAATATATTGATGCATGACATATGAACAGTGGGACAGTTTGGGATCAATCAAAAACTTTGATGGCATGGTTATAGTCTGATAAATATAGAGCCAAAACCAAAAAGGACTGTCGATAAGTGTATTCCCCAACAATATCAATGTATAAAGTCATGTTATTGATTCAAAGTTTTTGTTTTTTTTTTCCCCACAAACTTTTATTGTTGGTCTTAAACAGCTGTTGCCTTTCAATACACAAATAATACAAGGATAATAAATAAAATAACCAAAACATGTATCTCGTTTGCATTAAATATATGCATTTTTAGTTATAACGTTATATACTATGCTTGTGTGTTATGGAAGGGACCATGCGGTAGTGGCATAATATTGATAGGAAGTGTCCCTAGCGTCCCTACCCAATTCCACGCCCCTGCTCCTACCTTTATTTCATCTAAATATTTAGATTCCTTGACCATGAAAACATACCATTAGCAACTGGATTCATAATGATATCTATTTTAGTTCAGTAGTTATTAACAGAAATCACATTTTTGGCGGCCAGACGCTGATCCCAATCAACACCAAAATCGAATCAGTTCTTCCTTTTCCCATGCTGAACATTTCCTGATAATTTCATCCAAATCCATCCATAACTTTTTGAGTTATTTAGTTCACGGACGGACAAACTCTCCCGAAAACATAACCTCCTTGGCGGAGGTAATAATATGATCTTACCCTGTTTTACACAAATTAACAAAGTACATTATAAAACTCAAAGCTTTAAATAAAGTAGCTGTGGGCTAAAGACCCCCCCCACACACACACACACTATTAGAAAGCAAGATTTAATTTACACTTTAACAAAGACTACAAAATAATGAACCTAACACCACTAAAAAAAACTTGTGTTCGCATTTAATCATATCTAATGAACAGGATGGCTTTTAGTTCATATTGTTATCCTTATTTATGACATAATTTTTAGAATGTTTGCCCTACTTTGGGGTCTTTTTCCTCATATACAATAATTTAAAAAAGACAATGTACTTAATTGCAACAAATGCTAAATTCAGGCATATTTTACCTCTTTTAACACTCGTAAAATAAAAATTATCTCTAAAAAAAAAGCTCCAGAAGTGTCTGAAATGTGATTGGTTCCAGACCTTTATTGTTGATTTGCTCTCCAGGAAATGTAAGATCATTTATACATGTGGTTCAGGGATGCCCTGTTGTTTCTGAATAGTGGAGAAAGTTAATTGACAATATTTAATTACTAACATGCATCAAGTTTCCAATGAACCCTGCGTTAACATCTTTTTATTGATGACTCTCCTATTTCTTGAGGAAAATACTTGCAAAGTCTGGCCGGCAGGACGAACAGCAGTGAAGAAGATTATAGCTCAGCAGTGGAAACCTCCTCATGACATCTCAGATATTCACAGGCTTCAAAGTTTTTTGGAACTTTCATCAGCAAGAATCAATGATGCAAAATGGAGCACAATGTAAAACTGGACAAATTTGATTTCTAGAGCAGGTAACACACATGAGGATTTTCTAAATCTGGGGAGATGTTTTATCTGTTAGAGACCACACATGTGAAGATAAAAAAATCAGGCATTGAACAGTTTTGATTATTCTGTGTGCTGTGCTCCGATTATCTCAACACAGCACAACACACAAAACCATTCTGTCTCACCACCGACCACCGACCTAGAATCTAGTCCCCCAGACAGAAATCTTGTGTGATCAAAGGTTTTCTAACAAAAACGAAGGAGAAACGGCAACAACAAGAAAACACAACATGCAACATGGAATAGGACATACGAGAAGAGGGAATGATGGTGGTCTTGGGACAATTTTTTAACCAAAAAAATCCCAAAATGAAAAGAAAAAAACACGTGAGCTGGTCCTCCATTTCTGAGGTCCACTAAACTTTATGCTTCAGGTCAGCCATGCTTGTTTTATTCACACCTGCTTCCTTGCTCCTCAGTCGGCTCGTTTCATGATTGGCTACATTCACGTCACAATTCGCGGCGTCACGATGCAGGAGTTGCTAGCTTTCCCCACTAACATGAAGATATTTGGTGGTAAATATTGAACAAGTCTAGTATTTGGACATTTTTAGGCCTTGGCTGACAAGAGACAGGGAGAGGCCAAGGATAGGCTTGGGAGGGGGGGGCTGGATTCGAACATAGACCAGCGGAAGCACGTACATGGGCTGTTCCTTGTTGCTTATGTGTCCACTAAACCAGCACCCCATTTTGGTTCATTTGATTGGTGAGCTGTGAGGTTTAGAAGAATTTAATTATCTTCCCTTCATTTCCTACATCTTCAAATGAGCCTTTTGTTTTGCTGACTTTCACGGCCCCCCTCCTCAAGCTCAGCCCCAAATCTTACTTCCATATGGACAGCATTGTTTCCAACAATAAGCCTCCTATGAAAAACACATTTATGGATGTCACGAATAATAACAGCAAAAACACTGTTTATACTCTTATTAGAGTTGAGCTTTATGAGCTGAGTTTTAATGTCGGTGCATTAAAGGCTTCTTCTCTCTGAGTAAACAGCCCTGCCTTTTTTAATTACAAGTGTATGTACACCTGCAAAAATAACACAAACATGCCACAACCAGACAAACCAGAGGGCCTTTGAGCACAGCATGGAGCTCTCTAAACTCACTCTGACACTGTGTCCTTGAATGCACCTTTAGTTAGAGTTTGATGATCTTGTGATAGAAGTGTAACTCCGAGGAGTCTCAATGCTCTACCTGGTAATTTCCATATGTTACTGTGATGAGCTGAAGAAAGATGCTGAACCAAAGTTTCCAGAGGAGACTCCTGTAAAGAATTTCAGCTGATAATGAAACAGAATTATTTGAATACTGAGGCTTCTTTATGAGCAACAAAATGAAACCAGGCACAAGAAGGAAGCTGGTTATTTCAGCAGATGCCTGTCACCCCTGTTTTTGGGAAAGCATCAGACTAAGTGATTGGAAGCAGGCGGCAGAGACGGACATTTTCACATGGTGCCAGTAATTTATTGTGAGTTGCATGCTAGCGGGGATGGACAGTTACATAGTAGATTTACTTGAGTATTATTATTTTTGCAAACTTGTGACTTTTACTTCATTATATTTGAAGACAAATATTTTACTTTTAACTTCACTACATTTCTATGAAGGGTCTAGTTACTTTTAAGTAGAGCTTTGAAATCAGTGGATGAAATTTTTTTTTCTTCTAAAATGCAATCTACATGTGATTTGCTCAAGTGGTGATGCTGTACCTATACCTAGCACATGCACTACTGAGGCCCCCTCTTCTACACGAAGACAAACCAATAACGCATACGTTTTCTGCCGAATCTGCGTATCATCCATACGAAGACGGCGTTTACACAGCTCCGTGATTACTGGCTCTCCGCAACTTTTCAGATATGCTTACGTACGTCATAGTTTCATATCTTCATTGGCACACATTGCCCAAGTGCGCATGCCCACTGTTTTTCGTCTGTGCCCACTTGTTTCCGTCATATCATTACAGCGCCCCTAGAGGTCTGGCATGTGTTTTACAGTGTTGTCATGCATATCGAGTGCATTCATGGAGACACGCACATTTTCTGAGACACCTTCTTGTTTATGACGATCGTTTTTGAAACTGTTAAGCGGTTTGTCTTCGTGTGGATGAGGCCAGAGATCAACAGGTGAATGCTGAGCTAACATACTCGGATAACTGTTTGTCTCGGATAACTGATGATGGCTACAACAGGTACAGATGAGGATTCCACACCAGAGCACCCATGGCCATGTCGGAAATCCGTGTTTGAGATTGTCGAAATGAAGAATAATTCATATTGTTTTAAATGTGCGATCTTATTGCTGCACACAAACTCCATCATCACCTACAAAAACTGTCCGACCTGAGAACGCATTTCGGGGTAATGTAAATTACCTACATATTCAGAGCTGTGTCAGAACAATGCCATGCTGTTTTGGGAGGGTGTTGAACAAAAAAATGAAAACAGAAATTGTTGTCCTTTTGTCAAGTCAGTCATGTTTCTATAAGAATTTATATAGGCTAGGTAGCTTATTTTAGAAGGTTTTTTTTTAATCTACAGGTTCTATAAGCAGGTAAATACATTCAGTAGGCTGTTTCAGTCATTAGGTTCTGTAAATTCATTGTGGCAACAATATGTGTTGACAATAAAAACAAAGTGTACTTCTAATACTGAAGTAATTTCAAAATCAGGTACTCCAGTACATTAACTTTGAATATTTGATCAGGAATATCTATAATTTCACTTAAGTAATGGAGTTAAGTACTTTCTCCACCACTGCATGCCAGACATTAAAATAAAAGGGTGAAACTTTGAGGAAGAACATAGACGTGGGAGGTTTCCTTTACGAAATGTTAAAAATAATATTTTCTGATAATGCCCCTCCCCTCCCTCCTTTGGTCATGGCAGAAGGGACAAGTGATTCAACCTTGTTGGTGATCTGAATTTGAACATGGATTCTGTGATTTGTCAACACTGCTAGACGGGCCTTTTATAGTGAATATGGATTCATATTGCTGCCTCTCATCTCAAAGCTGTAGTGTCGATTCTTGGCCAAACTTTAGCTAAACAGTTCATTGCTACTAGCAGTGGGAGTTTACTTATCCCTGCACCATGACTCATAGGCACAAACCTAGCAAATACAGAGAGAAAATAGCAACAACAAAGACGCCTGGTTAGACTGAAAACTGAAAATGCTGCAATTTAGGCCTGTGCTTTGAATCGTGGATGCTGTGCCAAGAGGTTATTTATTTTTTGTCAAACATTTTTATTGAGTTTTGGTCATGGGATTGAGAAAAAATAGAACATTAGGGAACACATAATACAATAATAACAGTAATCTCTTTAACCAACCCTCGTCACACTGAAAAGGGGTTTCTTGAAAAAAAGAAAATAAGTGCCTCAGAGGGCAAGATGCCCCTGACTTGACACAGTTGGCTCACACATAGTCAATCATACCACGAGTGACTGAATAAACAAAAAGGAAAAAAGGCAATAAATTTGAAGTAGTTAAAAATAATAAGTAAATTTCAAATTAAATAATAATCAGAAATAAGAAATCTAATAGTAAAATAAAGTAAGAACAGTAAAACAATTCAGAAGTTTAATAAGAATCAAACATTCCAGAGAATCTACGAATGTAATGCCATATCTTTTAAAATGAAACATAAAAACTTCCATTGTATCTATAATTGTATTGCGCATACCAGAATGACAGTATACATTAAAATTCATGTTTTCCCACTCCCAATCAGTATTATCTTATTTTTTCCTACAGTCAAAGATTCTAATGTTGGCATGTAGCATCCACCTGTTTTAATTCTTCTATCTAGATATTTATCTTATTTTGCTATTCAGCTGAAAATGATCATAACATGACTTCTGGTCCACGTCTCCCCCCTAATCTGAGCCAAACATGCTGATTCTGCACCCAGCCGCCTTTCATTTATCCACTTCCTGTTTCAGTATAAACACCCTGCAGTGTCTCAGCATCATTTGGAGACTGATCACCATCTTGCTTTCACTCCTCTTCCTTTACTTTTATCATCGCTAATTTGCTGTTCTCTTTACGGCGCGCCAAGCGCTCTCTAACTCACACAGACACTCTGCCTCCCCCCCTTCCTGCAGCTGTCCCTCAGTGCCAGACCACAGCTGGAATCAGCTTCCTCGTCTGGATCCAATGATTTGCTCACCACTCAGCTGATCCTGGGCTCTGATTAATGCATGGAGGTCTAGCTCTGTTTGGTGGATCCAGACATCCAAATAATCACCGCCAAGAAGGAAAAGGAGAGGTCTGAGTGAGAGCATCGTGGGCGATGTGGCGGGCAGGATGTTCAGGGAGATCGTGTAAGTTTCTGTCTGTCGATGGAAAAGTGCTTTCTATGAACACAAAGGAAATCCAAAGTACAAAACTTTGTGTCTCATATTAGTTGTCGACTTGTTTGCTGTTGTGTGATTGCCTCTACATGTCATCCTTGTGACTCACAGCACCCCTCTACCTAAAGTCAGTTGGGACAGGCTCCAGGCCCTTTACCTGTCACACCAAATGGACCTTTCAATATATTTCACTACTCCATCTGGGAAAAAGATCATAGAAGTGTTTGGGAATGTAGTATAAGGGACACCACTGCTGAGGTATAAAGAACAGACATGAGTTTCGTAAAACAAACTCTCTCCAAAACCTGTTGGGAGTGGACTGAAAATATCCTTACTATTAAGAAGTTTGTTTGTTTGTGGTCTAAATCTGATAAAAATGCTACTGTAGTTGTGAGCATCAATGCTAATCTCTGTCTGAGTAGTCACTTCCTGCTCTAAAGGAGGCTGATTGGGCCGTCCTGCCTTGGGCTGCTCGCAACTGTAGATTGGAGCTCAGCAAGATGATACATATGATGGATGTTTGTAATAATAATAAAATCATATACATGGATATAATTATGATTAACATGTGTGATCAGACCTTAACTGAGCCGGGGGAGGCCTGCCCTGAAGTGGCCCCAGGGTTGCCCACCCCTGTCGCGTTTGTTATATTTTTTATGTATTAGAAAAAAATGGATAGAAGTGCCCCTGCAGTCATACATCAACCTCCTTGGCTAAAGAACAGAGCTAATGCTAAAGTCGACAGAAACTTGCTCTCTTAGTGAATCCCGTTTTAACATGCTTTATAATTTATATTTATTCACAGCCGAAACAAAAAGACTGCCACTCAACAAGCAAATATTGTTTTTTTAAGAGTCATGTACAAAAACTTGCAGAGTTGGTCCATCCACACAGAGTGCCAGCAGCGCAACTCCGCACAGGGATGCTGGAAATACAAGGCAAGTCCAGTCGACAGGTAGATTAACCCAACCCAGGAAAACAAGCACTCAGAGTGCCTGTGTCTTTTCAAAATACAGCCAAACCAAAATAAAAACGTGAAAAATGTTGCAGCTGGCAGCAAATTAACATCAAAATGTAACCTGCTGCTTACATGTTGCTCTTCTATTTATCCTGTAAACTCACAATGACCATGTGAAGTTGTGGTCCTTCATGATCATTAAAATCCCTTGTTTAAAGCTAAAAAGGCTACAAGCTGCTGTGCAGAGCACTAAATATTAGGGCTGGGTATCGATTTTGATTTTCTGGATCGATTCGATTCGATATTACAAGGTCTCAAATCGATTCGATTCACGATTCAATCCTATATTTATTCAGTCTGGGATATCTTAGTTAAAACAGTGCTGTAAAATTAAAAAGTGACCTTTTGACCTGGTACATCATTAAATATTGTTTTAACAGAAAAACTACCCAAGTTAAAAGGTCAATCTTTGGATTTTATGGATCGATTATGAACCAGTGAAAGGAAAATCGATTTAAATCGATTAAATCTATTTTTTTTACCCAGCCCTACTAAATATGCTTCCTTTGGAGGAGGATATGAAACATTGGTTAGAGCAAAGCTATGGCATGGACATAAAACTCCGCAGGTGGACTATGTGGCAATTCAGAGTCATTGCATTTTCTTTTTCTTGCTCCTTTGCTGCCTGGTTGAGGTTAGTGGAGCCAAATACATCCCAATTTTTTCAATCAATGAGCTCATAGAAGTGTTTGGGAATGGGCAGAACCTTGCAATAGCATAACCAGCAGCTGATTGGACGATCATTCTGTCAATCATACTCATTATGGTCTGATCAAATCATGTAGTATAAGGGACACCACTGCTGAGGTACAGTATAAAGGACAAGACGTGAGTTTCGTAAAACAAACTGTCTCCAAAACCTGTTGGTCCAAAACCATTTTTTCAATCAATGAGACCTACAGGTTAATCTCAAATACAAAAAAGTCATAAATCTGAAGAGAACATGACCAAATCTGCAGTGAAAGTATTATGAATACCACTAATTTCATGGTAATCGTTCTAAGGTTCTTTTAAACATGATGTAAATTTGACTTACTGTTACTACAACATGATCCAAGCTTTTAGCTGTACACCATCTTGGCCAGTGAATCAGAAAGCTTATTCTGGACCCTGGCTCTAATGTTTACTATGACAGTACAGACTGTTGAAGGCAGCACTACTAGTTTAAAAACCTGTTGACAAATGTCCTTTGATACAACTAAGAAAAAGATTTCATAAGTCCAACAATAAAACTGTCATTTCAATGGTTCAGTATTTTTTATGATATTTCCAGAGGCCCTTTAAGGAACTCCTCCTCCTTGGGCATTTTTCCAATTCTTTTTTTGATGTTTGTCTTCATAAAACACTGGGTGGAGTTACTGAGGCGGCATAAACTACTTAAACTTCTATTACAATATGTCTTTTAACGTTTTCTTGAATCATTCTGTCATATATCTCATTCAGTAACTGCTGATAACACAAAACTGACTGTCAATGCACACAAAAACACCCTTACAAGACACAGTCAGCTAAAATAGGAGAAAACCTCTGCAGTCCTCAACAGCTGAGAGAGGAGGTGTTACCCCCTCTGCCCTGCCTCTCATTATGGAGCTGTCCAAAGGTTTACAAGCAAGTTACTGGCATCTTTTTTTTTCCAGGCTGTAATGAAAACAGTGAGGAGAGCGAGCTCAACCTCTGACCCGCCACAGCGGAGAATGTTTGGTGAGTCACAGAGGAACCGGGTGGGTGGATTCAGTTTTGTTTTTTGGCCGCTTTGGCCGAGCTGATACGCTGACAGGCTGACCTTGTTGGCAGGACGTCTGACAGTCTGTAGCGCTGATGATGACACATAAACAGCATTCAAGAGCAACAATTGTCCAGTCTGTCCTGTTTGTTTTAAATGGAAAGTATGCCTACAGAGGAGGATGGCAGATAATTGGGCTTTTGGGCATCTGTGTTGTTTTAGCATTGATCTGGACAACTGGTTAACTCACAGCGCAGTTCGAAGGCATGATAAACACATGATAAGTTCTGCATAAGTCAAGACATAAATGAGAGACTAAAATAGCTCAAACTCTGCCAACTTCAGGAGCCTAAACAGAGCTGGGACAGGATTGTTGAAACCATCTTTGTGTTTGTGCTACACGGCCTTTAAAAGCTTCTGGTTTGCTCAACAGTGAGACCTTACACAGGTAATGATAGGATACAGTTTCAGGATCAACAGGAAGGTCGTGATGGGAAATAAGCTCTAATGTAGTCAAAGTAAGTTTGTGTAAAGACAGAAAGTCCAAGAATTGTGCTGTCTACCAGGCCAAGGGTCAGCAGCTGAATTTGGTCTCAGATATTAAAAAAAAAAGATTAACCTCTATGAGGTGGGACAGAACATGCTAATTATTAGAAGTGATTTAATACTGCAACAAAAAATTCAGACATCAGGAGATTTGGTTTATTTCTTCAAAAACATTGCAAAGGTCTTTTGTCAGAAAGAGAAACCAATACCCCTCCAATCAGATCAAAGCAAATTACTGACTAACAAAAGAAAAAAAGAAAACATAAAATATTGAAAAGAAGCAACCCCAGAAAAAGCTGATTGAAACATATTTGGCCCTAAACAGAAAATATGAATTGGCAGGTTTCCTGAGCATTTGTTTTTTAGGATTACTCACTTTTGTAGTCATATTACCTTTTTAATATTTTTAGGTATTTCATTTGTATGGTTGTGTTTGTAATTGTTGAGTTTGTTAGTTGTCTTTTTATGAAATATTCAATGATGTCTTTTTTGTCTCTAAAGGCCCTACTAGGGACAAGCATTGCAATTTAGCTCAGGCTATAAATTCTGTGGTGTGTGACAGCCTTCTCTTGTTTCACACTGTCCCAATACAAATTAACACTAAATAAATAAATTAAACCAAAACTATGTAGCTTTTCAAACATAATATGGACCTTCGATAGTCATTGTGATGGTCCGCCACTTTACAATGAGTTGAATTACACCTCTGTCGTGGTCTGGGGTGATCTGTATCCCTTTCACTGGCGCTATGTAACTTCGAGGTGGATGGTGGGAACCCTGCCACACTAAAAAACTACACGTTTGGACTGCTTTACGGCATACGTCACTTCCCCCGATTCCTGATTCGTTTACAACACGGAAGTCTCGGCGAGAGCCAATCCCGGAGCTTTAACCATGGCGGAGGCAACAACGTCAGGAAGAGAAAAGTTTTGTCGGAGGATACAAAACAAAGAAAGCGAGAGAAAAACAAGCTGAATGCTCGGACCAGAATAAACATCGGTTCTGCGTTCACTTGCTGGCGTGAAGAAAAGACGAGGAGGGATGTCCGACTATTATCAGGTATGTTGGCCGACTAATTTATGACGAAGTTCCTCAAAAAACTTGACAGGAAAAAAATACAGCACAACAAATCCAGAACGTACCAGTATGTAGTTTTGTTTAGACCTATTTCAAGTGTGTGATATCACCAGCTCGTGGTTGTCTTTACTTTTATTCACTTTATCGCTTCAACAGGACGGGGGCGACTTCACGGTAATAAAACCAAGTTGAACTTAGTGATTTTTAACATCGTCAGTTAGTCAAAAATAAATACATTACCTCGTCGCTATCCATCCTGCAAACAGCCGCTGAAGACAGAAGAATACTTTTGAGCGAAGTCCTGGCTTCTGTGATTCGCCTACAAAACAAAATGCACGCAACCGGCAGATCTGTATCCTTACGAGAGTATGCGCACGCTAGAGCTCATGGGTAGTTGAGTTCCCTATCCGGTCAAGCGAAAATCTTCCGTTGTGCTGCTTTAAATAGAAAAACAAGGTCCAAACCACTGGCACTTGGACCTGAAATGGGCCACAGATCAAGTACTGGGCCATAAAGAAAACATGTGGCCTTGAGCCAAATGATGGATTATTTTAAGGTCTTTTTGAATAACCACGACCAAATACTCTTTTATTTTGAAAGGATAGGATCCTAGCATATCTGCCAGTGCAGTGATGAATGCTTAGAGTGTTTCAGTTTAGTTGGTTACTGTGTCATCTGGTGCATTCAACTGACCATGTCCCTAAATGCCATTGGATGATAAAACCTGATAAAACAGAGTGAGCCCTCATGAGTGTCTATTTATTTGGGTTGGAAACAAGCTCATGGCTCCCTCTGATCCTGTATTATAGTTTGTTATACAGCGCACAGCGTGTGTGTTTGTTGTGTCACTTGAAGGTGTGCGGCAAGGCAAGACCAGAACAATGCATGCTGTTATGTACTGTTAACATTGTCCAGTTCTGGAATAGGATATCCAGGTTAAGTAAGTCTAACATGTAACACTTCTTGACCTAGAAACTATTGATAAAAAAGGCAAAATTGAAGCCATATTTCACCCCTGGCTTCACCTGTATGACAATCACATTGGCTGTTGTTTGATTTTAAAATCTTGAATGTTTAAGTTGCAGGATCAATTTCAATATTTCTGTACTCTTTAGAAAATGTTGGAGTTTGAGTCTAAAGTTATATTTTTTTAACAAAGGGCTTGACTAACAATCTGTTCATTCTCTATAGATCTGTGGTAATACATGATAATGAAATTGGGCTTGAAAATATATTGCTCTGCAATATGGGGGCTAGTCAGAAAAAGTTTAAGACCCAGTGCAACAATAACAAAAACAAGCACGTCACTCTGCTCTGCTGTCTGATGCCTGCACAGCGTTCACACAGCATCAGATATGAGTACACTCCATTCTCCACAACAACAGACCGTTGTGTCCAGAGTTGTATTCAAATACTGAGGCATGGGCCAGTTCCAGCCTCACTTTCTCTCCTGTATCGGGGCAGCAGGGTAACTCAGCCTGAGAGCCTCCTCCACTCTCCCGCTGTTTCAGGACGTGTCCGAACAAGAAACATGCCTCAACCGAAGCACAGCTCTGTGGAAAAACTGAGGAAATACTACCACAGCATGGAAATCATAGTGTCATATTTCAGGTTCAGAGAAGAGGGGTGAGGGAATGGGGAAAGGAAAAACTATTCCATCTTTGCTTATGTTTGGAAAGAGGGTGAAACTTTCCCAGCGAAGGGTCATTTCATTAAAATACCCAATCACTGATGTGTGGTCAGCCTCACATTTTAAAGACATGACTGCGATCACGTTGAATATCTGAAGAGTAAGTAAAGCTGCACTGCAGATTCTGACAGGCTACATCCAGCTCAAGTTGTTGTTGTGACGCCAGAGAGCTACTTCCACCCTGAACGCCTGACAATCACATTCCTCACCGAGAGCTGCAGCTACAGGAATGTCAAACGCTGCACAAAGCTGCTGTCATTCAGGAATGAAGAGCAAAGAAAGTGACCTTAGGAGGGGCTGGGTCAATGTGCTCTGTGGTTTTAATAAAGATAATATTACATACTGGTGATTAATCATCATAACTTTAATAAGTAAAAGGATTAGAGTGGACCATGAAATAATGAGAGGAGGGAGAGATGTTGTTCTGGGTCTTCATTAGGGATCATACTTTGTACCAGGCACCAGTCTTTCATATCAGCTCCAGTGAGGATCTGAGCCAAGACTGAACTAGGGATGTAACGGTTACCGGTAAAATAGTAAACCGTGGTAATCATCACCGTGTCCTATAAAAATTACCGTCATACCATGTTTGATTACCACACTGCCTCAGTAATGCACAGAGATGCTGCTCTTTGACTGAAAAGCCTGAACAATGTATCTGTTCTCGATTAAGCAGCCTCACGGGAGGCGCGCATTCGCAGTTTGCATTGTTTGGCCTCTGAGTCTGACCAGGCACAAGCGCAGGCGTACCTGCCCTGCGCCGGCCTTCGCCTCGCGGACAGGGTGTGACCAGTGCACTTTGCAAGTTTCCTGCAATTCCAAGAGAGGCACACTCCAGGAGCAGAGAGGAGCAGAGAGGCGCAGAGAGGCGCATCCACGCCTACGTCCCTGCCCCTCAGCGCAAGTGGCAGAGAGGGAGGACAAAAGGCGTGAGCGGGTTTAACACAGCCGATTGCTGTCCTCACCAATCAAATGAACGCCTCTCCTTGCCTTTGAATGCGCTGTGGCCGAGGCGCAGCGTCTGATTGGTCTGAATGATCCCCGCCACCGCGGAAAAAGTGTGCTGGAAAGACCCGGTAGCGGAGACGGTCAGAGCCGCTGTCCCTTCAGCAGGAGAATGGACAGCGGGGCGCGCTTCAGAGGCCACGAAGTGCGTCACCTAGGGCCTGCTCCCGGGAAATATGTAATCTGTACCTTGGTCATTAATAGGAGTAAAAAATTAAGAGACAGTTACACCGCAGCTGGCTTATCCATTCATAATGCTGTGTTCACCTGCACTCCTGGTTTGTCATCGCCAAATAGCAGAGCCTTTAGTGATATACTGTATACTCTCCTGGTGTCTCCGCCGCATCCTCCTTTCAATAATGTACTCCATCTTTTTAGATCACATTAAAAATAAAGACTAAAATAGAGGAATATGGGAACTCACAGGTAAATCCTGAGTGACATACATTTATTTTCTCTCTTTTTTCTCCCTCTTTTCTTTGAATGAAATGAAATGAGAGAAGCCAGATATATACTCAGTATCAGATGTTAAGGGTGTTTATTGTTGACTTGTAAGAGGTGCATCAAACTTCCAGCTGCCGTCAGGTTAAGTTTCCATTATGACAAACGGCTTTAATCCGACATCAGATGTGACAGGACAATTAATATAGATACGAATGTATAGGCTGGTTCAGACTGTTACATTAAATAGTGATTGCTGTGACTGCTTATTGCATTAAAATGTGCCTGACACTCTGGATACCTGCCTCTGAGGTTTTTGTTGACATGTGCGAACATGTGCGCCTGTCACCAAATTACAGCTGCAGAGGGTGCGCTTCGCCCTGCGCCGAGAATAGACCAGGTTGGAGCTGGTGAGCTTTCAGCGCACCTTCCGCACGTTTTTTTGGCACGAAATTGTCACTGCGCCAACCTGAATCTGTCGGCACCTCCCCCTGGTGCGCCGTCACACCCATCTCTGCGCAGACGGTCTACCAAATTGTCAAATTGGCAGCGCACGGCGGTGCGCCGGACGAAATCAACACTGCGCGGGGTGCGCCAGGCTTGCGCCCCCTGCGCTGCGCCACGAAATTAGGGCCCAGTGTCTCTAAAGCAGATCATCAGAGCACTCAACAACATCCACCGATTCAAAAACTTAAGACTCTTAGTACTACTAGTAGTAGTTTAACTCATTCAAGCTTGAGAATTTAGTTAACAGTTTTGTTCATCCTGCTCTCTTCTTTCCCAGTTTCCACAGTATTTTTGTGGACACCTCTGTATGTGTTAATTAGTTTTCATGTTATCTGGTGTCCCATAAGGAACGCCAGTAAGCACTTAAAGCCTGTTTTCTTCATGCATAGAGTTTTACACTTATACCATAAGGATGTCCACATTGATTGATATGCTCATCTGTATAATACTACATAGACCCTTTAGAACTCACTATTATTGTTATCATATTATAGTTTTGTGGGTAGGTTAACTTACTTTCTTCCCATAATGTACAGCTCTGCTTGAAATCATAGAAGTGCTGACTGTGACATAAGGCCCTTCAGGCTGGATGTGGTCCACTTCTAAATACTGCCCTGTGAACATGAATCAATCGACGGGAAATATGCAAATTCGTAGCTTCTTTTTTTGTCAGCTGAATGGGAACAAAACAACTGAGCTGTTGGTGAGAAAACAACTTTAGTCTTGGCTCAGCTCACATGGAACCCTGCTGAAGGTAATAAGGAAAACTGTGCCAAGTACAAGGCACAATCCCCAATGGAAAACCAAAACAACCGAGTAAAGCTGAGTGAAGTCAAGCTGAAGCAAAACAGTGACTGTATTCCGGTCATTAATATGTTTCCTCTTTATTGTGACTAAGTTACTTTTGCCTTTGATTTCTCATCATCTAAAATTTTTCTTGACATTCAGTGTTTTAATTGTTTCTCTTGGCACTGAAAAACAACAACAGTTTCTGCCTCACCATTTAGTGTTTTCCTGCTTTTAACGAGAAACAATCACCCTGCTCTTAACCAATCATGGGCGTCATTGTGTGTGCAAAACACTTTGGGTTCATAGTTCACTGCTGCATGTCGTAAAACTCTGACTATCATTGAATAAGAGCTTTAACCTCACCTTTAGGTTTCCTTTCACTAAAGCTTCGCTCTGGCTTTACAGTCAGTGATCTCAGCCTGACCAGCAGAGCCCCATCCCCCAACACACACACACATACTAACAAAAACTGCACCAAGCACACGCAGTATAATTCAAGATAGCAGAACACTGCCAAAGTGAGCCATGATTGGAAAACCATAAGTTTGGGGGTATTAGTGAATGAAAGAGTCTCTGGTTGTGTTTCAGCAGCAGTTGTAGTTAAAACTGCAGCCAGACTTGGAATCAAACCACCTGATGGATTTAACAGAGTCACTGAGGAAAAGTCAAACAATCACTTCAGTATTTTACCCCAGAAACAACCTCTCAAAGCTCACAGATGCAACACCACAGACCTAAGAGTCAAAAATAAGATGTTCACGACAAAAGTGTGGCACAGTGTGACCCCAAACTTGTCGGAAAATAAAAAATCACATCTATTCATATTTAGGCAAAACTCTGTTAGTTACACTTAAATTGATTTTGAATTCTTTCAGCTTTAAAACTGAATTCATATTTGAACTTCTAAATGATACTTATGTCGACTGAATTATTTGGAGACTATTCAATCATGGTCCAAAAAGTTGGTTCTAATTAACCACATTATTTTTTCCTATGCAGAAAATTCAGTTATGTTAACATCCATATTGATACGTAGCTATTCCTGCAGGCATCTTGATCAGGAGCAGAGCAGAGCCCCGATTTCTTAGAGGGGAAACAGAAGACATCGGGAGAGAGAGGAGGAAAAAAGGCCGGTCTTGCACTATGCCTTACAGAGCACAGTGTGAGATCAGAAAAAAAAAAACACCTCAGCATATGACCAACATGTAAGACATAAGCTAAATCTTCAATCAAGAACAAAGATGCACTGATCACTCTTCCATTGGTCTATTTTGGTTTCTGATATTTCTTCTGCCTTGACCACCTGATACCGATTTCTCTCTGCAAAGGATTCTTTTGTACCATATCTTTAATTAAAACCTAGATTTTAGTTTTTTTTTTCACAGCTTACAATTTTTTTCCACATCTACAAAACTGCACATCAGTGGCGTAATATTCACTACTCAGTGATGTTTCGCCTCTACAGTTAACATCCTGAAGGCAGAAAGGGGGAAACGAGTTGACCCCATCTTTATTCCATCTTCTGTGCTAGTAATAGAGGCGTGATATTGGAGAGAGGGGTGAATGATGACTCAGCGGGAGATAGGAGCACTCTGAGTGTTTCTGCCTTTGTGTTGATGTGGGGCCATGTTGCATGTTGCCCACATCCTAGTTATACTGCAGCATGAACTGACTCAGATATTGCAGCCTTGTGGAATCTGTGTGAATGTCTCTAGATGTAAATATCTTGTGGTGCTTTTGCATGAAGGCACTGAGAATTGTGCATGTGAAGAACTTCATCCAGAGAATTTTGAGTCAGTAAAAACTTCATTTCTTTTATGTATGTACGCTTATATGTTCTATGTTAGTAACATGGAGACTGAAGATGGGAAGGAGCAGTTGCCAGCCAGTAGCCATATTTCTACTTTTATTCACATTTATTTATATTTCTGTTATATCTGTCTTTTTATCTGATACAAATGGCGCTACCGGAATCTAAATTTCCCTGAGGGAGTCTTCCAAAGGGATGAATAAAGTTCTATCTAATCTAATCCAAGCTAAGAAAATGTAAGATAATATTGTTATTTTGTGCTATAATTTTGGGTTTTTTTGTAAAGTCAAATTTAAATATGATATATTAAGTTCTCCATCAACAAAAAACATGACACTTGATTTGAGTACAAAGTTTTAGTTTCCAACACAGCCACCCATAACAGTGTTTCCACTTTTTTCATTTTAAGATTAAATCTTACAGCAAAAGGTCTGTACTTCCCTTCACTTATTCCTCAGATTCTGGAGAAGTCATTTTCACCTCATAAACAGCTACAACCAGTGCTTCATTATGTTGTTTTAAAACTTCCTCTCCCTTCTTCCAGTGAACAAGATCTAGGGGGGGAAGGGTTTTTATCCAGCGTTATATCTACTAAACATCAACAGACCAATTACTCCATTTCCTGCTCAGTCTGACTGCACCTCAGTCTCTCCAATCAAAAAACTCATGGTCCTAATGTGAATGTCTTAAGGTGTAATGTCACGTATCTTTAGTGTGGTGCTTTTGCTAAAAGAGCATTTGTTTGAAAATAAAAATACTGAACACTTTGGTAAAACCCAAACTAGTCAAAATTTGATTGGTGCATTACCCACACTGCTAACTGACTATCTCAAATCTGAAATCTTGTTTACCATTAAAAAATCAGGGTTTTAACAGCTAGTCCAAAGTAAAATTCAAGCACTTTTCAAGCACTTTCAAGATAATTTGTGACAACCTAGAGCGCCAGTAAGAGAGAGAGAGAGAGAGAGAGCTCAAATTGGACCATATGCAACTATTTAATATTTACTGGAGCAATCAATTGCAGGAAAAAACCAACATCAGAGTTAAGCCCTATTTCCACCAGAAGGTTCAGTTCGGTTTGTCTCGATACGGCTCCCTTTTGTGGCATTTCCATAGCCTAAAACCGGGACAGGACCCCTTAAAAGCGAACCGTACCGTCCTACTTTTTGGGACCCTTCTGTTGGAGTGCCAAGCATACCGATCCAACCCCAGAAGGTGGAGCTGGAAACACTGCAGTCCGTTGATTGGTCAAAGGAGACGTCACTTCCGTGCGACAGTGGAACAACACATAACCCTGCCATGTTTAAATCTCCCCTCGTCTTCCTGGAGATAACTTGCACGGCACACAGCCTTCTCTGCAACAAAGCTTGGTTGCGCTTGGCAACAAAAAGCCACATGCTGATCATAATAAAGAAGAATTGCTGGATGTCTTCCATCGTTGCTCTTTGTTTACTGTGTCGCATTTTCTTCTTCGTTGTATTTAATAGCTGGGTACACTGTGTCGCGCTGCTATGACGTCATGCTATCGGCATCCGGCTTATACGCCACCTACCAAGTAGGGTTTGGTTGGCTGTGGAAACGCAAACAGGATCAGGCTTTACTGATCTGGCCAGGGCAAAACCATGCCGATCCTTACCGGACCACTTGGTGGAAACAGGGCTTTAGACAATACTTGAGTCCATCCAACTGCGCCTTTAGATGCTTCTTCAACAGGTTTTCACATTCCCTTACTTTGTTCATGGGGCTAAGCATCAGTAATACTGCACAGAAGCTGGATTTGTCTGAATTAATGTTTATCTATCTTGCCAAGCACCAACCTAAAACAACATCGAACAGCCCATAGTGGGACAGTTTGTTTTGCAAAGTGGCTCACGTTCTGTAGCCAGAAGTTCCCGCCTACCACATCACCTGATTGGCCCGTAATGAATGTAATTGACAAAATAATTGTTCAATCACCTGCTTCTTGACAATTCTGTCCCCCCAAAACAATTTCAATGGGCTCTTTCCCAAGTGGACAAGTGAAATATATTGACAGACTCTTTAGTCTGACATTTATAACAAGAGATTATGGTTACAACTCAAGCACCTTTAAGCACAACAGTATAACCCAAACACTTTCAAAGATTTCAAGCACCTGCACAAACCCTGAAGAATATTGTGAACAATAAACATTTCTTATACATTATGTTGTATGCATATGCTTCAACGACCTTTTTTAATGGTTGCTGTCCTGAGGAAACTTTCAGAGAAGTCTGACAATCCACATAACTTCACATCAGTGAACTTTGTAGCAAATTTTTTAAAGGGGTTTTATCAACATTCACTGAGTTAAGTTATATTAATGTCAAAAATATGACGGAAAACACTGCAAGCATCTTTTCATTTCTTTTAGAGAAAAATGTGGTATTCACCAGTAGGAGGTCATCGCTCAGCACCTCAGTTTTCTCAGCCCTGAAACAGACAGAAAATCAAAGGTCACCAACGATATACAACGAAATAATGAGTACATACATATAAATAGACACTTACAACATACAAAGATAAGACACAAAACCATTAACATCAGAGTTATATAACACAATCCAAGGTTATGAGATCAGAGACACTCCTTAAATGGTTAATGTGGATGAACTTCCTAATTGTGTTACATGGCCTATTTTGTATTGTTCATAAAGATATCTTCAGTGAAATGTTGATTTTTCAGGTTATATTTCAGCCAAACAAGCTCAAACCTGCTGTTTGAACTGAACTGCTGAGCTCACACAGAAGGTGAGACCATCAAAACAGAGCCGATCCAGCCCGACCTGTCTGCGGCGTCAGCCTACAGCAAAGTCACACACTGTACAGTTTGTGAATCCAAATAAAGCTTCACGTCCCACTCCAGCTGATGATGTGAGCTTTCCCAGCATTCATCATTCACTGGTCACCATTTGTGCACAAATACTCTGCGTGTATGTGCAAACAGACAAGCCCTGAGGCTGTTTTCCACGATAGACCTGCCGGATTCCTGCACTCTGCTCGAACACACACTTCCTGTTGTGTCATCTCCTCCCTGTTTGTTATGGCAACAGGGCGAAGGTGTGTGTGTGTTTGAGGAGAAGAGGGAGTCTCAAAGAGGATTGTTGATGTCTGAAACACGCGGTGCATTGTCGCACAGTTTGCAGAAAATTAGGGTGAAAAATATAGGGCTATCTAATGAGGGTGATGATGACAAACGGGATGGGCAACATATTTTTTGTGCAATTTGATGGATTTTTTATGATGTCAAGGTGAGACAATTCCAGTGTTAATACAGTTTCTTCGGTCTTTAAATGTCAACACAGATTTGTTCTGGCTAGGACTGCCACGATAATCAATAAGTCAATTAACCGCACAATAAATAAAAACGTCCTTGGTAAGTTTGCCCACCTCGATAAATTGAAGTGCAATCGTGTTTGTTTTCCTCCTCTCTTTCTACCAAACAGGCTGGAAGAGAAGATGGTTCACTCCGAACATCTCAACGCCTGGGCGCGTTGGTTCAATATAGGGTTAGTGATGCATCTGTCCTTCATTCAATCTTTGAGGGGGAGGCAGGGCCGCTCGCGCGTACATACACACTGAAGTGAGCTGAAGTGAGCATCGTGGGGAGTAACGAGGAAACAAAAACATCTAAAAACACTAATAAATGATGGTATGAAAGCGACGGTTCCTAAGCCGAATGCCACAGCCCAAGTGCGGGAATATTTTGGTTTTAATCAGAATGAACAAGGTGTGAGCCCATAAACACCGACAAGCCAAAATGTCGAATTTGTTTTAAAATAGTGGCGATGAAGAAGGGGAAGTGCAGCAGAGCCTTCATTCTGACAGTCAGCTTTTGGTTGGCAAAGTAAATATAAATAAAGCAGCGCAAAATGGTGCACGCTCACAGACAGTGTTGTTCACTGCATTGCAAAAGAAATGCAACCCTTCAATACGGTTGAAAAGCCACAATTTCAGGAATTGCTACAAACATTTGTCAGGCAGTGCTAATTGACTGGGAGAACATACATGTCAAAAACAATTCAGGAATTGTATACATTTTATTTACTGTTTTTATTGTTGTGTGTGTTCTTATTGGACTTTTTTTTCTTTACAGAAACAGGGTCTTTTTTAAATTGTTTTTGTTTATCATAACGATTTTTTTACATGCAGTTTTTTTCCTCTTCTTTTGTTTGTTTAATTTATTATATTGTTTAAAGCAGCACAACAGAAGATTCTCACTTGACCGGACAGAGAACTCAACTACCCATGAGCTCTAGCGCGCACATACTGTCGTAAGGATACAGATCTGCCGGTCGCGTGCATTTGTTTTGTAGGCGAATCACAGAAGCCAGGACTTCGCTAAAAAGTATTCTTCTGTCTTCAGAGGCTGTTTGCAGGACGGGTAGCGACGAGGTAATGTATTTATTTTTGACTAAATGACGATGTTAAAGATCGCTAATTTCAACTTGGTTTTATTACCGTGAAGTCGCCCCCGTCCTGTTGAAGCGATAAAGTAAATAAAAGTAAAGACAACGACGAGCTGGTGATATCACACACTTGAAATAGGTCTGAACAAAACTACATACTGGTACGTTCTGGATTTGTTGTACTGTACTTTTTTCCTGTCAAGTTTTTTGAGGAAGTTCGTCATAAATTAGTCGCCCAACATACCTGATAGTAGTCGGACATCCCTCCTCGTCTTTTATTTCACGCCAGCGAGTGAAACCGGTGTTTATTCTGGTCCGAGCATTCAGCTTGTTTTTCTCTCGCTTTCTTTTTTTTGTATCCTCCAACAAAACTTTTCTCTTCCTTACGCTCTTTGTTGCTTCCGCCATGGTTACAGCTCCGTGATTGGCTTTCGCCAAAACTTCCATGTTTTAAACGAATCGGGAATCGGGGGAAGTGACGTATGCCGTAAAGCAGTCCAAACGTGTAGTTTTTTAGTGTGGCAGGGTTCCCACCATCCACCTCAAAGTTACATAGCGCCAGTTAAAGGGATACAGACCACTCCAGACCACTCCAGAGGTTTCATTGAACTCATTGTAAAGTGGTGGACCATCACAATGAATATCGAAGGATTATATTATGTTTGAAAAGCTACATAGTGTTGGTTTAATTTATTTTATTTAAAAGCTCTTGACCTTCCAATTAAAGTTAAATACTCAAGATATTAAAGGTCATTGTTTTTGATATGATGTACTCACTTTATTACGACAATTTTTTCATTGATGTAATTAAATGTTTTAAAACAATACTGACAATAATAATATTGTTTATCGGCAATAATTTTTTGGACAATCATCAATCAGCAAAATTTGTTATCGTGACAGGCCTTGTTCTGACTTTACCTCATTTCCATCCATCCATCAATTATATACACCACACATCCCTTTCAGGGTTGCTGGGGGGCTGGAGCCTATCCCAGCTGCTATTGGGCAGGAGATGGGTGCACCCTGAACCAATCATCAGCCAATTACAGGGCCAAATTGCTCACTATCACGGATATAGTGCACTACACAGTGTGTTCGCCATTTTGTAGTGTTGTTCGAATTCTCAGCAGTTAATTTCATTCACTATAACGTGCACTACAAAATACCCACAGTGCACAGCAAAAGTGAGTGTACATACGATGGACCCTATATTGTACTCCCGTATACCACAATGCAATGCGGTCATGTTTTTCCATAGAAGAAGAAGAGAAGGAAGGCTGTTAGGCGCTGCTTTCATTCATAAATGTAAAAAAATGTTAAAGTATCTTTAACACGTTCATAGCGTAGCTCTTTAACATCTTTTAGCGGCTGTAAACAGTTTAAAAACTTGCTACTTTTCCTCCCGAGTGCCCAGTTTGTTTACGTGAATTACGGCACGTCCATTTCCGTCATAGGAATATCTGGCTCATCTACTGATGCTACGACGTTTAGAAAATTTCAGTGTAGTGTCCGAAATATCGTTTGGTCATTCACTATGTAGGCCACTATTTCATTTACGCTACATAGGGGATAGTGAGTGAGTGAATGAGTGGATGATTTCAAACACAACTCATGACAAAGAGTCAACTGCAGGAAAAAAAAACTATTCTGAAATAATCTGTATGAGCTGCATGTGTGAACACAAACAGCAGGGGTTTTCACCCAATCTCTACCCTGGAATCTACCTGCTCCACCCTCTTATTTCCCTTCACTTGACTTACTGACTTACATGCTAACTGTGGAGAAACTCCCTGCTCTAAGGGGCAAGTATGAGTGGGAAGGGCTGAGAATTGGGTAGGATAGGCAGACATTTTGTGGGAAATACCAGGATTATATATGAAAGGACTCCGGTCAGCAGGGAAATTAAAGTCAGGCTGGGAAAATACGGCTCCCTGCATTGAAAAGGGAAGCTCACCAGGAATTTTCCAGGGATTTTCTGCATGTGTTAATGGGGTTTCACACATACAGGAAACAACTAAAAATGTCATTAATTTATCTGACCAAGCAGCATGTGTGAACACAAACAGCAGATGTTTCCAAACTTGACCCTAAATTACCCATCTGTAAAAAAAAAACTAGGGGGTTCACCATGACATTATGGGATAGGAAAGAGGGACAGAATATAGCATTGAAAACTGGGGAAGATAACAGTCATAATAAAAACAAGAACAACAACAATAATAATAACAGTAAAGAACATGCCCCTTAATGTGCTCTGTTTTTCACTTTCTGTGATTTATGATGTCATAGCTATACAGTCTCTATCTACATGCATCCTTTCTGTTCTGATAGACGCCACGACTGCTTCAAAAAGCTGCAATGTATACTAAAACCCCTCCTCCCCCTCCCATGAGACATCTACGGAAAGAAAATCAGTGCAGAGCTCCTCCCGCCCCCTCAGATCTGAGCGTTTCCAAAAGTGAGGGAAACAGAGCGGCATCTGATCCTCTCCAGAGACAACATTTGCCTATTTTTATCTCTCTTAACATTAGGATATAAAATGGACCAAACAGAAATCCAACTCAGTTACTATTCAAGCACTTTAAAGCTCTCCGTACAGAATCCAACAATTTATCAAACATTGTTTTCAAGCAGGTTGAAAGATTTCGAGCACATGCACAAACCTTGACAGTGGGTACAAGCTAGTCTGCAATTTGGTTATCGAAAATAGACAAAAAAATAAACAAAATGAAGTCTATAACTTCCTTAATTTTGTTGTGTTTTTTTATTACCATTCAAATCTGGCCTTATAACACAGAAATACTGATGATTGCCTTGTAAATTGAATCATCCTAGATCAGGTATTGAGAAGATCTTTGGTCTAAGTCAGAGCCCACAGGCCACATCACTCCAATATTTAGGAAATGTTAGATAAGCACTAAAATCACCTTCAAGAAAACTGAACATCTATAGCTAGTATCAACCTCTTAAAACAGATTTTTCACCCTATCTCAGATTTTTCTGTAATTCTTGGTTTGAGTCTCATGGTGAGCTCATTCCTCGCCCTGTCGATATCTCACAAATACACCGCCCCACACACACACACACACACACACCTACACACACACCACTCCCAGGAGGCCTCTCTTAGAGCAGGCCCACGATATAGATTCAAAGCTCACAGGGATCAATTAACCCTCGCCCACACAGGCTTATTACCTAATACAAGTGTAAGTAACACCCTACAGATACATGCTTACCGCACCTGAGCCAGAAATATCCTCACTGTAAAACTAAAACTCCAACTGCGAGCTACATGGTGGTTTTAAGTGAAGCTTTTTGCTGAACAAGATCAGCTGTTTGATCAGGATTTAGTGTAAGTGCAGGTCAAAGAAACAGCAATTAAAATACTTTACACAGGGCGCAAAGCATGAGGAAAAAATGGAAATAGTTTATTCAACACTTTTAGATTTACCCTTCAAGGTAGTTTATGAAGTGAAAAAAATACCAGCTTTTAGTCAATTAAATAGAGAATATATCACAAAAACAGGGCTCAATAAATTGATCAATTTTACTGACATTAAAATAGAGTTTTCATTATAATCTAGGAACAGGCACAATATCCAAAATATTACTGCAAGACACTGATACCAATGAACTTCTGTCAAATACAGAGTCTTAACCGGTACACCAGATGCACCATTCCAAATATTTCACCAGTCCATTTAGAAAACAGCCAACAGGAAGTGTTTTTGGGGAGGGCAGAACCTTTCATTATGCTTTCCTTGAGCCAAAAGAGGACAAGAATATGTGCTGTTTCTGCTTAAAGCTTGTTTATGCTTGAGTTCGTCAGTGTCTGCACAGCGAGCTTGACATTAGGTGATCAGACATGCCCGCACCACAGAGCTCCACACAGCTGATGTTCCAACTGGCCGTGCACATTCCCAAAATATTAGTAGTAGGGTTGAACGATTTGAGAAAATAATCTTATTGCGATTTTTTCCCCAGTATTGCAATTGCGATTTACTCTGCAAATTGTTTTAATGTTCCTCACCTTATGTATTCTTAATTGAACATAAGCAGTAGATCGTTTTATAGTACAACCAATATGACATTAAATCAATCTAAGAATAAAAGATTTGAGAAAAAGTGGAGAAGTGAAGAACAGAAGCAAAATAGGTAAGAAATTGTAACAACTGGGTAAAAAAAATGGTACGAAAGCAGAAAAAGAGTTAATAGGTGCAAAATAGTTATGAAATTGCAAAAAAAAGTCCAAAAAAAGTCAAAAATGACAAGGAAAATTGATTATAGCAGCAAAATTGGGATTAAATTTCAAAAACCATGTAAAAATTCCAAACATGGTCTGACAGTGGCCAAAAAAAAAAGATGAATTGGAGCAAGATAGGCATAAAGTTGTAAAAACTAGGTTAAAAAAAGGTTAAAATGTACATGAAATTGCACGGAATTACATCACATTGCCAAAATGTTCAACACATTTTGGGTTAAAAATAAGGGTGCACTGAATATTCGGTGGCCGAATATATTCGGCCGAATAGTGCAAAAAAAGCCATATTCGGCCTTCGGTGGAGTGAGGCAATAACAAGGCCGAATAGTACCCCCCCTCAGTAAGGGTCAGACACTCTCTGATCCACCCTGCCGAAAAAAAAACCATCACGCGGGGTTAAACTCTTGACAAAGCTCCGCTGCACTCGGCTGTATAACTTGAATGAAAAGCCGACGGCTGAGCCCGCAAATAAGTGGAGAACGAGAGACTAAACTATATTTCACAGAACACAGAGCCTGGTCTTTGATTTTAAGTTTGCCATCAACGGTGTAGAACCAAAACTACTTCCACACAGCTCTCCTCAGAACAGTTAGAGCTGTTTATGTCTCAACTCGGAGCGGAAACTCTTTGGGTCGAGATGTGTGAGGGACAAGCTGCGCTCACAGCGCCCTCTGTTGGACGGAACGGTCCACTGCTCCAGGCCTGATGTGTCGCCACACTCAATATTTTACATTCAAATATTTATTTACAATTCCATTACAGATATTTATTCCCATATTTGATCGGTTATTCAAATATTGAATATAAAGTGACAGCTTTAAAGCAGTATTGTTGGTATTATTGGTCTATTGGTATATATCCATCAGTGTACATTAATATTTTTTGACGCATGTTTTGTTTTGTTTGAAGGCTTAATATGAATGAAAAACTTTGTTGGGCTTTTTTTGAAAAGCAAAGGCTACTGGAATATTAAAAAATGTCATAATATTCAATAAACAATTACTTTCTTTAAAAACATGTCTAAAAATGTACTCTAAACTATTAATGCACAATCAAAAAATATAGTGAACTACTTTGCCTCCGCATTGGATATTCGGTATTAGGTATTCGGCCCAGCATTTATATATTATATATATATTATTACAAATTTTCATTTCGGTGCGTCTCTAGTTAAAAATATTGCACTGTCTGCGATTTGAAAATTGCAACAGGCCATATTGCGATTTTACCTAATTTGCAATTAATTGTTCAGCCCTAATCAGTAGACACCAACACAGATGACAACAAGACCAAAATGCACTGATTAGTTGTTGTCAACTACTGGGCAACAGTCGAGGTATCAGAGGTAATGGCAAAGCCTGAGGAGCATGTACTGTTAGAAGTTAGAAAATGTAGACATCTCGATGGCATTCCATGAATGAACACTTGGACATTTTGACAACTAACGTTCCTCATCGAAGACTTCCTGGAGACCAGGCTGTAGATGCAACTTTTTGAAAACACTGCTCTACTACCATGCATGAGTGCTTTTCTTCAGGTATGCTGGTTTCCTCCCACAGACCAAAAACATGCTTGTTAGGATAATTGGTGACCCAAAATTGCACATAGCTGAAAGTATGTGAATGGTTGTCTGTCTCTTTGTGTTGGCCTTGGGATTGGCACACCACTAGTCTTTGGTGTACCTCAGCTCTGCCCAAAAAATTGCTGGGATAGACCCTGAAAGGGATCAGCTGGAGAGTTAATGTATGTATGAATGGAATGTGCCAGATAATATTTTACACCTTGAAGTGCTTCATTTCCTCTGTCCACTATATTTTGAGACTTGAGATTCGGAGGTTTTGATGGTTTGTTTTCTAGCTAATTCTTTTCTCATACCGGTACTTGAAAAAGCATTGGTACTGACATATGAAGGGTTTCCCTAGGAAATTGAGTAATTTTAATTGATGTGTGAACAGAGAGCATGTAAAACAAACAAGCTTTATTACATGTAAACAGACAGGGCAAATATTTATTCATTCAAAGGACATATTCAGAGCTTGCTGCACCAACAGTCAAACTGAATTTTCCTATTTTTTTCTTGCATGTTTAGACTATGATGGCATGAAATTCAATCCGAAGCTAGAATACCTTCACACTGATCCATATGATCCCATTAGGCTTCACTCTGAGGGGAATGTTTAGATTCCTATCAATATTGAATTAGCATTGATTTGACTGGAGCACAGCCTGGCTCAGCTATTGTTCTAAAAATAAACTCCCACAATGCTGGAGCCAAGACCGCCGCAGAAAACTTGGAGCAAATGAACAAAGACAGACGAAGAGAGTGGAAGTGAAACTGTATGCAGTGAAAATTGGGGTTTAAATCCTGTTGCTAAAAGAAAATTTGTTTCCATTATTTATTTTTATTTGCACTGGCTTGTTTCTTACTTTTAGGGATGCAACAGTAGACTAATACCGGGGTCAGACTACACAAATTGGGCACAATTATGGCCAAACCCAACAGTTGTAAGGTTTTGGGACCCATCGACCATGAGAATCTGCCATTCCATCTGGTGTAGTCTGCCGTAATGACCAACAACACCAGATCACTCTGGGACACCACACAACTCTGCGAATTAAAGTCTAGGTTTGATTTTATGCCTGCCTCCTACAGTCTGATTCTCCACATCATAGAAGTCGACCAATGAGATCACTGGGAGCTCTGCATGGGCGAGGATCATGGATGTAAACAAAGCGAGGTTGATGCATCAAGAGCCAGGAGACACAGGAAAAGTTTGCAAAGCTCTGAAAACAACATCCCTGCCCTTATGATTTGTTGCAGGGAGGGATGTTGTTGGAGAGAAACAGCAGATAAACATAGCGAGAGACTAAATACAGTACAGTGTTTCCTCTACATTCATTTAGGAGCGGCGGGCCGCCGCTCCTAAATCCTACCCGCCGCTCCTGCATTTTTTTAAAAAAACTGTAAATACACCACTGCAGCATCATGTCGCCGCCTTCACATCAGAGTCCTGCATTAAATCGGGTGTCGTGGGTGCTTCGGCAGATAACTATCTTGCCCATAGTTGTGTCGCTATGGTTTGCTTACATTTAATAAAATGCATTTTTCCTCTCCGCTCTGAAAAACGCCTCCTCCCTCGCTCCTCCTGTGCAACACCGATTAGCCGCGCGGCAGCCAAACTGTCCGCAAAAAAAAAAAAAACTCTCTGCAGGCAGAGTCCCCCCACATGCAGTCTTTATTGAGGCTGCTGCCACCGCGGGCCGAGACGTAGCGGCGATTCAGCGAACGTCAGAGCAGAGGCCACCTAAAAGTGTCTCACAACACTCCCTGTCATAGAACGAGCCGATAACTTCTGAATCGTTAATTCTCTTTATTAACAGACTCAAACAGCGTGTCATACAGTTAGCAGTTCTCTCTCTCAGTCTACACTTCCGTTACCCTCAGCCAATCCCCGGGCTCCCCCTTAGTAGCGTTAACACTACAAAGATCGTCTACTCTCAAGATGCTCACTCTGACATACTACTATGACACTCCCTTCCCTAAAAACAATTCAGTAGAAATGCTTTCCCACGTCCAGTTCTTCGATAGTACGATATGATTTGCTGCTGCCAGGCGACTACAGCCAGAAAGTTCAAAACGCTGGTTTCTGAGCAGCAGG
Organism: Scarus forsteni; assembly: GCA_036419115.1. Lineage (NCBI taxonomy): Eukaryota > Metazoa > Chordata > Actinopteri > Labriformes > Labridae > Scarus > Scarus forsteni. Next base: position 10,673,753 of record JAZDUH010000342.1, read on the forward strand.
ACAAAATCTGTCTTGGCGTGCTCTTCGGGCGGACAACCGCTTCTACATGGCGGTCCAAACCCGGCGTGCTTTCTGCCGCCTGTCCCTCATTGAAATGACTGGAAGCGGCGCGTTGTGTGAAGGGGATGATAAAGACACACACACTACACATACAGATATACACACACACTCACACTCAGGCGGCGGATGAAGGAGCGACCATAACAGTAAAAAAAATATAATAAAAAACCCCCAATTTAAACAAACATTAATGGATGACCTGAAGCTTACCAAACTATCTCACCAAGCAAAAATCTCAGCATTTTTAAGCCAATTGTCCTTACTAAGACGGGAAGCACAGCTAGCAGCAGTGTAGGAAACTTTCAGCATGTAGTTTCTCCTCATTGTCAGTCACTTGCTATAACTTTGATTCATCTTCTCTCCACCTGCTGAGCTTACATGGTTACATGAAATGTTACATTCTTCCTGTTTTTTTTTTAAATATTTGTTATACTTTATGCAGTTTATTTTAAATTCTTTTGAGAATGTTGTAGTTGTGTGCCCACAGTGCTCACTATTTATTCAGATCTAAATGCTCTTTAATTATGATATTATGGAGCATTATTGACTGACCACAATCCCCGCAACCCCGAACCCGCCGCCCCAAGGCAATGAACCTAGAGGAAACACTGCAGTACTAACACATCCTTCAAAATAATGTTTGTAGATACAAACTAAAGTCTTGGACTCTAAATACAGTGTGTTTATTTACAGTCTTTGGTATTCTGTCACGCTCATTGGGCAAGTTCCTGCACAAATTTATAGCTCCATGATCACTTAGTCTGACGTACTGACCGCCGTTTCCAACAAAAATAGTTATGCTGTCTGACCTCGGCGTTAGCCCACCGTCCAGTACAAACCCTATGGTCTTTTGGCCACTGTTTTTAGTTTGACCCTTATAGCAAAAAGGAATATTGAGGAAAATTAGTTATTATGTTATTCCTGAACAATTTAATTATTTTACTCTAAAACCAAAAAAAGTCCACTAACATCTGTGATGTAGTTTGTGATATAAATAAAAATAGAAACACGTAAAAAAAACTCTTCAACTGCTTTCCACCTCAATCAAAAATCTGTTATATACATTCTGTATTGCAAAAAAAACAAAACAAACAAAGCTGATTTCTAAACAGCCGAAACAATTTTAGACAAAAGCAAAATTTCTTCTCCTGTCATTAAATAGCACATGATTTTAAAATTAACCATAAACGTAAGCACGTTATGGTTCATCATAGCGTGTTAAGTTTGTTTCCACCAGTCATCCTACTGACATCAACAAGGACTTATGGATTATGATTTTCAACCAACAACACTTAAAAAAAAAAAACTCTGGATGTGCTTTCATGGCCTTTTTGAGCAGAGGAGGATTTTTCCTGCTGCAGACCTAGCATGTTATGAGAGTGTTGTAAAGTACAGGGGTTCTCATTTTGGGTGTCCATGGCGCAGTCTGGTGATTCATATACTCATAATCAGAGGGTTGTGGGTTTAGGCCCAGCGCTGTCTGTCACATGGTGATGTGTCCTTGGCTAAGACACTAAACCTCAGGTTGCTGCTTTAGTATCATTTAGATTGGGTATGGAATAGGGACACATGATATTATTGGAATGATATCGGTATTAGCAGATAATTGCTTAAAAAGGAATTGTATCTGCAGATATTACAATTTTTTGCTGATATTAACAGCTGATACTTTAGTGGTACATATTGGCTATTACAGTGACAGAATGTATGAATATAGCACAACAGTTTACCTTATTATCACTGAGTTTTTACCTTCATGAATCAAAAGAATCATCTATTAAAGAATACTATGTTGTTAACTTGCTTCACGCCTGTTTCTAACACAAAAGGACTCTCTCTATGAGAGGAACAGGCCAAGCTTGGTTAAATGGAGGCTGTGTGTTCTTGACAAAAAAAATACCTTTATCGATATTGGTATCAGTGAAAATGAATTTTGAAATATCATCATATTGGCAAAATCAAATAACATGCAACTCTGGAGTGAAACTCTGCTTTTTCTTCATTTTGTGAAACTCATCCATAAAACAAGAACAGATTAGCTAACAGACTTCATGAAGAGCAGTTTTAGTGAACACTGCCTAATATTGCTTTCAGACTGACCAAAAAACCCTTTAAACCTGGTTATAATCGGCTCCTGACGGCAGTTTGACCCTGCAAGCAAAGGGGGTGTTAAATGGCTCGCCTTCAATTGGCTTAATTGAGAACATCACACCTGGGTCAACCCACTAATTACCTCCGCCAAGGAGGTTATGTTTTCGGGAGAGTTTGTTTGTCTGTCTGTCCGTGAACAAAATAACTCAAAAAGTTATGGATGGATTTGGATGAAATTTTCAGGAAATGTTTAGCATGGGAAAAGGAAGAAGTGATTCAATTGTGGTGTTGATCTGGATCACCGTCTGGATCCAGGAATTGTTCAAAGGATTCTTTATCATTGGGAGATTGGGAATATGCTGCTTGGCGGAGGTCTGCACTCTCCGAGTGCTTTTCTAGTTTACAGATGACGTCAGGGTAATGTCCCCACAGCATAATATTACACCCATTCCCTCCGTCTGTAATTTAAGTTACTCTTTGCCATCTCTGCAACTAATGCCATCCGCCTTTGAATCATCAACGCTGAGTTTGTACATTTTTTAAGAAAACCGTGTCCACGGCCTCCATGCTCCTTTCCATTGTTTACATGGAGGAGCTACGTCACGCTGATGATGTCATCAATGTCATGACATCAGCTTGATGCGACAGAGGAAAAAACAAAGCCATGCAGCCCATTTGCTGCCAATTGGACCCAGGTCTGCTCATAGTGGGAAAAGAGTCACGTGCCGGTTGTCGGCGGGTTAACTCACATTCAAAAAACCTGTGTTCCCGCTAATTTTAGTGTGAAAGCAGTATTATATTCACTTAAGCAAGTACACAGCTGAGGTGAGCAGAGCCAACAGCACGTCTCTACATGTTAGTTTTTGTTATTTGATTGAAACCCTACTGTCCATGACATTAACAAGACGTGCATTTAAAACACGATTGTCCAAGGTTATCTCTCTGCAAAGCAGAGCAGAGGCCCTGCAGCTCTGAGGGCTTACAACACACTAACTAAATCAAGTTACTTCCTCATTAATTAGCCCTAAATCAAAGTAGCTTCCTCTTTAGCAAAATCACCACTCTGTGGCTGCGTGACATCCCCGTCCCTCTGCTGTGTCCCTGTCAACAATTGTGGAAATGCTTACTACACAAAAAAACACCCTCCACATGCCGGGGCCTTCCTGTGCCAAAGAGAGAGCCAAAACAACACAAGCGGGGATTCAACAGTTTGTGACGCACATGAAAAGTCATCACAGTGCTGCAGCTGTTGGGATGGGCACTCTAACAAGATTTTATGATCTTTAATGTATTTTCAAGAGGAACATAAGTAAAGGCAATATCATTTCTCTCTATTTAGATTATCATGATGTTGATTTAGAACATTTTATGGCAGGATAGTTTACTTATTGACTACACTTTTTGAAACAGTTCGTCTAAATGCTTATCATTTTCTTTAAAAGTGGTTTTCATATTTACCTCCGCCAAGGAGGTTGTGCTGTTGCCATTGTTTGTTTGTTTGTTTGTCTGTTTGTTAGCAAGATTAAACAAACACTACTGGACAGAACGTACTGAATATTTCAGGAGACATTGGTAATGGTCCAACTTAAAAATGATTAGATCATGGTGGTATTATGTATATTTGTCTGGATGCAAAAAAAAAATCCCAAAATTTCTATTTTCATTTTAAAAAATCATATCTTTGCCATTGTTTAAGATTCACTTTCAATTTTACAGGATGATATGGGGTTGATTTCTCTATCAACAAGATCAATTAGATCTGATTCAGATTGACATCACGAAAAAACATTGAATTTTATAATAGGAAATCCTATTGACGACATTCAATAACTTATAAAATCAGAGTATTAACTGAGCTGCTTGGTGTCTGCGCTCTCTGAGTGCTTTCCTAGTTCTAAAAATCAAATGATAATAATACCAGATGGATGCCACAGGAGCAAAGCGAAGGTCTCAGACTACCAATACTTGGTGCGTTATCATTTTTAAGTATCAAAATTGAATACAAATGTGCACTCTCTAACACAAGGGTCAGACAACAGAGTTTAGGATGGAAGTTCCCTAACTGACAGTCGTAGCTTGTCTAGTGCATCATAATTGATAATGCAGATCTCATCTGGGATGCCACAGAGAGTCTATCATGTTTGATCTTTGTCCTGCCTCATGTGATTTGTTCTCTCACATCAGTGCCTGACCAATGAGAGCACAGAGGGCTCTGCATGCGCAACAACTATGGATATAAATAAACCAAAGAAATCACTGCCAGTGGAACAATGATAGAGGAAAAGTTTGTGGAACTCTGAAAGCATCATTCCTGCCTTTGTGATGTGTCATCCAGGGACTACAACAGGAGACTGAAAAGGGGAAGAGAAAGAGCAGAGGAACTTTAGCATCTTGGTGAGTAACAGCAAGTATTTAGCATCAAGCTAACATGTCATCATTATCATGTTTAGAAAGAAAAACAAATTTATAGTTGTGTGAATAATAAATGGACTTGAGATTATATAGCATCTTATTGTCTTTCTGACTACACAAATCACACAAACTCATTTGCTCTCACATTTACTCCCTGATGTTTTTGGGGCATCCATCAGTACCTGCTACAAACCCAAATCCATTTGAAACGCCAATCACACAGCAGTGGGAGCAACTTGGGATTAAGAGTCTTGCCAACAGACACATCAACAAAACCCACAACCTTACGACTGCTGGCAGAGCCTACTACCAGACCAAGCCAACACCACCCATATAAACACAGCAGGTGTGTTTTCTTAACCTGACAAGCCAGATGGACAGTTCCATATATCCAGCATGGAAATTTTTCACTAATCCATCTGGGAAAGAGCCATGTGAAAATGCTTTCAGAGGCAGAACCTTCTAAAACAACAGCTGCTTGTGATTGGACGGTCATTTAGTTCATCACACTCATCACAGACCAATCCATATCGAGCAACGCAGCTACGTATGATATAGCAGCTCGCACTGTTGTTAGCCGTTAGCTTAAACTACCTTAGACTATTGTCGTAAATTATACCACAAGTATACCACAAGTATCACTGAATAACCATAACGACCACAGACTAACCGACATGTCCATGGAGGATTTCCACGCTCTCTCTCAGTTTCCCAGCAGTGATCCCCGGTTAGGAAAAGAACAAAATCATCATTTCTCAAAAGAAAAGCTGCTAGTGATGTTCTTTGCTGCTCTTTCAAAGAATAAATTGAGTTCATATCCACTTGAGAAATAAATAATGCAGAAGCCTCCATTGCTAGCAAACATGTATTCCCTTCCTGTTTATCATCACGTCTGCATCTCCCGCCTCTCTTCTCTGATTGGGCCGTTAAGCATTTAGCTGAGCAAAGTCATTGGACAATAGAAGTTGACAAGATGGACATGCAGGATTTGAGAATCAGGCAGGTCTGTCTGCTGACTGTGCAAGGCTAGTGTTTTCTACAGTCAGTGTCATCCTTCCTTGTTCCAGCATTATTGTTTCACGTCATGTGTGATTGGGTATGACAGATTTCAATCCAGCTCCTCCCAACCAAAACATTAATTTAAAAAAGTGCTTTTTTTCCAAGTGTCAGTGTAATGTTTGATTGTAAATTATATCAACCATCCATTTATCCATTTTCTTCACTGCATATATTTTCATGAACACAGGGAGCTAGAGCCTATCCCAGCTGCACTAGTAGCCAGACAATTACAAGGCTGGAATAGAGAGAAATAGAACCCTTTATGCACACTCACACCTTCAGTAACCTGGCTCACCAGATAGCCAGCACAAAGAAAGTGTTTGGGGAGGGCAAAACCTTTCAGAAGGATATCAGCAGGTGATTCGACAATCATTCCATCTATCACAGGCCAATCAGATTATTTAACCAGTGGGAACTAATGCACTATGTGAGCCACTTCATAAATCACACTCTGGTCAAAACATGTCAGAAGTTGAGCAAGAATATCTTTACAATAGAGAAGTTTGTTGTGCTGATATTTGCTTTTCATTTAATAAGGAAATGTGGTTCAGATTTGACAAAACTGCTACTGAAGCTGTTAGCATCCATGCTAATATATGGACAAGGAGTCCCTACCTGTTCTAAGGGACTTGAAAAATCATTGATCTGCATCTGGATTCAGATCACCTCCAAATCTAATCACTTCTCCCTTGAACCATGACAGTGTCCTCAGAATTGTATCAAAATCTGTTGAGAACTTTTTGAGCTAAAAGCTAAAATGTTGGGAAACTGTCCTATATGCAGTGTTTACAAATCCCCAAAACTACTGAATCTCCAACTCAGGAAGATGCATTTAAACACATCATGTTCTTGGTTTCCTCAAATACTTATTTTACTGAGTCAACCAGAATGCATGGCAGCTAGGGATGCAAACAATTAATCGATTATCGATTAATCGTTGATAAGAAATTACTCGATTAAAGTAAATTAATTGCAATTAATCGAAGAAGAAGACGACAACAACAACAAGACAAACGAGAAGTGGTAAGCTGGCAGGATGAAGAGGACAAAATGGAGTTCGGTATGGAACCACTTTAAGTTGGTTAATGAGGACAAAGACGCCAAATGCACCATCTGTGGAAGTATTTTAAAGTACAACTCCTCCACAACTTTGCTAAATTATCACCTCAATACGTCACATTCTGTTATAAATGGAATAAATCTTTTATTAAGGAATATGATTTGCATTTTCTCTTTCATAAGAAAGATAGCATTTTCATAGAAAGGAACCTTTTGATTCAGAGGGGAATTCAGCTTCGCAGAAAAAATGCCGCTTATCAATTAATCGATCATCGATCGATAAGATGAAACAACTATCGATTAATGAATTACTCGATAATTTGCATCCCTAATGGCAGCATTTCAGACTGGAACTCAATGCATCACTGAACATCATGTGCTTTTGTTTGGAAGCAATGTGTTGCCTGTTTATCTTTGCTGATTAGCTTTCATACAGTTGGTCTCAGCATGAGCTTCAGTACTATAGAGACTGGATTAGTATGTTGGACTTAATGGACTGAAGACAAAGTATTGGAGGCTTTGCTCCAGTTTATTTAAGAGGAGGACAGAGCATCGGGGCAGCAGACGAGTGGGAAGTGTCTACGAGTAAACTTAAGGTTAATCCACAGGTGACCCGTGGTAGGTATTGATGTTTGCAGGCATTAATTCCAATGAACAGATCACATTTTTTCACAAAAAATGGCTAATACTGGGACGGCACAGTGATGCAGCAGGTAGTGCACGGGCCTATAAACAAGAAGGTCGCCGGTTTGATCCCTGGGTCAGTCAGGGCCTTTCTCTGTGGAATTTGCGTGCTCTTCTAGCGCATGCGTGGGTTCTCTCTGGGCACTCCAGCTTCCTCCCACATACCAAAAACATGCTCATGAGGTTGACTGGTGACTCATAATTGGCCTTAGGTATGAGTGTGAGCGTGAATGGTTGTCTGTCTCTCTATGTGGCTCTACAATTGGCTTGCAACTGGCTTAGGATGTAGTCCACCTCTCCCCCAATGGCAGGTGAGATAGGCTCCAGCCCCAATGACCCCAAAATGGGATAAGGTGTATGGATAATGGATGGATGGCTGATACTGATCAACGCCAATGCAGTGCAGGCGTCTTTATTAAATACTGATATAAAACTTGACTTTTACTTCAGTTTTTCTTTGTAGTGATTCCACTTTCTTCAGCTCTTTAATGTTTAACACAATGATACAAATCAGAACCATTTCTTCACAGGGCCTTTGTTTTAGTCATGCTGTGGTAAAATGGCACCAGAGTGATTTCCTGGCATGTTACACTCCATCCAGTCTGCACTCACAAACGCTTCAGCCTGTCAGTAAGCAGGCTGTCACTCTGCTCACTGGTTTTACTGCTCTTACACAACATATGGAGGAATGTGAGGAGGGACCCAGAGGCTTCGGGGGTTTACTGTCTGGTTGGAAAGTCATGTTGAAGTGAGGAACATTCTGAGGAGGAGAGCATCATCAGAAGATGACATTACTGCAACAACAAGTGGAGATAAGGTCTCAGTGATGGCTGCTGATAGAGAGGGGACTGGAACCCCCCGTGGGGCAGAGATGAAGGGAGGGAAGAAGAGGGAGAGGAGATGGTGAAGATATGGATTTGCGTAATCGGGGTGGGGGTGTTGCACTGACTGCCACCATCACCACACATCAGGAAGCATGTTTTTGTGCAAGTGTTGGCTAACAGCTGCAGGAAAAAGTGATTACTCTCACTTAGTATCTTACAAGAAATGATTGACTGAGCTTTTATTACAGTAATTTTTTGAACTTATTATTGCAGAGGGAGGTTTAATAACATTAAAATATATTTTGTGCTTTGTGTCAGGACTTCCAGGTAAAATCAAAGCTGAAAATAAACCTTAACTAGACATCAAAATCACAAAGTGTATGGACCGAAGAGGTAAGAAGCCGAGGAAGCAATATGATGATTGGCCAGAAGACAAAGTATTCGAACAGTTTGTTCTCATGGTAAACACAAACTATAAGCTCTTTTTCATGGTTGGGTGGTTTGTTTTCATCCTATTTCTCATGCAAATGTTGACCTGCTGCTGTCGTCCGTTATTAAAAGTACCTGTGTGGCATTTGGCTTTTGGCCCTCTTGACTCACTGACTTTGTTTTGGTTGTTTCCCTTCAGCAAAACAATCCCGTGGTACAAAAGCTATTGTGTTCACCACTCAGCTGAGTAACAGAGATGTGATTTAGTTCCATATATCACCATGCCCTCTTGTTTAGATTTGCATGATGAACAGTTAAGTTAAATTTAGACCTTAATGACCAACTACACAGGTAATTAATACATGTCAACACTCTCCAGCTCTAAATATAGTGGCTGAGAATAGAAAAGAAAAGCACTGTGACCAATGTTCAATCATAAACTTCAATACCCATGCCAGAGTATGATGAGCTCTACATGACATCCATCCATCTATTACCCATACTCCTTATCCATTTTGGGGTTCTAGGAGCTACAGCCTATACCAGCTGATGTTAGGCAAGAGGTGGGGTACACCTTGAAAGGTCGTCAGCCAATCACAGGGCCACACAAAGTGACGGACAACCATTTATGCTTACACTTATATCTACAGGCGATTTGGAGTTACCAGCCAATCTCATTAGCATGTTTTGGTCTGTTAGAGGAAGCCGGAGGCTGGAGAGAACCCACACATGCATGAGGGGAACATGCAATGTCCACACAGGAAGACCCTGATCGACCCTGGGGATTCAACTCGTGTCTTCTTACAGTGAGATAAAGTTGTTTGATGAATTGATCTAATTTAATAAGCTGTTTTATTTTGACATTACTTTGGTGCACTACAATGCCTTCATGTCTATCCCCCAGCAGCGCACCAGCCAGAAACAGCCTGCAGGGTTGACTCCTGACCTGGTGTGTCATGAGTAGCCAGGGGGTCCCAACCCCCAGTTTGGGAACCAATGACTTGAACAGTGTAGGAGTTCAGCTGATTTTTTTTATTATGGAAAACACCACCTTTTAGTGACCACTAATGCTTCGTTTTATGGGCCATTAGATTACACTGGTATATCATTAATTTACCTCAATAATGCTCTGAAAAATTAAAATACAGCTATACGACCCATTCAGCACAAACACTTCAGACAAAATATAAGCCATACTGAAAGCTTTTACATCAACACGTGGCAAGGCCCTTCAGAAAACGGATAATAAAGGGAAAGAAAAGCCCAGTACTGTCAAACCATAAAACAGCAGCAGTCGTGCCAGATCACGACTGCATGACATCCACATGTTGTCCAAATCATCGCTCACCTTCCCACAGTCTGGTTGGCGAGTTGCCTCATACGGTTAAACTGCTTCTTCATGGTTTCTCCTTCTTCTGGTCTCCTCCAAAGTCAGGAAAGTTCTCTGCGCCTCGGTGCGCCTCGATTATCCACCGTGGATCCAAAAGTTGCGCTACGTCGCAGCCATTGTGTCAGAGTGAAGCGCTGAGCTCAGAGCAGTTCAACAGTAACGACAGAGGCTGTTCCCCTGTTAAACCCGCTGACATCTGCTGAAGCTCTCCCACAAACCGGAGAAAACACCGGAGTCAGAAACGGCAGAGCCTCGATCAGAGTTTAATCCACATCGCCACGAAGATCAGACTTCCTATTTAAGTGACTGTGCGTGCAACAGCCAGTGAGGTAGAAGAAGGAAGTGCCTTTACTTCCCTACTGTACTGCTCAGCCCTCTGCTGACATGTGATACCTCTGAAGAAAAAACAGTCCGAAAGAAAAAGCTTTGACTCAGCTATTGTTCTGTCATGGTCACTGTAAAGTCGCTCTCTTACGGGTAAGGTGGCTGTAAAGGGAAGTTTTATAGATAAGAAAATATAGATAAAGTATGATGAGTCAGAGGATCTCAAGTCTCATTCACAGAGAAGTTATAACTCTCTTCGTGAGGACACTTGAGGAGTTCTTTAAACCTCAGAAGGAACTACAGTGATCCAAAAAAGTCAGACTTTAAAGACTTAAAAAGCTTGGACTCTGGAAATGAACACAGAAAATAAAGTTCTGCCAAGTTACTTAAGGTAAAATTGTATAAACAAAAGACTAGAACCGCAGAAACCTTCACAAATGCATTTCAAACATTTTACAAATTATTGTCAATAATGTGGAAAACTGCCTGATCTGACAAAATCCCTCGATCCACACCCAATTTGGATCAGCAGTAAGGTCTAATCTCCTCTCCCTTGTACCAATTTTAACTGTAAATATCATCAAAACCTGTTTTAAACTGCTCTATTCTGCCATGTTGATAAATCCTTGGAAATATTCCTGAATCTGCATATGTATTGGGATCACCAAAAAGTCCATTTCATTAGCTCCTTTCTAACCTGTCCTGAAGAGATTATCAAGCTTTCTTTTTACCTTTTTGAGTTAAGCTGTTCAAATCTATCTCACTCACTAACTAGGAGTGTATAGAGAGCACAAACCATTGCCACGGCATTTCCAACACTGTTGTTCAAATTATTGTCAATGATGTGGAAAGCTGCCCGATCTCACACAGTAAAAAATCCTTCTAAAAGTTCCTGGATCCACATTCAGGCTCAAAATCTTATCATGTCTCCGATGTACCAAACAACCCAAATGTCATCAAAATCCAGAATTTATCGAGTTACTTGTGAAAATGTGCAAATCTGATCTATTCTGCAACATTTAGGGTAGGGTTAGGGTTTAACTCCTTCAAAATATAACCCTGGACCCACATATGGATTGGGATCACCAACAAAATCAGCTACATTGGTCCTTTCCCCATTTCTGATCTATATTCTGAAAAGTTTATCAAGCTCTCTTCTCAACTTTTGAGTTAAGCTGTTCACAAAACTAACTAACATAATAACTAAATAACTAAATAAAATGTTAGTTAGTTAGTTAGTTATTATATAATATGAGACCAACTGTATAAAAGCTAACCAGCAAAAATAAACAGGCAAGACATTTCTTCCAAACAAAAGCACATGATGTTCAGTGATGAGTTGAGGTCCAGTCTGAAAAGCTGCCATGCATTCAGGTGACTCAATAAAATAAGTGTCTGAGGAAACTGAGAACATGATGTGTTTAAATGCATCTTCCTGCAGGCGGATCACCACTAAAATTAATTCACTTCTTCCTTGTGCTATAACGGAAATTCCCTGAAAATGTCAATAAAACTGTCAATACATTGTAAAACTTTTTACTGCAAATTTATAGTATTTTACTGGCAGCAGCTTCACCAGCAACATACTGTATTTTTTTTTACAGTACTTTGCTGTATTTTGATTGCTGTAATTACAGTATTTTACTGTGAATAGACATACAGTATTATGCTACAAATTTACAACAAAACACTGGCAAGAGGTTTACGATAAATTACTGTATATGTACAGTGTAACTCTATTTGAATTTACAGCACAATATAAACCTTTACTGTAAATTTACAGGAATTCCCTGTAAATAGTGGTATTTTTAAATATGCTATAAAAATGTTTTTGTTTTTTTTTTCCTCCAGATTGCATTGCAATTTACAGTGAAATACTTTTGAGATTTTACTGTAAGTTTACAGCAAAGGCTTACAGTGTAACTTTTGGAGTTATGTTGCGAACAGAAAACAGGCGAACAGGCAAAAACACCTTCCTTAGTGGAGGTAAGAAAGAAAAACTTTAAACCAGAAGCTAATTTTCAAAAGGTAGAAAATATTAAAAGTGTTCTTTTGCTAATATGAGTTCAGAAAACACATACTGTATCAGTTCTAGGGCTGGGCGACCGTCGGCCCAGGAGCCACGTGAGGTCCTCTTAACACATTCAGCATGAGTGGGTTGAATTTAGGCTTATAATTGTCAAAAAACACAGACTGACAACAGCAATCAGTGGAGAGTAAGCAGGTTTTTTGTTTATTATATTTTCATTTTAATGAAAAGTTTCCAGTTATTAATGTGTAAGAATATTCATCGAGGGCAGTGTAGATCCTCAGCTGTGGTTACAGAAATGTTTGGAGCCGTAATGCAAGGTTAATATTGAAGACAAAGCCGAGATGTTACAGCATGTGGTACCATATCACTCTGTCCTCTTCATTTTACCCTTTATAGTCACTGGCCAAATTACAAAACTCCACCATATACCTTATTTCACCCAACATCAACCAGCAACCTGATGCAAAGCTTTATATGGAGGGCCTGATATTTAGTTTGAAGAAGGACTGTGTGATATTTAATAAAGACCTTCAAAGTTGAGCTTGCACAGAGGACAGGTGAAGTGGTACTGTCCCCGCCCCCCTCAAAAAAACGGTTAAATGGAGTCGTCCAGGTGACGTCTCAGGTGAAGCGGGCAACCTTTAAATCAGAAAGATGGAGGCACAGAGATGTGTCCAAATGCACTGTCCATAACAGCTGATACTAAGACTTTAAAAAATATGCCGTTTAATGTTTGAACAAAGTCATTCCTAACGTCGGGCCTGGCTGACTTTATATCAACAAACAAATGAAGAGGAGGAGGAAACAGGTGAACCATGGTTGATGAAGACGCCATGACTGATTCAAGCGGAGAAACGAGGAGAGCTCATCCTGCTGCAGAGGACTTTACAGCAGGTAAGCGATGTTCTCTTTACAGGTATCAATGTTTTTGTTAAAGTTCTGTCTGTATTTTACGCTTTGGTGGATTTACCTGGGCAGAAAACCTGGCCATTCAAAATACATATGATCTGCTGCCATCTCGTGGCTGCTCCTTGTTATGACATGAGAGTTGGCCCTGTCTGTTTTATCATTACCTACGCCAAGGAGGTTATGTTTTCAGTAGAGTTTGTCTGTCTGTGAACAAAATAACTCAAAAAGTTATGGATGGATTTTGATGAAATTTTCAGGAAATGTTCAGCATGGGAAAAGGAAGAAGTGATTCAATTTTGGTGTTGATCCGGATCACTGTCTGGGAACTGTGCTGCTTGGCGGAGGTCTGCGCTCTCCAAGTGCTTTTCTAGTTTAGCCTATTTTCAGTTTATCCGTCCAGGAGACATTAAGATCCTGTTTTAATACATTTTCAGGCCAGAACAGTAAATATAGTGATAGAGCTACATTAAAGAGGACATTATGGAGCAAATTATACACACACACTTTGTCATGAGAAGCATCTGTAGCTCTACTTTCATCATTTTCTCTCAGTTTCAAAAATGAGCAGACAAAAAACTCCCATGATAAGGATTTGTAGAAACCCTTGAAATTGTTAGAGACTAGATACAGTTTTTAATTCAAGGTCATGGAAAGCCTGAAGAAGTCTCATGTTACTTAACCAAACATGATTTCTCTCATTTATTTAATAGTATATTTCACACTTTATAATATTTCTGGCTGCATCATAGAGCATTATGTTCACATCCAGCTATTATCAGTATCCGCTCATGTGAACATATTACAACATTTGTGGCTGATATTTTAGCCGTACATATCCCATGTATTGGCTATAATACTGTCAGATTATGCGAATGTTTCATGATAGTTTACCTTATTATCAATGAATGTCCACCTTTCATGGCTCCCTGAAAAGGTGGACACCCTCCCCTTCAGCTCACATCAGAGGTTAAATAAAGTTTGATTTGATGGAGTAGCCTACAGGGAGGGCTGGTGATGGTCACTGCTAGCACTGAATCATATCCACATATCTCACACTGCTAGAAAAAAAATGCATTGGTCTTTCCAACGCTGTCATAGTACACAGTGCTCAGTGGAAAAGATAATGCAGACAAGGGGGACAAAAAGGAAGAAAGGAAAAAAAATGAATGTCCACCTTTTAAATCAGATGCAGAGAATAGAAAAGATGTTTATTGGTACTTTCTCAGATACAAGATAGTATGGATACATCGCAATTTGTTCTATGCATTACTTCAGTTCTGCCTCAGCTCTGCAAAAATTAGTAGGTATAAATATTTCAAAATTAGGAAATTAAAGGTCCCATGTTCAAAAAAAATGTTTCACTTTGTGTTAATCTTGTTAGAAGAGGCTTTTGGAGCAGAAAGAATATGACATCTTTTTCCTAAACTGTCAGTTCATGGAAAAATGCTCTCTGTCTCTCTGAGGAAAATCTATCTATCTTCATATCACGCCAATTTATAACAAGTGTTATCTCAAGACACTTTACAATAGAGACTAAGTGACAGACTTACACCCAAACCATACATTTGTCCTTATCATAATTCTCTCTATTGAATTGAAACTTTATTAGAGGTTAGTCTCAAGATGTGGCATCTCATTTTCAACAGGGTGCTCATGATTATATGGTTGTAAAGGTGTTTATTATGAAGTTATAATCAATTACAGCCATGGAGAAAGAGATTGTTCTCATGTTAACTTTGACAACTAACATAGTTGAACTGCCCTTATACTGGGTTCAACTTGTCTAAAAATAAAAAATATATGTTAAATTATGTTCACTTCATTCTGTAACCTACCAACCTCTCAGCTCCTAGTGTGTCCAAAGGGGAGGGTAAAAGAGCTGCATCTGATCTACAACAAAAGCAACAAACTATTTTTTTCATTCAATCTCAAATAATTTTTTTTCTCCATAGCCAGCAAAGACGTGATGATAACGGCTGAATTTATCAGGACATGGAACTTTTGAAAGGTGGCTTTAAAGGAGCATTTACATACATTAAAAAAGTAAAAAAAAATGTGCAAGATACTTTAGCGGTGTAAATATAAAAGGAAATATTTCAAAAAATCTTGTTTGTAAGTCAATTTAGATCTATCTACCTGTCTGTCTATCTATCTATCTATCTATCTATCTATCTATCTATCTATCTATCTATCTATCTATCTATCTATCTATCTATCTATCTATCTATCTATCTATCTACCTATCTACCTAGGCTTTGTGCTCTTGACAAAAACCACTGGGACCGGTATCAGCATTGGCGATAAGTTTAAAACTGTTAGAATATGGGATACCAGTACTAATCCATTATGGTGCACCCTTTAAAAAGACAGTTATGACAAACATAACGAGGCTGTTGAGCACTGATACTTTGCAATGGAAAAATACAATGATTTTTTTTAATATCTCATAATCTCTTATTTAAAGTGTGTACTTGTGGTATCAACAACATTAGTGCTGCACCATCGGTCTCTTTAAACTCCACCTTTGAGATGTGTGTAGCCATTGTTTGCATGCAGACGTTGATCGATGTTGTCCTCATGTTTGTAGCCTATTATCTGTGAACCTCATCACCTTGTGCTTGAGTGGCTTAATATATTCATGCTCATAATTACCAAAGAGCACAGCTGCATCGATGTGCCTTTAAAGCCTGCTGATACTTAATGGGGTTACTCATGTGTAGCATTCCTGTCTCCACAACAGCAGTGTCATTGCCCTATGGACGTGCTTGTGGGATAATATACATACTAATAATGAGTTTATGGGCCCATAAATGGTCGGAGTACAGCATATGACTGCACTTTGACCCTCGGAGTGTTGACAGTGAACTGATTGTATTGTTTAACATCTCTGATTGGAGTGCAGCAAGTGTGCCAAGGGAGACTTCATTTCCTATGCAGGAGTAAAACTCCCTTCTTTCTGGAGATCTTCTCCTCTTTAATGATCTGACTCCTTAGCCACACTGCATACAGACTGTTTTATGAGATTTCTGCTGAATGTGCTGTCACATTTCAACTTACTTGAAGTAGTTTATGATTTAAAATAGAATTAAAAACATTTGAAGTGCTCTTTACCCCTCCAATATCTTTTATATATTTTATTATTCCTTTAAAACAAACAGTTTTCACAACTTTTAGTCTATGGAACATCTGACAAAGTCTAGATGAGCTTTTTGTGGCTCTTTGGAGCCAATGAGGACAACCTTTACTTCAGCAGAAGCAAGTATGTTCAGTCTGTTGTGGAGTTTTCAGCATTTATGCTCCCTGCAAATCCAAACAGTACTTCTTTGCACCAGTGGTTTGATAAGATGATAATATGTTACAAGACTACAAGGCTAGATTGTATCGATTTTCCTTGTACATTTTTAAGGTTTCAGGTTTGGAAGAAGCTGAAATATCTTCAACCCTACTTTTACTTTTTGGAATTCTTCCCTGTGGTACTAATAAAATTAAATCTTATCTTTACCATAGATGAGAGCAGTGTTATGAATTGGGGCATTGGCTCCCTGAAATGTATATTTATATTTATATAGATTTATATTTATCAGAGATTTTAACTTTACACAGCCATACAAGGGCCCTGTGTTCTTCTGGCCAGTTTCTTATGGTGTTCCAAGGTCAAGATGTAAAAAGTGGGGGGGACCGTTCTTTTGTTGTTGCTGCACCTACATCGTGGAACAAGCTGCCCCCAGACATCCGCACCACGACTGACTTTGGTCTTTTTAAATCTTAACTTAAAACTCACTTTTTTAGAATGGCTTTTAACCCTGACTAAGGCTTCTAGGTCTTATGCTCATGTTGGTTAGTTTTATTTTGTTTCATCTTTTCCGAATGGCTTTTATGCACCTTGCTGCTGTGTCACACCTCTCGTTGCATTTTTATGTATCTTTTGCTTTTATGTATTGTTCTTATGGTATTGTTTTTTGTTGTTTTTATTCACTGTAAAGCACTTTGGGGGCCTCTTGGGTTACTGTAAAGGACTTTAGAAATAAACATTGATTGATTGATTGATTGGAATTTGGGAGTAGAAAAATATATTAATCTTAAAGAGTGTGTGTGTGCGGGGGGGCGGTCATTAGAATCTGCTGGATTATAGGAACAAAGGTCTCTTGTGTTACAAGTGTAGATGCATATTGCTGCCTCTTCTCTCAAAGCAGTTTGTGAGGTATCTTGTCTCAACTACAGCACATTGCTGCCTGCTTCTGCAGGAATTCCTGTCCCCTGTGCTCTGACTCACAGGCACAAACACAGCAAGGCAGATAAGGAGAGGAAGGGTAACTATTTATTGAAACTGTAGCGAAAACCAGAAATGCATAAAATGAACTGTGGATGTCGTAAAGTATATCCAATATTTTGTTGAATTGCTGCATTCCCAGTATCGTGACAGCAAAAAAACTAATATTGTTCTTTCCCAAAAGATTTGTTTCTTCAGAATATCTTCTTTTTTTTTTTTGCAAAGACCCAGGATTATGCTGGTCATCTGATATGTTGTGTTTTGTAATTTGTACCAAGAAAATGGAAAAATAAAGGTTAAGTTTTGTTTTCCTGAGGTCTAAGATAAAAGGTTAAGAGCTTAAGGAAGTTATCAAAAAGCGATTGTCATAAAAGATCTGATTAAACATTTACTTTGGTATGGCTCATCTCCCTCTGGATCTGTATCAATCTGAAAGATAATGTCAGACAGGCCATACCATAGTTTCTCTCCTTGCTTTAATAGGGTTTATGATGTAATTCTTCGGCATAATTACTGAGTAATCTTTGCTTTTCTTGCCATAATCCCAGCATTGTCCTGCCTCCCTACCATGGAAGATGTTCTTAAGCTCCGTTTGTGTAGCTTTAAGGTGATTTATAGCTTTCCAATCATTGACAAAAACTAGCTGATTTTTAAACCGATCATGGCTCAACTGTTCAGAAGAATCTTCAGCTTTAACCTCCACAGGTAGACGTCTGCGCAGAAGAACCATGTGATGAGCAAACCATTGTAGCTTAATGAGAAAAAAAGGCCAGTGAGTCAATGACAGGTCAGTGGAGCAGCTCCAGCTTTTATATGCCAAAGTCCGTGTGATCAGCTGGCTCAGAGATATGCATGTGCACACTTGAGGAGAGCGAGCTCAGTGTCACAGCGGCGGCGCTCTCTGAGGAACCATGGCTGATGAGAAGATGGAGATGGCTGAAGTCGGGACGTCTCTCATGTCTTCAGAGGCCAAGCCCCCTCCGCCCAAGCCTCCAAACAGATTTGAGCGGGTGTTCCAGCCGTGTTTGGCCGAGCTGGTGGGGACGACGTTCTTCGTGTTTATCGGCTGCGTGTCGGTCATCGAGGACGTGGGGTCCACAGGGAGGCTGCAGCCCGCTCTGGTGCACGGGCTGGCTGTGGCTGCTCTGGTGGCCTGCATGGCAGAGATCAGGTGAGGTCATTTGCATTCCCTTCTTGACATTTCACATCAAACTTTTGCTCTGAAATGTCTTCAATCCTTAAAAAATGAACACTATATTACATTAACTTTGATAGTTAAAGTGTCACATTACATCAGATATTTCAGACAGTTTTAAAAGCCAGATTAATCATTTTATGGATGTGATGCTCTGAGTAATTATTAAGGCCCCCATTACAAGTTTATGACAGACATGTTGGATGTAACCAGAATTTTTGCTCCATAAGAAAGCAGGAAATGCTTTGTAAAGCTGCCGATCAATTCCACCGTACTTTTCGCTGCTTACTTTTGGTCGACCGTCACCCGATTGTCAACTCTGGATCCTGATGTGTAACATATCACCATATCTTTCTACACACCCCTACTGTTTTGTACGTACACATCTAGGATTTAATTTGTTTTTGATAAAGTATTTCACACAAGAAGTGGAGTAGCCACAGCTGACAGCACGTCTCTATAAGTTATCAGTTGTTTTAATTGAGATACCTCGATTTACATGCTGTGCCTTTAAATTTGCACCATAAATCATGACATAAACCCAGAGAAATGAAGCTCTCTTGTGTCTCTTCTTATTTCCAGTGGCTCCCATTTCAACCCTGCCTTCACTCTGGCCATCTATCTGTGTGGAGAGATGGAGATCAACATGGTGGCTCCTTATGTGGCAAGTCAGCTGCTTGGAGGGGTGCTCGGAGCTGCTATGGCGAAGGTGACCTGCCTTATTATGTTTTAAAGAAATTGAAATTGTATTAAGCAATATGCATCATAACTCCCATATTTTCGGATTATCTTATCAGCAGAATTACAGATTAAGAAAAGCAAACATTGGCATCTTTAAATATCAACATTTCTGCCCATATCGTTGAGTGTTGACGTTGTATCAAAAGAATTCATTTAATTGTAAAACATGCGCTCCAAAAAGCAAGGAAATCTGTCTGTCAGTAGCTTGTACCCTGCTGTAGATAAAAATCAGATTTATTGCTCAGGTTAAAATACATCATATATTTAATGAACAAAGAATGAATTGGTGTCGGGCATCAGTGGCACAGTTGGATAGTGCGCTTGGTCAGTGATTGGGAGGATGAAGGTTCAAGCCCAGCTCCAGGTGACACATGGCGATGTGTCCTTGATGCGCTTGCTGCATCAGTGGTGTGTAAATGGACACTGAAGTGCATGAATGTGTTAGAGATACTGATGGATAACTAACAGAGAAACTCTGAACTATCAGTGAAGTGAATGTGAGAGCGAATGGGTGTGAATGGGTAGGTGTGATCTGTGGTGTAAAGCAGCTTTGAGTAGTCAAAATACTTGAAAAACGCTTATAAACTCAAGTCCATATATAATTGCTCCAAGTCATATGGTACTGGTGATGCAGCATGTTGGATGAGGTCGAAACTACAATATGCTGATATGGAAAAAGGGATTCATGATAATAGTCGCACAATAACTGTATCCGATAAGTTTTAGAATTTCTGCTTATTTCACAGCTGATGTTTCAGACGTGTTTATCAACCATATCAAACACTTCCGTCAGAAATAATATCGGCAGAATGTATGGATCATTAAAAATGTCTAAATCGAAGAATCAACAGTGTAATTTATTATAAAGTGAGACAGTGCAGCCCATCCCCTGACTAATGCTGCACTCATGCATAAATAAAGTCTTCATGATGATTATGCATAATAAATAATAATGTTTAATGTATTATTATCAATGGTTTCTCCTTCATACTACTCTTGTACAAATAAATAAGAACTTCATCGTGACCTCATTGTTGCACACAGGGCATGACCTCGAGAGAGAACTTCCTCAAAGCCCACGGTGCTGCGTTTGCCGTCCTGCAGCCGGACGCTCAGATCGCTGGCCCTTTCTTTGGCGAGGTCGCCATGACCTGCATGATCACCATGGTGCTGCTGTTGGGGGCTTTCAACACTAAAACCAGGAACCCCATGGCGCCATTTATGGTGGGAGGCACCGTCATACTCACCATTTTGGCAGGGTGAGTTCATGCAAGAACTAAGAGAGTTGAATCTATTGAAGTCTTTTTTTTTTTCCAAGTAAGTTTTCCAAGTGAAAGTCAAATGTGGGATTTATCATTGAATACAATGTTGTCTGTTTCTAACAGCTGTGCATTTTAGCGGGGGAATGTTAGTAAATTAAGTGAATGGAGAAAGAAGGCTTTGTGTTCTTAACATGAATGTCAGTGTTGGTGTCATCGATGTTGAATTTGGAAATCAATATAAAGGATATCAGCAAAAATCTGTGAATCCCTAATACAAATCAGTACTTCACTTTCTTTCACATCCAATAAAATACTGTAATATACCTTCGTATTTGTGTGTTTTATCAGTGGGGATGTATCCGGCACCTGCATGAACCCCGCCAGAGCCTTCGGTCCTGCTGTCGTGAGCAACTATTGGACGTATCACTGGATTTACTGGGTGGGACCTGCTGTGGGGGGGATAATAGCAGCTATTCTGATTCGGTGGGTGCAAAACTACAATAACATTCCATCCACTTTTTAAAACACAAGTCAGTATAATTGTTCATAATCATGTGTAACTTTCCTCTCTGTTTTTCAGGCTCCTCCTCGGGGACAGGAAGATGAGGATAATTCTGACATGAGGTCACGAGAGGATGATGAGATTTTGATTTATAGTTCTTGTATCCCCATTTTGGTTTGTTTTTATACTTTTTTGAGGTTTGTTTTGTTTTTCACACTCTGAGGGGCCTTTTTCAGTGAGCAGGAGCTTTAGTCAGTACATATTGTAATATAACACAGAGCTTAAAGGTTGCTTTAATATCACACTGGTCTGAAACACATAAAGTTAAAGTTCAACAGAGTTGTAGATTATTTGTTAAAGAGGTTAACCCATTTCTTCATGAAAAGAGGAGAAACAGAGAAGGCAGACAGAATGTTTGTAGACGATTTAACTCTGACTCGTGTCTTCTGCTTTATCTAAACTCTTGTATCAGGCTTTAGAAAAACACAGGGCTTAAATGTTTACTGAGGATCATCTGTTTGTTAGTTATCTAAAGTTATAGAAAAACCCAACTTTATCAGAGATAAGGTAATCAGCCTGTGATCAGAGTTAAAAAAACACTGCCTGCTTAAATATATGAAAGCAACTACTCTATTTTTTGTATTAAATTTTTTTTAAAGCAAAGTTAGAGGATGCTGTTGTACCGCCATGGTGATTAACCTGTCAACTGAAATCATTTAAGATAAAAAAAAACAACCTTTCTTCATTGTTAAGTTTATCTTTATGATAACTTGTTTTATGCTTTTGAGAAGAAAATCTGAATTGTACAGCATGTTTTCATATACTTGGGTTAATTTTCAGGGCATTTTTCAAAAGCTCCATCTTAAACCTACTAACATGTAGTTTGTCATCCAATACAATAGAATTTCCCATTTATTTAAATAAATTGCTTTGTTTTGGTGCATATGCCAAAAAACTGGCACAGTTCTTTTCAAATCTACACAAAGAAATAACAAGTACGTGTCACTGATTAAATAAATTACTTTTTTTTTTAATGGTTGGTGCTCCAAAATGAAAAGTTATTTTGGTATTGAACTTTGGAACCATTTGTTAAACAACAGTTAAATAATGAGTGAAACCTGTGACAGTCTTAAGAAACACACACATATACAAATAGAGCGTAAAAAAGTTAGAAGTCCACCTAGAATAAAAATGATAACACACATATTTTAGAAGTCTTTCAAAAGCTTGTGTAAACCTGAAACTGTTAATGTTATTGCATATCATTTGAGCAGCAATGACAAATTTTAAGTCGAATTTACTTTTTTAATCCAAATTTGAACTGACTGACTGAGCTTCTCGGAAAGTTAGAAATTAATCAAAAATAATAACCAATAAAACTCACTTTTCTGTTTAGGAATGCAAGTTAGTGCCTATAATTTGACATCTTGGTCAAGAAATAATGTGCTTTTTATCTCCACCAAGGAGGTTATGTTTTCGGTAGAGTTTGTCTGTCTGGCTGTCTGTGAACAAAATAACTCGAACAGTTATGGATGGATTTTGATGACATTTTCTGGAAATGTTCAGCATGGGAAAAGGAAGAAGTGATTCAATTTTGTTGTTGATCCGGATCACCGTCTGGATCAGCCATGACTAAACATGTGATTTTTGTGAATAACTACTGAACTGAAACAGATATCATTATGAAACCAATTGCTAATGATATGTTTTCATGGTCAAGGAATCTAAATATTTACATGAAATAAAGGTAGGAGAGGACTGTGGTGCTGGCGGGGGTCTGTGCTCTCCGAGTGCTTTTCTAGTCTATTTATTTATTTTTGTAAAAAAGTAAGCTTAAAAATTTTTGGCTAACAATTATAATTATACCTATTTTTAGTTAAAAAGCTTATACATACTGGTGGATTAACCATTTCAGACAAACATAACGATGATTTTGGTAATTACTAATGCTGTTAATTTAGGGCAGCTGTGGGTGGTGATCTAATAAATTGTTAAGCAATATGTATATCTGAATAACATAATTTACTATCACCATAAAATCAAACCCTTTTGGTAGCTTTAGTCTTTATTAAACAATAACACAAAACATTTCTGCAAACTTAATGCTAATATATAAGGCCTAAATATTGTTAATTAATAAATATCAAAAGAAATGTTCCCATCTGCTGATACTAGTGTTGATCTTTTTAAACAATTATCTACAGTTACATTAGCATACAGATGCTAACATGCATCCCTGATACTGGAATATAGAATAGATAAAGTACAAATACATTTGGTTCAGAATAGTTAAAAGGAGATGAAAACCACTCTTTTTAGTGTCACTGACACAAAATGCAGGTTTCATGTCGGAGTGACTTGTTATTTATACACATCATATAAAATTGTGATGTTTTACAATACTGATTTGACAACTGCCCAGTAAATAGTTCAGAAAATAAAACTATTTCAGTAAAATGAGCCATAACGGTAAGACAATAATTGAGGTAAAAAGATGTTTCCCTCTAATTTAGATAATAAAACAAACTTTTCTATAACAAGGATTGGAATCTTTAAAAAATATAATGTGATATTTCAGTGTTTCCTGCCCAGCCTGGAGGAATAAATTCTGGTTTATCGCATCTTTGTTTTGACTCTTTATTGTTTTGTGGACAATGAGAACTTTGGTGACAACCCTGTTTCTGACCAGGTGCTGCAGGTGCACGAGCAACGACTCTGATATGAATAAAACCAGAAAAAACTCCCTCATTACCCTTAAAGTGAGACAATAGCACCGGATAAAACTCAATTACTTCAGATTTGGAACCACAAACGCTGCTCACTTTTAAAGGGGTCCAAATGCCAGCCCTTTCAGATCCAGCAGACGTCTCAGCCTCAGCTTTGTGTCGGTGTTACCCCGCACTCCGCTCTCTATAGCCATGGCCCTGAATGCCTTCCCGGCACTGGAGGGCATCATGCTGTTTCCATATTGTACCCCAGGCCTCCCCACAGCAGTGGCCCACATGGGAAAGCGGGCCAGGCGGTGGGATAAACCAATTACCCCCCAGCCTGGGTGGACTCCTGCCGGTGCACCACGCAGCGGCTCCGGGGCCGAGCCCTCCTGGGTCCAAACCCCATGAGAGCCTGCTGGATGTCCCAGAGAGCAGGATTGTGTGCCCTCAAAAGCCCGCAGAGAGGCCATATTTTGCTTGAAGTTTGACATGGTGCCCCTCTGAGACAATACTGAAGGAGGAGATTTCAAACTGGGCTTCTGTCCGACGGAGAGGCGTTTGTGGAGCTCTTTTTTGTGACATTTATCAAAATTTTAAGTTTTTGGAACCCTTGACCACAACTTGACATTTCGGATTGCCAACTTTTCTGGGCAGTCATTGAAATATATTTTTACTTAGAACTTATCTTGATGTGAAGATTGTAACTTTTCACCCTTGTGAGGATTTTTAAGTTGCTATGAAACTGTCAGAATATTAAAATTAGGCATTTTCAGAACCTTTAAAACAAATATGACCATTAAAAACATCACATTGTTTTTTTATACCTGAAACAGCCACAGTGCTTTACATGAAAATATAATTTCCAGTTTGCTGAGGAAGTTCTCATCCAAATTAGATACAAGAAATATTAACTTAGAATCATACATCCCACTGTTGAGAAAAAGGGTTGGATTTCTTCACCATAAAAAATCAGTATGTTTACATGCACTGTTTACTTTAGACACAGATAAATCTCACTTAAATCACTAACTGAACTTTTTTTCCCAGAATACAATCAACATACTGATTTATTGATGTTTGACTGCTTCATCAGGTGAGGATAGACACTATACCTGCTATAATGTTAGCAAGACAACAAACTGGTTACATGTTAAGGACATCTACACAGCCTTGTAGATATCATACAGTCCATGCCTAAAGAGTGTGAAAACCAGAGGCAGACAACTGCCCAAATTCTGCTTTACCTTAACCCATTTATGCTGTTGACTCTCCAGTAAAACAATAAAAAAACAGTTCATACATTTACATTTTTAATGCCCTTTACTTTATTTTACAAAAAAGTACATATAGACCTCTCCCTCTCCCCATGTCTACAGCACCAGTAGCTGCTTGACACAACTTGTTCCCCCTGCCCACCAAACAGACAGTGATGTCCAACCATTATTTCATAAGCTCATTGAAATTTTTGTCTGATTTTTTTTTTTTAACTTTATTTTTGTTGCAAAACTGGCAACACTCATAAAACTTACATTTCGACATCTTTTTAACACTCTCTTTTACATTTTCCAGCTGCATCCAAGTGGTTTAGTGACATGTTTAATGAAATATACATAGAATAATCAATTAAATGGATCAATTATTTCATATAATTAGAAAAAAAGGGGAAAAATGAGTAAAAAGAAAAAGGCCAAAATGCAACGAAATGTTTGCGGAATTGACCGTTTTCGGCGTCATGTAAACAGCCCCTAAGGGTTTTGTGGTGAGGATATGGGACAGGGAGAAAGTCAAGACACTGGAAAGCTGGAGTGATGTGGTCACTAAGGGGCTGTTTACATGACGCCGAAAACGGTCTATTCCGCAAACATTTCGTTGCGTTTTGGCCTTCCGTTTAGATGAGACCACGTTGCATTTCCACCTAAAACGCAAACTTTTGAAAACGCTCCCCAGAGCGGAAAGATTTGAATCCGCTCCTCCATCCAGCCTCGTGTAAACACAGAGCAGAGCGTTTCAGGGGGAAACGCTGACGTCACCGCATGCGCAGTACTCTTTCACATGGAGGCTGCGCGCCTGACCAGGAACAACAGCAGCTTCGGCCGTCCGCCGAGTAACGTGTGAGCCTCTTACTGTGCTCGGTTTGTTATCCAGAAAAAACTATCCAGACAGATTTGTTGTCCGAACTGATTTGTTGTCCAGAAAAGAAACTCCTGCTTCTCTGTGCGTCTATTCGCCATTGTTGTTTGTGAAAGGTTTTCTTCTTCGTTCGTGTGTTGTAGCAGCGCTGCATCTCTGCAGACCTACACTGCCATCTACTGAACCGGCATGCACACTACAGCGGATTTCCAGGGGATTAACTTGTCTCCGAGCGTTGTCATCTAAACACAGAAGAATTTGAAAACGCAAAGGAAGAATCTTTGCGTCTTCAAGTCAGGAGTTTCCATGTAAACGGCCCCTTAGATCCTCTCCTACCTCACTAACCTCTTCCACGTCACACTTCTGCCTGTGATCTTGATCATCTGTCGCCAGCCTCCTCACTTCACTCCTCAGAGCCAAGCACAGTGCTTTCTATATCACTCCACCTCTGGAACTCTCTCCCCCCACTTACAAAACTGCTCCGACCTGTCTAAAGGTGTCCACCTTTTTAAACAGGCTTTTAATGTGTGTCCTGGCACATGTCGGTGTGTTTATCTATGTAATTTTTGTACTGTTAATGTGCCATTTAATGTTTGAAACCATTTGAATTGTTTTGTTTTATCTATTGTAAAGTGTCTTTGAGTTTTTAAAAGTGCTCTATAGATAAAATATTTATTATTATTATTATTATTGTGTCATTACAGGCCTGTAATACAGTGTATGTGTGGACAGACATTCTTGAAAAGATGCAGAGTTTACAAAGAAAAACAGAAACATTTTGAAAATCAATATAGATCCTTTCTGTCCCTGTGTGGACAGGGCCTCAGATAAACTGCAGCTCAACTTAACTGGTCTATAAACCCACCATGTGAGGGTGGAGCTCCCTCTGTGAAGTGCTCTATTGTGTTTCTGTGACACCACATTATACTATGGATCATCACTAACATTAATGCTTGTTATGAATCAAAAGGACTGTCCTTGGGGGTAATGATGCCTGAGTGCTCTAGTGGGAATGCCCTCTATTAAGTTACTGAAAAGATCAGATATACAGTACGTCTTTGTCTGCATGGCAGAGAAGAAAGAACAAAACTAGGGTCGCGAAGGGATGGAACATTCCAGAAGCTTTTTATCGGAATTTATAGGAACTGACTGGAATTTGGGGGGGTAATTTAAATAAACTGTATCATATTCAAACATAAATATGAACATTTTATTTTGTTACAGGCATACATCCATGCAAAATAATACGATTAAAAACTTTACATCTCAACAGATGTATTTGTAAGTAGAACTTTAATCAAGTTTTATTTTAAAATGATCAATTTCAACTTCACTTTATGTCCATGGGCTCTCGTGTGTCCTCAATAGTCCAGGTTTGTAGAATCATCTGTGAAGTGATGCAGCCCCAGTACCCCTGCAGTAAGCAGTGTCCTGTGTCCATGTGATTGAGGAATAATGTAGATATTTTGAAGTATACCTGCATGAAGTCTTGTTTTAGTCAAGAGTACTCTAAAATATGTTTTCCCAGCTGTATTTAATAAAACTGTTAAGGGTCAAGCTTCCATTTTGTAAATTCCACATTTAGTCCCATAACTTCCTTTTAAATTCCTACTTTAAAAATTCCCAGAATTTTGCAGCCTTACAGTTTCTTACAGGAGAATGAAGCTGTTGGTGCTCAAAGTATTTGTGTGTCACGTATGGCTTCACTTTTAGGGCCATTAAATACACTAAAACCAGTATCACTGCATAGATTAAGTCTAAAGGCTAAGATATCTTACCTGTTTGTGGTTCTTCTTTTGTGATTTAAGATCAGATAAAATAAAATCAGTGAAAAGACTCAAACAAAGCAGAGAAAACGTGAGATATTTGCTGAATAACAAGATCATAAAGCACAAAGCCAAAATGTGTCTTATGTGAGGGATAAACGGGTGCTCGCTCCTCCTCTGGCTGCTGGGATTCAGGAGTCCTGATGGTTTCTGGATGACAGCAGCCGTGACAATGCTCATTATGTCTGCCAGGGGCCTTGTCGCTCCGGGGCCATTGTGCGGGCCCCATTCAGCTCACAGTCATTTACACTTTCATTGGCAGCTATTTAGTCCTCATAAAAAGTCCAACACACCAATTTGTGAGCGCTGCTCAGCCAAGGAGAAGTGTGGAATAGGCCCAGAGAGCAGTTTCTTTAAAAGTCAATTAATTGTTCTGGTCCTGTGGGAGGAGCCGAGGGGGAGGATACCCCAAGCTTAGGGGGCCTCACATCTGTCCATTTGTCTTCCTGGGCTGTGATGCAGGGGCCACACCACACCAAAGAAAAGTCTGATTCAGTCTTCTCAGGGATTTCACTAATTTAGGTGATTTTGTATTTCATTTTATGGTCAGGATATCCTATTATCATGAGAATCTGATTACAGAGGAAAGAGGGGACGCAGAAGGGGAAGGGGACACAAAAAGCTTGTAGGACACTTCAGCTCCAAATCCTATTCTCCTCAAAAAAGTGAAGATTATGCAGCAAACGATGGGAAATGGGGGGTGTAGGTTCATTTAAGCCTCTACTGCACTGCATATCAGACAGAGCACAGGGAGGAGCTCATGAAATTTAGATTTTTATGCACTGTTGATAAGCTCTGTTCACTTCATTACATCGCCACGTGAAGCAAAGAGTTTCCAATTTAGAGACATATAAACATGCAAATAGAGAGGTTTAGCATTTCTCCATTTGGTTGCTTAAACCAAAATTGAGTTTTTTTGGGTAGCCGCAAACTCTAATCAAAATAATCTTCTTATATACATACATTTGTACTAGAAATATGATGGATAAAGGATTAATTGTTGAGACTTGATTCTTTAACCTCACATTACTGCGTTTTTTACATTATAATATAGATATCAGATTTAAATGTACAGATACATTTATTTTTATTAAAGTGCTGCATCATGTATGTTATTTGTGTGATATAATAAGTGTAGAGATTTTGGCTTTTTTGGCCATTATTCAGGGCTTAACAAACTTTTATGACCACCACCTAATGTGAGGTTTATACAAGAGCTGCCCTCAATGAACAGCTTTGAAAAATGACCTAAACTATTTTTATGTTTCTGTGATGGTTAATACACCAGTATGTTGAAGCTCTTCAACCTAAATATCTGTAATGACAATATTTAATTATTGTTATCCATGAGTTTTCAAATTGACCATGTTATAGTTCCATGATAGCTTAAAAATAGTATTTTTCTCTCCCGTCTGTTACATTGAAGCCTTTGTATTTGTAAAAGTTAAGTTTGATTTTTTTAGATTTTAGTCGAGGAAACTAACGTGATGCTGACTTCTGGTGTGTTCAACAAAAATACCCAATCCTTGCACCTCTCTATTGGATAAAGTCATGTGACACAGTCAAAAGGGCCAACCAATTCACAGAAAGAGAGGTCGTGTATAGGTGAAATTTAACACTTTTCTACTTGTACTGATTCCATGGGGACTTGCAGCCAAGTCAGTTATTTTAAAATTTTAAATTCTTCAACAAAATGAATATGGGCACAATATTAAAAATGTATATCTCGTACAGCGGGAGCAGTTGGATATGTTATATATTTTATATATTCAGACTGCAGCCAGCCTCAAGTGGACACTCGAGGTACTGCAGTTTTTTTTAACTTCTGCATTTGCATTGTGACCCAACCAACAGGCCGTTACCCCCCTAAATAAACATGTCTTGCTTGAATTTAACCATGTAACAGATCTTTAATTAAAAAACAAACAACTGGATCTCAAGTGCAGGCCTCTGATGGTTTATTAAGCAAAATGTGCTCACAAATATATTTATTATGCGACCAGTGTTATGCAAGAACATGTGTAATGTGTAAAACATAAATAGACAAAGAAAAAGACAGTTCAGTTAAAAATCTGAATAAAGAGCTCACAGTCATGTTTACAAGCTTATTCACTGGGACAAACTGCTGAGAGCACCTCCCACCTCGGTTCAAAAGGCCGTTCTCACACAGAGGCAGCAAAGTGAGCGACGGTTGAAGCACAAAGACGGAGAAGATACCCAACCCCTTCTTGGTCTCCCAGGGCCGAGGGCGGTGATGGGGGGGAGACAAAGGCCAGTCCTCAATGAGCCTCGGTGCAGGAGGCCCTGCTGTTTGCTCTGCTCTGCTCCCCTTAACGTTTCTTTAACCGGCGATTTAAAAGCTGCGTCCCCGCTGGTGATGCCTGATGCCACCTCACTGCCACATGACAACATCAGAGGGATCCCACGGTGCCAGTGCAGGGGTGCGATAAGTACTCAGCGCTGCTAAAACAACCGCACTTCCTCAGTCCAAAGGGAAGTCACAGGAGTTTTGATGTGCTGCCCGGGCAGTCTGATACACAGACAGGAAGTCTTTGTACCGCGGGGCACACCCTAACCAGGCTTCCCCAAAGTGTTCTGACCCTGTGAAGAGGAACTCCCCGTCTCCAGGCTTCACGTGGCACTGAAGCCGTGTGTTGATGCTTCCACGCCACATCATGGTTGATGTAGATGAGGCAGAGGCAGACAGTTCTTGCTCAAACACCCCACTTCGCTGTCGGTACACCCGGTCTGCTGATATCTGCACCAGAGAGGTCTGATACTCTGAGTCATGGGAGACGTTCTTGATGGAGCCTCGAGCCACTGAAACAAAAAAGACAAGAACCATGTCCTCAAAAATATGCATTAACGAAGGGGGCTGGTATCTTTGCATAATATTCTTTACATGAATTGCTTAACCACCTCTTTAACTATTATTGAACATGTAGTTTTAAGGCTTTGGGAGTCAACCTGTTGTTTCCACTCTGCCTTGATGAAGTAAAATTCTCTTCATCTGCACGAAATTTTAGCATCTGTGGTTAAAGTACTTAGATCTGTTGGTTTTAAAGAAACTTATTGCTGACTCCAAGTACGAAGAAATCTGTGTTATTTAGCATTAGTGCCTAAACTCAGGCTCACGGTAATTCCCGTTAAAACAAAACCTGAAACTTTAAGTAAATATATCTTTATTCTTGTTGCATAAACCCAGAATTCAAATTTGATTGCTTAGGTTTCCCTCCACATCTCAAAAGTCATGTTGAAATGACAGTGTATGCCAAATTAAGAGAGAAAAGCTTGGCGGCCATTTTGTATTCACTCTGCTGAAGGCCTGACTCAAACAAACATAATGTTTTAAAGCCTGCAGCTCTGATGAAATAGAGAATTTCATTATTTACCCCCCTGAGTGCCTTAGACCGTTTCAGTAACTTGAAGAGAACAGTGCAAAACCTTTTTTTGGCTTGTTAACAACTGCCCACACCTGAGCGGAACTCCATGCATCTTTACATTTACCTAAGCAGATTTATAGGGTGATACTTTTACTAGAGTAAAAGTTTAATACTGACTGCATGTTTACTTAAGTATAGTTTTTTTTTTTTTACTTTTTCTGCCAATGCTATGAAACATTGAACTGTCTATCTGATCTGATCTTTGGTTTGTGGATGAGGTTGACCTACCAAAGTCGCTGTTGCAGATCGCCATGAGGAGTTCGGTATCATTGCAGGGTCGACATGAAGCTGTGGGAAGAGAAAGTAATTAATAATTTAGTGGCTGTTTGATGACAAATAATGTTAACATGATAACAGCAGTGTCCAAACTACGACCCTGCATGACCCCTGACCCTCAGTGGATTCTCCAAATAAAATGAAACAAGACCCACGTTGGGGCCTAAAATCCATAATATTGAATGGCTATTTGCTTATCATTTACAAGTAAACATCTCATTATTTTGACACCTGCACAGTAAAATTGTTTTTAGGGTTTTTAGAAATTTGATTTTTGCTGATCTTCCCCATTCCATCATCGGCAATACTGACATCCATATTTTGTGTCGAGCACAAAGTCTTCCCTAAAAATGACCAATTGCTTTCATGCTTACAGTTAATTTTGTTTGAAACAGTTCTGAGGCAAGAAAATATTTTTTTCTTCAATAAATGCAACTTTTCATTGATAAAAGTTGACAATGAGTGATGATGAGGAAAAAACATCACAATATATTTTACAGACATTACAGACAATGTATGTATAGTATATTTATTGCCAATTTGTATTGTCAAAATATAAGCTGTAACTATGTTCATATCTGCCAATGCCGTTATTGGTTTGTTAATATCAAGCATCACAAGTTTTTTTACTGTTTTTGGAAAGCTGGTACTATGACTCTCTTCAAGTGTAATTGTTGACTCTTTAGATTTAGCATTTTGAACTTTGTGGCAGTTAACAGTGTGACTTCTGATTAACACTTCTGTGCAGTGTTAGCAATGATAACTAAAGTGTTAACTTCATCTTAACACTGCCAAGTGTAAATATTGATATGGTTATTTACTGCATAATAATGAGGCAAATTTGCTTTGATTAAGACACCAAGTTTGGTTCGATAATGAAATAAATAAAAAAAAACAGCACTGCAGTTTCTTTATAACATGGGCTTGTGGCATCTGTTGGTACTTGTCCAATAATGGGGAACCAGTGGGATGATTGACCCTACAGGTGTCACTTATAGGCTTTAGTGGACTGTTACTGTAGTGACACCTTTGATTATGGTTTTCCTGAAGCACAATTTTTACACTAGTTTTTGACACTAACTGCTTTACATTTGAGGGTCAATTTTTAGGGATTCATCTCCATCTAGAGTATCATCAACTCTGCACTTACTGAAATGTTGCCAACACCAAAATATTAACTTTTCTTAATTTTCAGCGCATGAGTTTCCAGTTCTCCCTGATTTCACTGTTTTCTTGACCATACACTCTGTGATTGACACCGTTGCCCTACTGGGTGTCACCTCTCCTCCTCTCCACTTCACTAACTTATAATCGATCTCCTTTCACATTGAGGAGTAAAGAAACCAGGGTTAAAATGAAGGAATGCTGCCTCTTTGAGCCCTCTACCCACCACATCAAACAGCCTCTCTCTTGACTTGACCCCTGTGTTTGACTCCCATTATCTTCCCCTAATTGAATGACCCTGTGCCAACGCAGGAGACGGCAGGAGTCAAATTCTTCTGCCACTCTGAAGATGCTGAAATGATGAACCAGCAGATGTCTATTATGAACACAGAGTGACATCAGCGCCCAGGGAGAGGCCCGCACACATGGATAAATGCTAATAAACAGACAGACACAATGTGAAGGCATCTGTGGAATCCTAAAAGTATTTGCAGACTTGATTCAGACCCCTCGGCCTGTTGCCCTCCAGCAGCCTTGGGGTCTGCTCGGCCCTCTCTGCTTTGTTCCACGATGGAAACCAGACAGCCAGACAAAACATAAGACTGACCAGCAGCTGCACTCTAAGCAAGGTTATGGTCAATAATTAACCAGTTTTAGCAATTATGACTATTTTCCCATGTTTTTAGAGGCAAATTGTGCAGTACATAACTCTAAAAGTATTTAAAGCTGGGGTTGGTAATCTGATTTAGATACACTCTTTGTAATACTGGTTACAATGGTCTTTATGACCCGATGGCAATCAATTCATAATGTGTTTGTAAAGCAGAGTGAATAATATCCGCTATCTACAGCAGGAATAAAAGAGGCAAAACACCAACCGATATACATGTCGTGTCACCAGTTTTTAAACCAATTAAATCCCGTTGCCACTCTACCCGCCTCCTGCGCATACCAATTGCCGGCGTGCACAGACTCAGTGCGTGTAGCCGAGCTGAGAAGGATCAGAGTCCGCGGGAGAATGCTTACCTTTCAAGTTTTGTCTTTGAAAATAAGGGAAGCCCGCTACAAGCTGTCCCACAACCCCAACCAAGCTCCAGTATCCCTCACATTTTAAGACAGGTGTCTGCTGTTGGCTCTAATCTCATGACAGCTGCCACCCAGGATACTGCAAGGTGGCAGTACTCGCGAGGCTTTTTCTTCTTCTTCGGTTTTACGGCGGTTGGCATCCATCATTTTGGAGCATTACCGCGCCATTCAGCCTAGTGACAGAGTTCAGTTTGGAGAGGCATAGGACTGTTTTTTATTATCATATTGCCACATGGAAGATTAATGGGAGAATACTGATACAGGAGGACAGCAGGAAAGGGGCTAAAATACGGAAAATATGGTAGTTTCATGGCCAAAATGGGAGACTTGACAGCTATGTGGAGAATGGCAGAGGAACTACCTATACCCCGGTCAACATCAGGCTGTAAGCACTAACTAACTTTACATGTTTGTTTGTTTTTTAAACTATACTATGATAATGTTTTGGTGTTTTTTTACTGCTGTCTGAGACGTGACTTGGTGTAGTGTAAAACATAAACTAGACAGAGTCTTGAGATGCTACATTTAAATTCATGCTAGTTTTCCAAAATTACCAACCACAGCTTTAAACCCTGTGTTTAATCCCAAGTCCACGACAACAAAGACACCATTATTTTAACTGTGTGTGCAGTAACAAGAGAAGGGCAGAGATCGCCCACTGCTGGTTAGCTTAGCTAAAACACTGAGAGTCAATGGGTATAGCTAGCCTTCTTCTGCCTACAGTCATCAGATAAACTCTTCAGCAACTCTAAACAGACCTGTGTGCTTTGTTGACATTTTTATTTACTGTTATGTTTCATTATCTTCTACTATCATCACATTGTCTTCTACACCTACACAGAGCCTTTGTTTTGTTTACCCACTTCCACGGTGGTTTCCCAGAAATGTGACATTCACAAAAGAGTTTTTTTTTAAACAGCTCTTTTAAGTGTCGATGTGAACCGATTTGCAGTTGTGATTGAACCGTTTGTTTCTGAGCCATTATTACATGCAAATTGCCTGCAAATTCAAGAATAACTCGCAAACGAAAAGCTCACTCACAAATGCGAATTGGTTCACTTAAAAGAGATGTTAAAAAGACTTGACTCGCTTGGGATTGCCTAATCTTTAAAACCACCATGGAAGTAGGTCAACAAAACAAAGC
Source organism: Scarus forsteni (assembly GCA_036419115.1). Classification (NCBI taxonomy): domain Eukaryota; kingdom Metazoa; phylum Chordata; class Actinopteri; order Labriformes; family Labridae; genus Scarus; species Scarus forsteni. Next base: position 10,708,776 of record JAZDUH010000342.1, read on the forward strand.
CTCTGTTTAGGAGTAGAAAGAGATAATATTGGGATAGTAGAAGATAACGTAACACAGTGCGGTGAAAAAACGAATCACAACATGCACACAGGACTGTAGGAAGAGGATGGCTAGCTTTACCCGTTGACCCCCAGTGTTTGACCTTAGCTAACTAGCCGTGGGTTAGCTTTGTTCGTCTCTTTGTTGTTACTGCACACAGTTGAATGAGTGGTGTCTATCTGCTTGTCCTGGACTTGGGAGTGAGGTTTACTCACTGTGCAGTCCGCCCAGGCCCATGTCGTCAGCACTTCTGTTCCCCAGCAGCTCATATCTGAACCCCATCATGCGTCTGCTCCAGGCTCCATCCTTCAGTGGGCTGGACTGGAGGTAGATGGCGGGCCTGTGAGGACCATCCGCCCTGAAACAGAACACCTGCCGCTGCTCAGTCCTTTTGCTGTCCGTCACCAGCAGCTCCAGCTCCCCCGAGCGCTCGATGAAGACGCTGGCTCCGCTCAGGGAGGGATAGGGTTTGATGCAGATAGTGGTACGCTTAGAGGAGGACAGGTTGGGCTCCAGGACCACCCGGAGAGACTGGCCTGGATAAACCCACCTCACTGAGCCTTCTGTGCAGCGCAGGTGCACCTGGAGGACGATCCTGGAGTCCACAGCAGCGGCAAAACCACTGGAGAAATGAAAGGTTACATGATTTAGCAATGTGAGAGAGGTCTGGAGAAGACTTCACTGGTGGCTTTATCATCAAGAAAAGGAAAGTAAGGGACCTCAAGGCAAGAGGACTGGCAAAGGTGTGCATCAAATATGAGCAATTAGGGATGCCTGATATTATTGGGACAATATCATCAGCTGATAAAAAAGGGATAAAAAGGAGATTATGGCAGGTGTGAACATTTTTGCTAACACTGACGTTAGCATCACACTCTTTTTCCATGTGTTCTTGGATTACTGCTGATGAAAAGGTCTGTGACAAACAAATGTGTATTTAACTTACTCATGAAGTTCTGCATGATAATCTTAACGCATGAAGTTAAACTCCACAATTTTTATACTTACTCAGCAAGAATAGAAAGCCACTATCAAACAGAACAACAACATGTCCGTTCAACTTAGCATTTTCTCCCTACCTCAGGACTTGGACCTATGAACTACAAATTACATCACATCAGAAGCTGCCTCAAAAAGTCAAAAGTTTTAATCTCTGTGTGGACTGGGCCTGATCAGCTGAGTGGACCAAAAGAAGTGTTTCTAATGATTTATCTCATTTGCTTAATCAGACTTCCAAGACCAAATAGGATGCACCATTAGAAGAAAACCACTTTCAGCATATTTACTGTAACCTCTTGTGTGAGAATTTCCTCCTTAACAGTCCTTATGGTTGTGAAAATCTCTCATTTATTGAAGAACAATAAACGACTTTTGTTCTTGTCAATAGTACTTTAGCAACCATCCTTTTAAACACACTGTGACACTAAAATTCAAAAGATCAGCGATATCAGATGCATTTGTGTTGCATAGGAAGACATTTAATATCTTATAACCCTGGTAAAACCTTATTTCCGTCACTTATCTTAAAGGCTGTTCTGAAACCCCAGCTGCATGGGACAGGGGAATCTGAAAAGTTATAATGCCAACTCACATCAGTGTTTTTGGACTTATTTATATACAACTCTACTGCAGATAGTAGGTGTCATAAGTTTAAGTTTGTAAAAGTGAGTAAAAAAAAGCCAAACAAATGATTTATTACAATAATATAATTAAGTGTTAAAATGTCCTGTACATAGACACATGGGAGTATTCACATTAGCAGTGGGAGTTATATTTGGAAATAACAGCAGAGCAACAACTCTGTGCATTCCTAACTAATAAAAACAAGAACATCATACCAAGAACATTAAGCAAAGCTATGACTGCAGGAGAAACTCACCAGAAACACATCCCTGTTAAAAAAAATGTTATTTTAAGCTCTGAAGCCCCTTGGTTTTTCTGTCTGTAATCTTACTCCTGTATCCCTGAAGAAAACATAAGTTCAGATCAGTTTTTTTAGGTTTATGGTGAAATCAGTAATTTGAATTTGCTTTAAAACTGAACTAAGTAGTCTTAAATGATCCCTGAGTATGAGAAGTAGCCTGATTTTGCTGCCCATCAGTGCGTAAATGTCCCAAAGTGTATTAATAACGAGTTTCTCACCTCCCGGTCCAGTTGCACAGATCAGCTGCACAGACCTCCAGCTGCAGACTCAGCATGAACATCAAAATAATCACATGCAGCAACATTTCACCCACGCAGAAGTAAACACGCAGAGAGGAGAGGGCGGCGGAGCATGGCTGGAAAGTGTCTCTGCGTCAGTGAGAGAGGAAGAGCAGGAGGAGCGCTCTGCTGCACCGCTTTATGCGCCTCTCTCTCTCTCTCTTTCTCTCTCTCTCTCTCGCTCTCATGATTGATCCAGTTGTTTGGGGACTGCTCCCCCCTCCTCCTCCTCTGCAGCTCTTTAGTGTCTGCTCTCTTGAGACAGTCGTTTTAAAGCCTGCAGCCATCTGTTAGGACTGGAGTGCGTCTTTGCGCAATCTTTAAGCCTCCTTTCAGAGACTGTCTGCGGTTAATTAACTCATTCAATCAGGCTTTGAATTAGGTTTAACTTATTCACCTCTGCAACGTTTCCTCTTTGAAGAAATCTCAATGCAGAGACCGTCACAAGTGGCATTTTGTCTCAGCTGAAAAGAGCGTGGCCCAAATGCGCTGGTTGCATGAAATATAGGAAATCTCTATTATTCAAAGGTTTGTAGTGTCAACAGACAATAAGTGTTTAAAGTCAACATTACAGAATCAGAATCCTGACTCTGCAGGAAAGTCGGCTTTCTGAGATTTAAGTCAGATTTTCCAAAACAGATACAGGACAGAATTGAAAAGAAAACAAGTTTAAATCTGATATAAACGTTAGAAAGGCTATCCAAGGGAAAAGTCAGAGTTTATGAGATCAAAGTCAGAATACTGATATTGATTCTGTCCTTTTATTACATTCGACCGTAATGTCTAAAATTAGGCTGTTACATTTTTTTTTTTTTTGAAAAAAAAAATCGACTTAAATTTCAATAATCCAATATTATGATCAAAGCACTGTTATTTTTTCTGAATTTTCTAAATCCTGATTTTTGACTTATTATGCTTATTCTCAAACTTTACTTTAATGTCGGAATTCAGACTTTCTCTAAATCCAGACTTTTACTCTGATGTCAGACTTCTGTAAATTCTAACTTTTTTTTATAATTTGACTTGGATTCCAGAATCCGTGTTTTTTAATGATATTTAGTTTAATCCCATATTGTGATGTCTTTACATCAGTTTTCACATTTCTATGGACCTTTTCTCTTATTTTTTATTTTAATCTCGGGATTTTCTTTTTTTCTTAATTTCTTAAATATGAATATTCTTTTTTTCCTCTGAGTTTTGATCTTTGTCTTTTTCGGACTTTATCAATTTCGTCTTAAATTTCAGAGTTCTGACTTTAAATCTAACAATCTTACTTTTTTTCTGAAGTCTGACATTATTTTATAAAAATGTAGTGTCTTCTATCTTCCCTAGTGTTATGTACATTATCCCTTTCAAGCATATTAAATTTTACACACGAGTTTTTGGAGCTATAAAAGCCTAGCTTTACAATGTCGGGTTTCTTTTTTCTCTTGAATGCCACTTTGGTAACTTACTCATAAAACCAAACGCACCTAGTGTTTTCAACAAAAACATTTTTTTGATTTTCGATTTTCATCGAGTGGTTCACCTATTGAGATCAGAAAACATTTTACAGAGTAACAAAAGGTTAACAGAATATTACCGAATTTACCTCTCCATGGTGAAAATAAATGCATAAATAATGAAGTTAAATGAATAAATCAATAATTTACAAGCCAATTATCAAAGCAGGTCGTCTACATGAACTACATGTGTCTGTTTGTGATTCAGCGCCACCAGGCGGCAGTCTGCTGCAGCGCACCGTCCTCACATCTGGAGCTCAAAGCGCGGCCTCGATGAGGCGTTCACGGCCCAAACTCTAAACCCAGCAGGATCCGCCTGTAGCTCAACAGCCTCTCATATTGTACACCAAACTGGAATGCGTGACCAGCTTTCACCGATGATTAATCCACTGTGGGCGTCTCACCTCGTTTCAACCTGCAGGGGTCTTTGTGTGCTCGGAAAAAAAGAGCAGCTTGGCACCGTTTCAAGGCGTTTGCTGCAGGGTGGCGACATCTTGTGGAGGTTCAAAGTGAGAGCAGAAAATTCAGCTCCTCTCTGTGGGTATTTATTATTCAGGCCCTCAGGCAGGAGATCACAGGGTTAAGGGCCCCGATGCCCGTGCGTAAATTACGCACATGTTTGAGAGGTCGGCCGGATGTTTTCTCAGCTGAAGGGGAAAGTCTCGCTGCAGAAGGCTGTGGATTTTAAAGTAGGCCGTGGGTGTGAATATGAGAGAAATGCGCCACCATAGCTTGAGAAAAAAAATCACCATTGATGCTGAATAAACTACCTCTACTGACCATGCTCTCTCGAATTTACTGCAGTGAAACCAAGAAATATCTATTCTCCTCTATAGTAACATGTTATTTTCAACTCTTCAACCAATGAACAATGTGACAGCAGGATTCCCTGTTTGAAATGATGCACCATAGACCATTATAAGCTTGTTATTAAGCAAAGGAGTGGAAGTTGCTTGGGGCCTTGTGCTCCAAAGGGCCTCAAGATTCAGTCTGAAAGAACATGAGGTATCTCCAAGGCCGCTCATGGAGGGGGGATAAAGGGAAGAGTTTTCTGAAAAATGATCCACCCTAAATTCAACAAAGTATAACCAAACTTTACTTTTAACCCAGATACTTACATTCACTATCAAAGAAAAACACATTTATTTAGGGGAACTTCTGTTACCTCTCATTGCCTGTTTGAAAAGATAAACCCCCTTTTTCCTAAAAAAAAAAAAAATCACTGGCTTTTTTTCTGCAGTTTAATATCCAGAGGTCAGTTTGACTTTACTTGAAATTGTTTGTTAGGAATAACTGAGATTGCTCATGTTTTTTTAACGGATCTTAGACATGGTTATATACACCACAGCTATAAATAAAAAAGATATTAAACAAAATAGAAGGAAAAAACAGAGACAGACAATAAAAATGTCAGTGTGTCCTGCTAACAGCCAAGTAAGAAATAGGGTTGGATTACCACATGATGAACACAGTTAATGAAACAGACTGCATGTGGCAACCTATTGGTGCAATTTTATTTGTAACTAAACAGATCAAATTAAAAGGTTTCATTACACAGGCAGTTTAGAATTCAAATGTTGGCGTTGGCAAAATTTCAGGATATGCCGAGTTAATTTCACTCTGGATGGAGTCAAATCTCTGAAAAGGATAAAAAAAAAAAAAAAAAAAGCTGGTGTTAAAAACAAATGTCTGAATGATGTTTCAGTTAATCAAATCAAGGATCTTTGTTAGTGACACCTGTAGAGTCAATCGTCCCGCCCATCCCATGGTGTTGGACAACTATGCCACAAACCCATGTCAAGAGAACTTAAGTGCATTTTTTTGTTTGTCATTCATAAGTTCTCCAATTAAACATGTTATCAACATTTAAGCTAATTTTTCCAGTTAATATAAGGTAAATAAATTCAGCAATGTTTACATTTTGCAGTTTTGATATACAGTCAGCACTTGCTCACCTCACATACAGGATACATCACACTGCTCAGTGTTAAAAAGTTTGAATTTTAACTCCATTAAGAGTCAACATTACACCTGATGAGAGTTAAAGTTCCAATTCTCCTTAAAGATTGAAAACACACTTTTGTATTGAGGACCCATATAGACACTAAAGAAATGTTAATATTCACTCTGATGGTGTTAAATTATCTTTGTAGAATTTGCTGTGAACCAAATTATTACCAAGCAAACTCCTGACATTAAATTTGCAATGGTCACATTTTTCAAACTTAATTTGCTTTGATAATAAAAATTGCCTAAATGGTTTGTACCATTTGGGAGACTGTGTGGAGCTAATGGGGAGCAGCTCCAAAACATTTTCACCTTCATGTCCAAACAGTTCAATAATTTGTGTGATTAAGACTGGAGCTGAAAGATATATCGTTATCACATCTATATTGAGATATGAACATTCAAGATATTAATATCAGAAAAGCAACCATATAAACTGTATAGATTTCCCCCACCCTCGCCCTGCAAGTACAGCTCTGGAAGTCACCACAAATTTAATTTTTACGATTGCCCTTGAATGCACCACTTGGTTTTCACTGAACCCATAGTCATCTAATATCATATCGATATCAAGATATCTGGCATGCATATTGAGATTTGAATTTTGTCCATATTGTTCAGCCCTAATTTAAACAGTGCTATCTGTTCCTCTTTGTGTTGAATATGAAGTAAAAAATAATTGATTTGCTTCTCTCCAGTGCCCTCCAAAAGCCTCATATTATTTAGTCCACCTGTTAGAATTGTATTTACAGTAAAGGGCCTAACGCTGGTCTTTCCCGGGGCCCCCAAATGGCCACAGCCGCCCCTGCGCTGTGAGCTAAAACGCTGATTCAGACTCTGCTTCCTCTCGGGAGGACCACCGCGCGGTCACATTGGCTGCTGTGTCCCACAAGGACAAAGCAAAGTCACATGAATGGAGTCTTTGTGCGGGAAAGAAGTGGCCTCTTATCAGCGCGGTGCAGCCGGGATCCTCCCTGCGCTCTGAGGAGGCCGGGAGTGGAGCGAGGTGACGCAGAGTGAGCTGACAGAAAACCTGGATGTTTATGGGGAGGATCACGGCCTGTGCGCTATCTCTGACTCCTCAGACGGGGAGGAAAATCAAATTATAAGCCTCTGTGCACTCAACTGAGAGCGGGGTCACAGCTGGGTGACACTTCGCGAGTCCCATCCCATCACGCAGCAGCCATATGAATCCATGAAGTGGACTCTCTGGAGGAGCTTAACTGAAACACCAGCGCGCTCTCTGTATGATATAAGGCCTCATCCGCCCTTTGAGCTCTGTGCGCGTGCGCTGTGATCAAACCTGGGGCTACTGCTAAGACACTATTGACACTTAATTGCTATAAAAGGCATCCTCCAAGCTCCAAATCCTAATTCCATTTTCCCTAAAGTAGAAATTTGTTCTTTTGGCGTTAAAACTGCAAAATATAAAAATAGAAGCCGTTTTCCTGCAGGAATCCCTCAGCCTACACCCAGGCCTGCCTTTTGCGAACCCAGGGGGTCACGTGAACGGCGTGAAGATGTATCCAAGCAGTTACAAATGTTCATGTAACGACAAAGCTCCAAAAATAACTAAAAATAGACGCTTAAAACTAGAATGAAATCCAGAATGTGCACAGTTTAACCCCTTTGCGCATTTTAACCCTTTGGATGTGCTCACCCCTGCTCCCCAAACCCGTGCTAGAATAAATCATACAAACAAAAAAAGCAACATAAAGGAACTGTCAGCTCATTTCAGCCGCTAAATAATTGTTAAGATACAAAACGGCCGCATCCTGCAGCGTAATTCAGCGTTTTGAGGAAAGATTTGAAGACTTTTACGCATCGATCAATTAGGCATTTGATGGATTGGAGACGCCAGTTATTGATGTTATGGTGTGATTGTGCCGCGCCACAAAGAACCAAATGTATAAAAAGCCACATAGATGTTGTGATGTATGTCCTGGCAGAAGCAGGAGGCGTCCAGGAGCTGTGGGCCCTGAGAGACAGTATCATGGGCCTGGGCCAGACTTCCATAAAAAAAAACTTAAGACACGTCTCAACTGTCCTAAAAGGCTAAATAAGAACACATTTTGTACAAAGAGACTGAGATATACATCAATAGTATTGAAATGTCACCTCTTATAACTCTTGACATGCATGCAAATAATTCCAGCTGATTTTCTCTGATGAAGATAATAAAATAATTAAATGTATTTTAGTTCATTCATCTAAATCTCCTTCTGTATTTATCTTCTCACCTCTGTCTTAACCCTGATGAAGTGATGTGGTTCTCCTGTTTATCTTTTGGGGATTTACTGCCACACTTCATATCGCTTCATCTTGACATCTGCTTGTTTGGCCATGATCCTTCCTTTTACTTTCCTCCTGTGTTCACTTTTTTTTTTTTTTTTTATCTCCTCCTTGTATGAATTTAAACTTTCCTCTTTTTGACAGAACTACTGATGTCCACTCCTTAATCCTTAAGTTTATCCTTCATGTGTCTTTAAAACACTTTGCAAACATTGATAATATGTCATTATAAGAGGTAAAAGCAGCGGATTAGCATCTTCTCACTCACAGATTTCTTTTTTAAGTTGATGAAATTATTCTGTAATGAAACGTAAACAGTCCATGACTTGATTTCAGATAAATGCTCACATGTTGTGTAAATCAGCGTAAAACCAACCTCCTGTTTGAGAGTTTCTCTGACAGGCATCTCTTAAACCCAAATGTGATTTTACTGGTTAAACTGTTTTGGTCAAGTATCCTGTAACAAAGAAATCTTTAAATATATGCAGTCTGGTCTCCAGTGACATTTTGTGTTGAGCTTGTTTATAAATATCGTTTTAATCAAACTTTCCTTTTTTGCTCTAAAATGTTTTTTGTTCCCTGTTTGTAGAACTTTTTTCACGGTAGTTTCCAACTTCTGATATCAGTGTGATGAAAAAAGACTATAGTACTGACAAAAGTTTCCTTAGTTTAAAACTTTTTGGACCCCTCCTCAGTCATGGGCCCTTAAAAATGTCCAAACTGTACCCCCACGTACAAATCCACACAAGTAAAAAATAGAAGTGCCGCAGACGACAGAGTCCTCAGTATTTGGAGCTAAAACTGGATCTGTTCAACATGCACAATCCAACAAATAACTTAATTATCCAGTTATGTTCTGTAATTAGAGGCAGACCTTTATAATGATGTGCAAAGCAGCAGAAATTATGGATTCAATATAAAAATAATCATTTGATGTACTGAGGACGTTGTTGCTCCAAAGTTTTTTTGTTCTTGATGGGAGCTCTGACTTCATTTTGACATAGTTTTGCCTTTTTTCCATGTAGTGATGGATTTTATATTTTTATGAAAAACAAAGCTGGACATAAGTCTTCTCCAAAGTAAACCAGAGCAGAAAGTGAAGTCACTTAGTTTGAAAGCCACTGCAAAGGTGCCAGAGAACACAAATTTAGGAACATATGTGGTTTGCAGCTTTTCCCCATGTTAAAAAAAAAAAGTAAAATCTAATCTTAAATTTTCATTTTGAATGTACACAAAAAGCTCCATAAACTTGAGTGTATTCCGTAAAGTGAGGTGAGGATGTAAGTTTGAATATTTATCATCAGGTTTGAGCAGCAGCATCATCTGAGTGCACGTCAAAGGGAGACATCCACTGTAAGAGGTTTTTTTATGGTGAAATGATAAAACAATAATAAAATAAATTCTTCAAAAGTGTTTATGTGTATGGCAGTAACAGAAAGAGCACAAAGAGACTTTAAACACACAGTTTAATGTTAAATCTCAGCAGCTTCCCATGTATCCGTATGCACATGTTTGACAGTTATATAGAAAAAATAAAGTATTACAGACTTGTTTGTATGTTTGTTAGTTTCTTCTTAAACACTTTCTGTATCAGTGGTTCTTAACCGGTCTGGGTTCAGGACCCATCAGGGGCTCTACCATCAGAAACCGCAGCACAAATGTATGTTCATTTACTTATTTAATTCAATAAGAAATGTTGAATTTGTGAGCTTAAATGGACCAAAAAGGAAAACACTGAACAAAGAGACAGAAACGTTGCACAAGAGCATCACTACAGAAGTACCAGAGGAAGTATTTTCATTTTACTACTGTGATGGAAAGACTGAATAATTCTTCTGAATTCATCATCAGAAATCAGATTAACAATCTCTGCAGAAGACATATATATGTGTGTGTGTGTGTGTGTGTGTGTGTGTGTGTGTGTGTGTGTGTGTGTGTGTGTGTGTGTGTGTATATGTATAGATATACAGGAAAAAGAAGACCATTGGAGTCAAATACATAAGGACATAAAGGTTGCACAATATTTGAGCCATGATATTGGCACTAGCTGAACGATACCTGTGAAATAAACTGCTATTATTAACAGACATGAAGATTTCTGCTTTTTGTTGGTATATCTATAAATATCTGTGATTAACAACATTTATCACCAAGCCTCACCTTACAAGGTGAAACTGTGGAGTCTGAAGCAAAACCAACAGACCTCCGATTACATTTTGTATTTTTATCCATGTTCCTTAAATTCTTGAAATTTCTGGACTTTTAAAAGACTGAATCTCTGTGCCTGAACAACATCTTAGCAGCACTTTTATTAACCATAAAGAAAATATTTAATATATCATGTTGTTCATAAAAGAGCTCTGACTCTGAGACCGTCCACCAATAAAACTGAAGACAAACATCAGTACTGGCTCCTCACAATTCTCTGCAGCTGGGTTTCATATTACTTTATCCAGTGTCCCATTTTTTTTTTTTATGTCATCCCAATAACACATTTTGAATACCTAATAATAATTAATGACAAAGGCCAACACTGTTGAACAGGTTTTATACGCTTTTAACCATGAAAGTACAAAAAACGTATAATCAGGCCAAACAATATTTCTTCGTTCAGTAGTGGGTGTTTTATTATTTCTTGAAAAGAAGCCTTTTTGGAGATAGGAGGTCTGTGCCTGACACATTGGTACATATATGTTGGACTCTGTCATATTTTTTATTATTCATTTTGGGTCAGAAATAGTTACCAGTAATATGTCACATCGGTTGATATTACACTTTAAGGTAAGGTGAGGACTGCAGTCTCTAAAACAGTGATAACAGTTACTAATAACATTACAGTTACTAATCAAAGTAACTTAGTAACTTTTGGTTCTTAGTGTCTGTCTGTTTGGTTTCATGTTCACACGGGGACTGTGTTTGGTGAATGTGAAGATGAGAGAGTGAGCGAATATTATTTTCTGTTGTGTGTTTGGGTTTAAACCTGCTGTTGATCAGTTTTAAAGAATGAGTGCAGCTTTAATGCAAAGGAGCTTTTTATCTTTGACGATAGGTAAGAAGTCATTTCATAACTTTGTTAGGAGTATTTGTTCGATAATATCTTGCACAGTGCTGCTCATGACCTCCCTTCACTCATGATTCAGTGTCAGCAGTAAATCACTCTTTTAAATTTCAGGTACTTCGGACTTTTCCTTCTTTAGAAACTGATCTGGAGGTTTGAAACAAATCTTACAACATGAACAATGTTCTCTACGTCTTTCAGAGTCAAAGACTAAACAAAGGAACAATTTGAGTTATTGAAAATACACCTCTCCTCCTCCTCCTCCTCTTCCTCAGCTTTCAGCTCCTCGGTTTATGTTCATGACGGCAGCTGACCTGAGGAAAAGTAACTCAGTAACTAAACATTACTTTGAGTAACTGTAGCATAGTTACTGTTTTAAAAACTAATCCTTATTTTCCAAGTCACTACAAAGTCAAATTATTCCAGTAATAAAATGAAAGTAACTAATTACTTCCCATTACTGGGCAGGAATACGGTTACAAAGGGCTGGGACATTTCCAGAAACTTCCATGGGAAGTCAAGCTGGGGAATTTAGGCAATAATTCACATTGGGAACTTTCCATGGGAATTGTACACTTATGGATTTTAAGTGGACACAGGGAGTAATTTAAATGAACTGTATCATATGCAAACATAAATATAAACATTTTGTTTTGTCACAGACAAACATCCATAAAACAATAATCCAAATTAAAATTAATAAATTGAACAGAATTATTTGTAAGGAAAACTTTATCAAGTTGAACTTATCTTATTGGACAACCAATTTCAGCTTCTCTCTGTGTTTTCTCAATGTCCAGGTTTCTGTAATCATCCGTGCACGTGATGGAGGAGCACAGTGCACGTAGGGGGCGTGGCCTCAGTAATCATGCAGGAGGCTCTGTGCATGTGATTGAGGAAAAGCAGAGATCTTCTCAAGTTTACTTCCTGAAACCTGGCTGTTTTTGTCAAGATTACACTGAAATACACCTTCCTCAGATCTATTTAAATTCTCTGTTAAGGGTAAATCTCTAATTTAGTAGATTCCAGGTTTATTCCCATAAATTCCTTTGGAAATTTCCAAATTTTAAAATTCACTGAATTTTGCAACCCTAGTTTGACAGCAGCTGTGTGTAAAAAGAGGTGTTTCACTCAGCAGTTATTCTGATGTCATGGTCATGCGGTTGACATACGACAGCGTGCCCACTCTGTAGTTAAAGATTGAAAAATTAAAAATTGTGTGTTGTTTTTTAACAGACTTACGTTTCCTTAAATACAAAGTTGTGAATTACATATCAACCAAGCTTTAAAATCTGAGCTTAAAATTTTATTTTTTACATTTAAAAATATATAAATATATTTCTTATAAATATATTTATTTTTTAGAAACTTAAAAAATGTACTTGCAGCTGCCCAGTGTGCTGAACTCTGAATGGAAAAATAGCACCTCGTCCACATCAGTGTGCTTTCTTAGAAAGAGCATGACAGTTTCTCTTGAGAGGCAATCTGGGTGTTTAACTTTATTTTGATTTTACATTACAATAACAGTTTTGTGTTGTTGTTTTTTTTTATTCAACTTTTAGTAGACAACCCTCCTACGTCCAAACCACATATAAAACTACAGCGTGCACTTTAGATCCATCAAAAGATGGATTCACTGCGTTGATCCCAGTCTGGAACATTATGGTGTTACAGCAGCTGCTCACAGAGAAAGGAAATTGGAATTAATTCATTAAAAAAATAATTTGAGTTACTTTGTAACATATTTTGATCAAATTAAATCCGAACCTATGTTGTGCAATTTCTGTGCCATTGAGGTTTCTTTTTAATTGGAGAATTATTCAACCATAAACTTAGTTTGTGTGAAAAATTGTGGATTTTATTTTGAGAGCATGTCGTCCAGCCCTACTTTATCATCTGAGCAAGTTTGGTTTCTTACAATTTTTCATTTTTTGACCGTGATTATTTCTTGTTTTCCCGTTGAACTGACCACTTCTAAGACTAAAAAAATGAAACATTAAGAACTGATCACAGATTTGTATATTTTTTATAAAAAATTAATGAATTCATTTAATCATGTAGATCAGCCCATATAATCTATAACAGGAAAAGGCGCTAACATTGTGAAAACGCTTTACATAAGTCTTCCCCAACAGGAGAAACTTGCTGTTCTTCAAACTGAATATATATATGTGTGTGTATTTACACTCAGATCAGTTTTTTAAAACACCATCTTTACTGCAAAAGTCCAATATTGTGCATCCCCAATGCCGAAGCTTCTGTACCATCAACAACTTTTTGCCATTTTTTCTATCCAAACATACTGGACCCACGTCAGGGCCTCGACCCACATCAGGGCCCTGACCCACCTGTTGAGAACCACTGATTGATATGAGCCTGCAGCCTCGCGCTCATCTCTTACCCCTGAAGAAGCCTTTGTCCGTGCTGCTCTCTCTCACCGTCACCGTCAGAAAGTTCATGGTCACGTCCGTCACCGTCACAGTGTCCAGGTTGGTCAAACTCGGCTTCCACGTTGATGCTGAGCGCGCGGACGGCTCGTGGCACCCGGGGAGGACGTCAGCCGGTTCCCGGGGTGGACAGCACTCCCTCAGCTGGTGCGCAGAGGGTGCGGGTTTGAGCTTTTTCGGCGGAGGGATCGCTAAAAAAGTAGTCCTGTGCGCCTTGTGGTCGCTCTGGCTGAACGCGCAGCTGTACGTGAGTCCCGCGTGCCGCTGCCCGCTGCTGGATTTGGGCGTGATCGTGGTCTCCTTCTGGAACCTCTTGGTGAGCTGGGTGAGGCTGTGGTCTGACGTCTCCCCGTGGAGGTGGTGATGGTGGTGGGGGTGGTGGTGATGATGCACGCGCTTGGACACTTTGGGGTAACCACGCATCTCCTCCTGTGCTCTGCTCCGTTTGACCTCCGGCTCCTCCCGCGCGCCTCCATCGTCCTGTTCGTAGCGCAGGTGCAGCTTCGGCTTGCGCCCCCTCTTTTTGGGGATCCGGACTGCCTCTTGGGTGGTCAGAGGGGCAGCAGGAAAAGGAGAGGGAGGAGGTGCGGGTCTGGGCCTCCTCTCTGGCTCCGGCAGACGAACGTGCACGCTCTCCCCTCGGTTCACGGCGCTCGGGGGGAAGATGGTCGGGACCACGGCGCGTAAACCCTCTCGGGCACGCGGGGTGATGACGGGCTCCGGGGTGGGATAGGAGACCTGGATCCCTCTGGGGGTCTCTGCCCTGAAATCATAGGTCTTCTCTTTGGCTTTGGCTTTGGCCTGAGGACACAAACACAGACAGCACGCGCTTATTAATGGGCAGAAGAGGGTGAGGATCTGGGGCCTCGCGCTCGAGGTGATGTCATGTGGTCCTGATAGGTGGGCGTGGTGAGACTGATTTACCTTCAGTGGTGAATTCTCGTGTTTCCATTGAACTGCTTCAGTCTTAACTGCACAAACGTGTTGACAGCGGGTGGTTTTAACCCTTGACCCCTGCTCCTTACAGACTCAACCACTGGTCCAAACATTACCAACTCACTGAGGACCTTGAACAGTGTCAGGACCACCTCCACTCCTGAGCTTTTTCTTACTTCTAAGCTCCTCGCCAGTTCAGCTACTTGTCAGAAGAATAATTGGCTTTTTATTATTTTTTATTTATTTATTTATTAAGCTTTTTTAATCATACAAAAATGATATTTGTCTTCTTTTTTGTATTTTTTTTGGCAACTTCTTGTTCACACACTTTTCAAAATGTTACTAACTTATTTGTAAAAAGAGTGAAAAGCTCTTGCACACCATGAGCGGCTCCAAAGACATTTTAGAAAATCTTGATTTAATCTTGTTTGCTTTTTGAGCAGCTTGTGGTGTGCAGACTTTTTTCTCTCATTTTGCTTCTTCTTCCATTTCGTTCTCATTGTTTGGACATTTTGGATGTGCCTGCTATTTTCTTCAATGTAAAAGAGTATTCAAGAAATGTTGTTTGTGAATGGGTAAATTACTTGTAATTTAAAGACTTTTTTTTAGCATCACTGGAATATTTGTATAAATTATTATTATTATTTTATTGTATATTTTTGTGGATCTAGAAATTCAGTTTCCAGTTTTGCCCTCTTGTACAAAAAAACATAGTTTTCAAGTAGCTTAGATATTTTTTTACAAACTTGAGTAATTTTTAGGTAAAGAGATTTAATATTTTATTATTTTGTTTATTTTAATTTAATTTCCCTTCCTTCATTTTTTCAGCATCTATCAGTCCTAAACACTTAAGAGTCTAATTTTGCAAAGATCCAAGAAAAAAGTTTAAAATTCTCTTGAAAAAAAAGATGTATTGATTAAAATACATGTATTTGATATAATATCTAAAATGTAATTATGCCTTTATTCACGTATTAATGGCCAATCATCTGGGTAATCCAGACTCTGCCCTCTCACCAGCTGCTCCAAAAGTTTCCAGCTTCTTGAATAATTTTATAAATTTCATGAATGACTAAAGCTTACATTTTTCCCCAGAAAAAAGGCAACATTGTTAGATTCAGGGCAATAGTTTATAATTCTTCATATTAGTTAAGTGTGTTAATTTAATTTTATTTCTGAACGATGTTATTTCAGTTGAATGTTGTTATTTTTTCTCTGTGAGTAAAAATGCTCTGAAAAGTCCTGAAGTCCAAACTGAAGGTTTGGAAGTTCTCTGCCCACTTTTCCCAAATGTTGACATTTTAATGCTACTTAGACTGAGTCAGGAGAACAGCTTACAATTATTTTAACAATATTTGTCAGTTGTTTTGCTTTAGAATAATCTTACCAACTTAATTCATTAGTTTAAAAAAGGTGCCCCATTGCAGAAACGCTGCACACTGATGCCAAAATAATTTGGATCGTTCACAGAGTTCTCCAAATGAAGCCAAATCATTTCTCCATCTGGATGGATTTAGGAAAATTTCTTAAAATTTTAAAAAAACATTTTTTGGAATTGTTTATCTAGAATATATGTATTTTTTATCTAAATTATTTTTGCCTTATTTTTTGTGTTGCCTTTGTATTTGTGTGGTTTAGATGGAGCTCCCTTCCTTTTTAAAATGTGCTGGTAAATTTGTGCACACTCTCTAAAGAAGTTTGAGGTCTGCTCTGAACACTGACAGCTTCTTTGTAAAAACTGAATGACATACCAAACAATTTTAATTAGACAACAATGTATAAAAATATTTGAAATGCAAGTGAACTCCTGTCACTGTCTGAGGTTTGTGAATAAGTGAAGACTGATTGTGGTGGTATCTAATGTCCAAAAGTTGTCCTGGTGTTTCTGTCTTGTCAGTCAAAGTGTGTCCTCTCTGCAGACAAATTAAAGTCCAAAAACCTTCATGGCCAAACAGACCACAGTCTGTTAACTTATAGAAACGCTGGATTTGCTTTTGTCCTGTTAACACATTTGTAACAAATGATTAAATGAGATGTTCAGGCCTGTAACTCAGAGTTTAATGTCACATCAGTTTCTTTTTTCTGTCCTCATCATCTTTGCTCCACAGACCATTAGAGCTGAACCTGAGGAGCCTCTGCAGCTGCACTCGGCCGGGTAAAGAGATGAGGCTCATCTAGGATGGATTTTTACTCCAAGTTTCATAGTAACAAATAAAATGCGTCTCAACGGGTGAAAACAAAAGTAACAAACAGATTTACCTCCAGGTTTCTATGAAAGTCTCAGTCACAGTGTTCCAGTTTCAGAATCAGTCATGCTGTAGAAGTGACACTGCTGTTTTTATTCATCACATCTTCTGAGAGTTGAAAACAGAAATGTGAACCCGAAAAATGCGCATGAAAAAATTCTCCCACCTTTAACAGAAACGTCTCAGGTTTGGGCCCCCTCTTCTTCGGTCCAAAGAGCTCTCGTTCGCGCTCCCTAAAAACGAAAAACCTTCATTTAGATCCACTAAAACTTATTTACAGAGGCGTCTTTTGACTGAATTTACTCTGAAATCAGACACTCACATTTGCAGCTGATCTAGCCTCTTTAGATTTTACAATATCAGAGGAGTTTTCTTTGGAAATGAGGTGAATAAAAATGTGTGAGAATAAAACAGACGACCTGTTCGTTAAAGGAAATGGCATCACACTTCTGAAACTCTCAGAACTTTAAAGCTGAACACTTGAACCCTTCTGACACCGCTGATCAACTCTTTTACCGAAGCATTACCCGCCCACACTCGGCTCAGGGTTGACTTTTAATCGTTTGGCACAAATTTATGGCGCAAAGTGCGCCGTGCCGTCTTTTTTCAGCTCGTGAGGCCTACTGCTGCGCTGTCAGAGCCTCACCTCTCCTCGAAGGCAGCGAAGAGCCGCGCGTCCAGGATGTTCTCCTCCGGCTCCCAGGTGCTGTACCTGCGGCGGGACAGCAGAAACGACAGCTGTTAGCGTGCGCACGGGGCATAGATCGCGGCCTAAGACGCACACGCGTGGCTGTGGCACTTTTTTTCGGCGGCAATCTCGCTGCGTGCTGCTGCAATTACAGCCTACGTAGCGGACATTGACGCATGGGGAAACCCAGGCAGTGCTAAAGCTAGTGTGGACTACAGGGCATGCAATCATGCGGAGGCGCAGACTTTAGCAGCTTTAGGGTAGAGCAGAGGGGGGAGCAGAAGTGTAGTTAGAGGCACAAAGAGGAAACATGGTTAAAATCATCCATAAAACGACAGTGTGCGGCGGTGCAGTTGTAGGAGCGGCCAGGATGGAGCGCTGTCCCTCACAGCCTCGATTATTTTACTCACTTCTGAGACCAGCCCTTCCATTTCACGAGATATTCCCAGCGACCCTGCAAGACAGATCGGAACACAATCACGTTAGCCAAGGTTTTAGGTGTGTGCTGCAGAAACACAGTGTTGCGTAATAGGTGGAGGCAGAGCCTGGGGCTAAAAAAGCAGCGAATACCCGTCTGATCCTGCGTTTGATGATGGACTCTGCTGCGAAGACGCTCTCGCCGACAGCAGAGAGCTCCATGATTCAGCATGCAGCCCGCTGATTCCTGTCTCTTTTATTATTTTTGGCTTCCCCCTGCGTCCTCCTCGGGTTGTTTTAATTCCGCACATCCCATAATACGCAATCTGGGGAGGACGTCATCACGTCTTTCTCTGTTGCCAGGCACCGCAGTCGGTAGGACGGCTCGCCGTGGCGCACATTGGCTCAGTTGTTGCTACGTGCTCCGGGTTTGTGAGCGGAGGAGGAGGAGTCCCCGCTGCTGCGCTGGCTGCTGTACAGGAATGTTTGGCACAGGGAGACGCGCAGAGTCAGAGCCTCTCGGAGCGGATCCACGGACACCCCCGGAGGTCCCTGAGGGGGTCTGCAGAGTCCGAAAAATAAAAAAATAAGCTTTATACCGTCAACATACAAGTAACAGACCGCAAGAGGAATGTAAAGAGAGGATCAAATGAAGTGTTACAGCACCATCCAAAGCTTAAACTCCTGAAACGTGCTTTAATAAAAGTCTTCAAGCGTAAATCACAAATAATTACTTAATGAGATTTAAGCTAAAATCCTAAAGATTTAACTGGGAAGAATCTAAGTTATTAACATAATAATTTTCCACATTTTGTTAATCATGAGGGAAAATCGTTCGCCGGCTGGTTAGAGAATCTTAAATCACTCTTTTAAAATAATTTGTTTGAATATACGATTCAATGTAATAAACATGTTCTGTGCCAGAATCTTCCAAAACAGTTTCTCATACTGCTTTAGTGTGAATGTTTATTAGAAAAAAAAATGTTTCAAATGCTGTGAAGCCACAAGGAACCCAATTTTACACACTGACATTTTACGCACTGCGCGACATATATACGTTTGGTGCGCTTAAATAACTAAATATTTATTTATTATAATTTCTTATGTGTTCCAACAATTATGATAGCCACACGTGTATTTTTCTCCTTCTTTGCAGCAAAATGTTTATGTGGAAAATGGCCAAAGTTTTATGTTTTCTTCCAAAGACCAACAAAAATACGCACATGGAAACTGGTCAAAATGCACGCCCTCACATGAAATCTTTCACCAAGAAAAATGCGACAACTTTGACCTCCAGTTTTAATTTTATTGAGTTAACTTTTTTTTATTTTTTTAAAGCCGCAGACAAACGATAATTGTCAAAGATCAGGGCGAACTTTTTTTGGGCGACGTTTGATTTATAGATTGAAAAAAAATGATAACACATGTTCAGAATTGAATGGCAGCAAGTAAACTACCTGATTATTCAAAGCCAATTTTGTTCATAATCCAGAATTTTTTGTGCATGTATAGACTGTAAAGATTATCAAGATGATATTATTTTTTTGCATTAGTTTTTCGTTTTTTTAGTTGATAACTGTGATCAGATTTTCGCTAATAATATTAAGTTTGAACAGAAAAATCATCTGATCCCCCTTCATCATCATCTTATTTTTTTTTGTTGTTATGATCACAATTATTATTATTTTTTACATATTTATTCGATGTTTTTAATGAAATAATCTTCCCTGTCTGGCATGGACGTTAGACATTCAAAACAATTCTTACCAATCAAATAAACAAAGATTTACATTTTTACAAAAATGAATAGATAAATAAAGTAATGAATATTGTTTGAATGTGTACTGGCATCCAGCAGATTGTTCATGATGGTAAAAATGAAACAAACATATGTTCTGATTTATCGACGCAACTATCGTCGCTTAAATTTGCTTAAAAACAAAACACATGAAGATTTTTTTCCATGGCTGATAATTCTCTGTTGACCTTAAATGCATAATTTACTCACTCTTCAATTTTAAATCTAAAAACTAAGACAGAAAAATAATTAGAGACAAATATTTGATGCCTCAAGCTGTCACTGAGGAGAAACCTCCACAGCGACCTCTTACCTCCCCGGAGCCCGCAGGCCTCCGCTTTCACCTGCCCGAGCAGAGCCGAGGGACAAATGGATCCAAAACTAATAAAACTACTCATAATATCACAAATGAAAGGAAACACAGTCCAGCAGCAGAAATGTAGAAACGCAATCGAGTCATATTTACAGATCTACACAGTTTCTTTTAAGTCCAGAGGGTTGTTTTAAAATTAACACAAATAGGCACGACGCATGCGCATGAGATGATACTTTAACGACTCAGAGAATCCTTTTGCTTTGTGGTCCACATGTCTGATTTCTGCGACCAAAGATCTCTGTCTGCCTAAGGATAAAACTGTAGAAGCTCACATACTTGTCCACAGTGATGATCTGAATCTTGTTCACTGTTTATATTTAATTTAATCATCATTACGCACGAGGGCCCCGCAGAGATCCTCGTGCAGCAGAACTCTGAATGATAAGAAGAATAAACCAGCAACAGAGGAGGTCACTGACAAATGGACTTAAGTCTTTTCATTCTTAATGAATAGAGTTTTGTGGTTTAGCATCAGACTGTAGATCAGGGGTGTTGGCTGAAGGCCTGGGGCCCTTCTGTTTCCTCACGTGACCTCCAAGTCAACTTCACAAATCCACATGAACATTCTGCAAATAAACTCTGCAACTAAAGATGATTAAACAGGCAGAAATTAAAGGGACGGACTGTTGGGTTAATGAGAGGGCCCAACTGTCAAAGATGGGTCAAAAATGAGAAACTAAAGTCAAAAATTACTTTACAAAGGATTATGATGACAATATTATGACAATACTGGCATTTTAAGGTCAAAAGTAAAAAGAATTATATAATAAATCAAATGCTTGGTCTTTTTTTTTACACAATGAACAAATGGTTTAGATGTCACTAATTATAATAATCACTGAGGTATCATTTACTGACATGATTTTTAAAAATATGTATGTTTGTTACAAAAGCATTTAGTCCAGCTTCCCTGAGGAGTTTCACACGAAAAACAAAACAGAAAACAATTCAAACTAATTAATTAACAAAAAACAAAAACAGATAAGCAGTCCAATATTTCTTAAATCTCTCTTTTTGTTTTCTGCATCAGTGGTGTGAGGCTCAGAGCCTCAGGGGCCTGTGTGGCCCTCCTCATCATTCGATTTGGCCCTGAGCTGAGACTGCACACATGAGGACTAAAGGTCAAAACAGGCCTTGAACCAACTGAAGCTAAAATGTCCAAACAACCAGAAATACAAAATCAGAAAGTTACACAAAACATTATTGAATACCAGTAATTTCTTCTTAATCTGCCTGTTGTTTGTTGAATAATAAATAGTTAATGTCTTTTCTGGTTTGTACATGTAGTTGCATTAAAATCTTAGCCTGTGTTAGTTCATTAGAGACTTTGACCTGTTGGCCTCATTGAGACATTTTTTTAGTGTTTAGATGGACTTGTTGGCCCAAGCTAAGAGCAGGGGAGGGCCATCAGTGGCCCCCAGGCCGCCAGTTTCACTGCATTATCAGCAGATAAAAAAGAAAACATTTGATGTTGTAATTCTGCCAAGTCTTTTGATTTTTGTAATAAATTAATTAAAGGCATTGGCTGTAATTGTTCATGTAAAACTCTTTTCCAAAGCTTGAATATAAATAAATTAAATTAAAACCTCAGAACCTGATTTTTTATGTATAAAAAGTAGCTCAGATAGTCTTAAACTCTGAGTTCATTAACTAAGCATTTTATTCTTTTAATCTTCAAACTACAAATATTGACGTGACTTATTGTGATGAAAATGAAAGCTTTATTTTTTGTCATAGATTTTGAGTTATAATGAGTTCCTTTTTGAGAGCATGAAGCCATTAAACTCAACGAGGCCCTCCTGTTGACCAGAGCGTCCCATCTCTGTCATTGGGCATTTTGCTGTCATATTTGACACCTGATTGAATAACTTATGGCGCCAGTTTGAATGATATTTTTCTCTAAAGAAGATTAACCCACCCCTATAATCTGAGTGAATGGAAAATGATTTTTTTCTTTGTAAGAAAATATTGAAAGTTATTGGCTGTGTTTGTTCATTTGAACCTCTTTCTGAAGCGTTTAGATGTTTTTGGAACAAAAAAAGACAAACAAGCAAAACACACCAGCCTCCATAATGCAGCTTTAACTCTGGCCTTGATTTGTTTGATTTATCTTTTAAGCTGCATTTTATCTTAAAAATGTAAATGTTGTAAAGCTCCATCTGTTCCCTTTTATCAGCTTTAGCTCAGTATAAATGTCTTATCACAGGTATCCATCCGTTTGTGACATTATGGCCTCCTGGCACTGAGAAAAAGAATTCATGTGGCACTCCTCTTCACCAAATTTGTCCATCCCTGATGGAGATTGTTGTGCGCAAAAGGAGCAGAAAAGCCGAACCCCTTTCTTTCAACTCTGCTCTGACTTTAAGGAGCAAATTAAAAAGGCCACGTTATGGCAGAAACCATCAAACTGTTTGAATCTGAGAGATTTATGAATCCAACTCAGCTGTTTTACAAATAAAGCAGTTTGTCTTGAGTTCTTTATTCATGGTGCCACAAAAACTAGATTTAATACCGTTCTGTCTTCATTGTGGCTGAGGTGTGGATGTAAAGCTTAAGACCAGAAACAGAAATCTGATTTTGTGGAACATTAAAAGCGTTTGATCTGATCTGAAACGAATCATTCCCATGGCGCAGAAATATTCCTTTAGAGACCCCTTATGCGTAATTTTGCTCAAATCGGAGTGATTGCGAACATTAAATGGCACTTAGAAGAGCAAGCAGGTGGAGTTTTAATAAAAGAAATGCTATAATAATGAGTGATACTTGATGTTGGCTGATTTGTGCGCAAAATGAAATGTGAGCAGCAGAATGAGGGGACGTCGTGGAGGCGCAGCAGCGTCTCTGGTGACTCCTCCATGGTCCTCTGACACATTTGGTGACTTCTGCCTTCATTAATCAGCTGATTTCAGCCCTGCTGTCTCTGCAGTCTGGTGCAGCAGACAAAGACGGGCGCGCCGCGGACAAAAGATGCGTTGTGGCTTTGCTCGAAATATGAACCACCATTTTGATAGTCTCATAGGCTGCAGACCGACATTTCCTGTCGGTGCAGAATGGCTCTGTGCTCTGCTCGGTGTGCGCTGAGGAAGCAGACGCAGCCCCGCGCGCTGAAGCCTCCTCCAGCGCTGCTGCTGCTGCGGTTCTTCGCCATATTTGGCTGCATTTGACTCGATGAAAGAAGTGCGCAGGGAGCTGAAATGGCGTCAGGCGCACACGAACAAACAGCAGAGCGCTACTGGCTCTCTGGTTTCTGGGCAACATGCAGCAGCTCGGCTCTCTCACTGTCCTACTTACATGCAGGGCGACATTTTCTGCTCAAGGTGGACCAGGCTGAAAAAAAACCTCATGTGTGAAAGAGTTAAGCGGTGTGGTCCCAGAGCTGCGGATTTAAAATAGAAATGCACTTTTACGCACATGGCAGCGCCTCTCAAGTCTCAGATAATTATTTTAGTTTGTAGGTTACATCTATTTATGATTAACAGCTCATTGTAGAAACGTTTGCTTTACATACAGTCTTTAAATTGAGGCCATTTTGTCACTGGAAAGAGAAACATTAAATAAACGCACACCAGCAGTGGCCATAACTAACTCTGCTTAAGGGCCATTTTGTTCTGTTCTGGGGCCAAATCTAATTTTTATTTAAATAATCCAAATATCTTAGCCTGATTAAAATAATACTCTCACATAGTTAATTTATTTAAACGTTCTTTTCAGATTTTTAAGCATTTCTTAGCCTTTAAAAGTGAGATCAGTCCCTATAATCCACACATACCAGCTTCATGGGTCAACTGAGACATTTTGGCTACTTCTTTTAGGATATTGCCTTTTTTTCCATCAGTGGGCTTAACTCCAGTATGCTGTTTTTTCTGGTTGAATATTGGCACAGATGGATTTTTCAAACACATCAAACATGACCTCATGCCTGATTAAATTGTTTAACCCACAATTGTTTTGGGGGATGCATTGTTGAGATTTAAGTACAAAAACACCCCACAAAATGTTCCACAGCACATATTCTGAAATCAAAGAAAAATCTCAGAAGGCCAAATAAGAAGCTGTGGGGGTCTGATGTGGCCCTCGGGCTGCCACTTGATGATCATGGCACCAGTGTGTTTGAACTAGAGAAACCACATCTATAGGCTGGGGAGGTTTCAGGTTCATTTTGAGAGTATCATATATTTCTGTTTTCTATTTTGCTGTCTTGTTGTGAATATTAAGACCTTTCAGAAAGACTGTAGGTGTTACCGGTTGGATTCAGGAGCAATGTCTTGACCTTCTTTCAAAGAAGAGGAACTCACACCACCACACCTAAATTCGGCTGAAATCTTAAGGCGCGCCTTGTTCATACTCATAAAAAGCCTCATGAAGTTGTGTAACTGTATCTTATCAGTGCTCATTTCTGTCTACTTCCATCCATTGAATTTCAGCCATCAACTGTGCAACTCTGGATTTATTAATTTAATGGACAATCACTTTAAAATTAGGGAAATTTCTTACATTTAGTGACACATGTTTAAACCTGGCAGATCAGAAATGTTAAACTAGATAAACTGGAATAACAAGAAAAGCAACAATTTCAACATTTACTGCAATTATGCTCATTGCAACAAGTTTTTGCCTCCCAAGTAATGAGTTTAATTTCCATTTTTTTATTTAACTTTATCTTACCAGGACTCCCTCTCCTTTGCGAGGGAGTCCTGCCAAGACAGTAGCAAAAAAGTTTCACACAAATAAACAGTAGATTAAAACACAAAGATTTTTGTGAAGCATCAAATCAGCATACAGGCATAAAAGAAGTAGATATACTGGTCGGATGATCCTACGTCATTTTTTAAAATCCTCTAAACTTATCCAGCGCTCCGGTTTAAGGTGATTCTGCAAGTCCTTTTCTTCAGATGATGACTCAGTCTTTTTCCCAAAGACAGAGAGAAACAACAAACATGAAAAACTCACGAAACTGTAAGCTACAGCAGCTGACAACCTAAATAAGAAGGCAGCACATGAAGTTTGGATGTGCCAATGTTCCATCTTTCTGTTGGATAAAGATCAGCCAGCTCTCTCATTCAAACACAATGATGTGTGCAAAACCAGAGACAAAATGAGAGGCAGGATCCGACCGTCTCAGTGAGGATGATGAAGCATGCATGTGAAGGACATCACCATAATCAATCACAGTCATAAATGTTGCTTCAATCAGTCTCTTCCTTGCAACAAAATAGAAACCGCATTTGTTCCACTAGAAGAGAGGATGGCAGTAGCTTTGGGCCTTTTCAGTGCAGTCCCAAGGTACTCGGGTTGAGGACCAGGTGGCCAGATTGAGTCTCAAGGGAAGCACATGGGTTTGATGGCTAAAGAATTTTAAACTATATCAAAGTATTTATCTCATCTGTTTTTGGGAAGTTTTGGATGTGAAGTTGGTCTCTTTTCTTAAGTTGGAAAAACCTAAAACAACTGGTCTGTGGTCCAGCCCAGTTCTGTGTGTACAGTTTCCGTAAAGACTGGAGCTTCTGGGGTACTGGTTTGTCACAGTGGTCAGCAACCCCGCACTTCTTCAACATTTCTGCCTGAAGTCGTCTGTGTTTTATGTTTTTCTCACAACTTAGAAGCACAAGTTGGACCCAGATCTCAAGAATCCAGGGAGATGGCCACCTTGACGTTTTGAAGTTTTCATTACTTTTTTATTTTACAGTGTTTAGAGGTCCCACACCAGCACTGCAGCTCAGTCTGTGAGGGCTTGGGCTGGGACCAGAGGGTGGCCGGCTCAGTCCAGATTGACTTGGAAGTTGGTTTGGCAGCTTGGGAGATGCAGCCTTACTCCTGGGACACTGCCTACGGTTATGGTGGTTGGTAACAGCTGGAAGTGGTTGGTGTCCTTTGCCTCCAGGAACCTCAGGCCATAAGCTTTGCACCCTTGGGTCCTTGAGCTTAATTTCAGGCAGGATTATTGGGCTGGTGGTGCAGATGAATAGTCAGCAATGATGATGCTCTTTGCTCCCAGACCTGAGAGGAACCACCTGTCTTCCTGTTCACTGTTGAAGTGCTCTTGAGCAGGGCACTGATACTAAAGACCACTTCTTCAGGAGCAGCAAGCCTTCAGTCTGACACCTCTCCATTAATGTGTGATCGTAGGACCTGTTTGTGTGTTTCAGCCTATATGTGTAGCATGTCTTCACAACAGAGTGGAAATTGAATTTTCTCAGTTTGTCTTGAAACCTAGTTTCACTCTCAGTTTCTTTGTCAGACAATCAATATCCTGGCTGAAAAACAGACTTTCTACGAGCAAGACACGAAGATGTTCATCGATTTGAACACATATGGTCGTTTTATTACTGAAGGTACCAATTTAAATGAACCTGTGACTTTGACCTTGGAAGTACATAATTTCAGGCGTTTTTTTTGGCCTAAAGTACAAATTCTAGTAAACAAGCTTCTCTGACCACTACATGCTGTTTCTATTTAGTTGTTGCACTTTCCAAAGAAGATGTAGAAGTATATAAAATCACATCATCAGCATTAAAATGAAACTTTGCAATCCTGCAGCTGTTCATCAAAATCATGCATAAATCATAAAGTCTAACCTCAGGCAGCAGTGATCCTCAACTGGTGGGTCCAAAAAGTGGGTCGCAGACTCTGTTACAGTGGGTTTTTTGTCTAGGCAAAAAGGTAAGAAAAATATCCTGTGCTTTTATTTTGAAGGAGATTTTTTATGCAGTGGGGTTTTGCCTTTTTACAGTCCTTAATAGTACTCGATGATGACACCCTGGAACGCTAATTAACATGTTTTAATAGAAAAGTATTTTTTAACCCTATAAGGCCCAAGACCATAGATTATAGCCAGAAAATTCCAATTTTTTGGTGCTAAAATGTTTGTTTCATTTTCTGCTAAAATCCATAAAAATCAAAATGTCCATAAAATTCATGGTATAGATTTTTTTTGTATCTCATTTGATACATTAGGTGTTTTTGGCAACTGATAATCCATTTGAGGACATTTTTATTATTTATCTGATTGTATCCAGATGTTTTTTTTGGTAATTTGTTGATCATATTGAGTAGATAGAGGTATTATAAAAGTATGTATCAAATATGATACAATTGGCTTTATAGGGTTTATATATTCCGTGAGTGGATAAACAGGTAAAGCAACATATTTTGAAGATTGTTAAAACTGTTTCTCTGTAACTCAGCTTCTTCATTTCATGTTTGTGCATTAAAGCTCTGTTGTGTCTGTTAAAAAGTCTTATTGACCAATTTAGTGCTGCTGGTTGAATATTGTTCAGTATGTATTAGAACGATTCTAGGAAAAAATCTAATTTCAAGTTTTCTGGCAGATATTGCCATTCAATGCAATTCACGATTTTCTTCAAATCAAGCTTCAGTGCAATGCTCACCATGATTACGGTACAGACAACAGTAAGGAAATTAATCATCAAAAGCACATAGTATTTTATTCATCATCTAATACTAATGACAAATAATCTGTTGTCATTATTCGAGGGATACTCAAACTACACCTAAACAGAGGCTTTATTGTTGACCTGCTGTCCAGCACTTTCATACATGCACATTGCCTGCAAATTTGTAAAATAGTATGTGTGAAATAGTTGACACAACAGATCCTGGGTCAGTCAAGAGCACTGCAAAAAAATAATGCTTTGGCGATCAATAGATTGTGTTGTCTGAAATTGCGATTTTTATCCGAAAACGATAAATCATTCAGCCCTAGTATTTATCCACTGATGCAGGGAAATCCCAGCCATGTTTACATTTATAGTCTTCAAACCTTGTGTTCCTAAGATGCACTTTTTGGTTTAGATTAAAATGCAGATAATTAAGTGTTAAATGGTATTTTCCTCTTTTGCAGCACCACATGCAGGTCATTTTGATTTATCATTAACTTATTTGTGTGTGTTGGCATACTGTGATATTCTGTTCTATCTCAGGCTCATGCTGCTTCATCTTTTTTATTAAATTAATTTGAGAATTTTTCTTAATTTGGGTTGCACTTTGTCATTAAGGTGTGATGGTAGGTCTCAAAGCCAAACCAGTTGAGAGTCACTGCCCTCGGGCACCCAAAGGGAGGCTCAAGCTGCCATGCACAGGCCCAGTCCCCCAAGCCCCCAGCCTCACAATTACAGGCCCCTCATATAGGCCTGAGCTCGGCCCACACCCCCTCCATGGGCCTCAAATCCCCCCACCCTCCTCACAATAAGAACCTGTTAATAACCCAGAACATACAGGAACCAAGCAATATAAAATGAGACCACGAGGAACATAATTAAAGATAAAAGTATGAAATCAATAAGACAACGAAAGGCAATTAAAGGAGAAAAAGCAGAAGACAGGAGAAGAAACAGAGTAAGATGATGAGCAATAAAAAGAAAGAAAAGCAATAAAATTAGGTGAAAGTTCTTCCCAAATAGCAGAGATAACCACAAAAAAGCCTAGAAAGTAATTCATAAGAATAGTAAAAATACAGCATTATATGAACTCATGAAAGGGTAGAAAGTAAAGCCATCGAGCATAAAACAAATATAATGAAAATTTAAACCAATAAAAGAGGAAAAAGCCAAAAGTATGAGTACCTGAGGTCAGCAATAAAAACAGAAAAAGGCTTGAGTGACAGTAAAACAGACTTAAGATAAAGACAGCATCATAAAACAGCAGGCCTGTGAAGGTAATAGAAGTTTCTGATTGTGCACGCCGTAGTTGGACAGGGTGCGGCCATCTTTCAGCAGCTTTCCAGCGAAGATCCACCTCTGCTGATCTGGAGGGATGCCATTTTAGCCTTGACATTTTTAATACTTTCTGAAGGCTCAATGTCAAGAGTTACGGTCTTCTCTGTGAGGGTTTTATGAAAATCAGCATCCTGGTGTCTAATCAACCTACGATAGAAAATACAAATAGCTCTTAGACCTCATTCCTTCCAAAATCGAGCTCTGATGGACAAAGCTCTGTCACCTTTAGTTTAGGATTTTCCTTCTTAACTTCATAAGGCAAATCATCACACACATTGAAAGAGAGAAATCAAACAAACTGTCCTTAGTGCAAATGCAGTTGGTGATCCCTGTTTAAGATAAAGCCTCAGCTCTGTCTATGGAGGTCCACTGTCAGGTTGAGAAATCACATTCTGTCTAAGTGTCCCATTTATCTAATTTTTCTAGGTAACAGGCCCTCAAACAAGGTCACGCAGAAACACAAGACACACACACATGAAACCGTGTGTGTGCTTTTGCTGCTGCTGTGTGCTCGATGATAAAGAGGGAATGTGAAACATCACACTCGGTCTATAAATATGTTCCCCACTCAGCGATGTTTCGGTTTTACTGCTGCATGACTGACTGACTCAGACACATAGTTGGTTCAAAGCCACGGTTAAAAGTCCTGCAGACAGAAAGACAGCCTTCATACGGACAGATAGAGGAGTGTGCGGTTTAAAATTCCGCTCATATCAACGGAATATCACCATGTAAGAAATGAGTCTTTAAATGAGTTTTACACATTCCTCTTCGGGTCAATGAAGTACTTTACGACAGTTCTGCTCTCGTTAGACTTCAGCAACTCGAACAACAATAGGGTTTTTTTTAGATGTTTATCCAACCCAAGAATGGAGCTCAAGTTTGTTTTATACGCTTATTTTGTGCAACCCAAACTGTGGGATTTGTCATTTTCCTGACTGACGGCCAATCAAGAGCCTTGAATTCTTCACATTTCATCCAGTTTGTCTTGGGATCTTTATCCTCTGGATTTTCAAGGCTTTAGACTTAGGCATCTGAGATTTGAGATTCTTTGAAACTTGACTGAGAGCACGTACAGGACAGAAGCAAGCAGCCATCATTTCTGTGGGACATGCTCTCCTCACCCAGAGGCGCATCCAGATGGGTGTGCAGGGGTGATATGGGCCCCCAGGTGGGCTGTAAACACTCAGAAGTAATTTATCTTAATAAACATTATAGGAAATCATACTGTGCTCTTATTTGATGAGGTGGTAAGATCTGCCCTGTCATTGTTAAACATGTTGAAAGGTTTGATTTAATGTCCTTTACTGTCTAACTATGTATTTATGCTTATAGGCCTTTTATTATTTAGAAGGGAGAGAAAATGAAAGAGAGAGAGCGGGGGCATGAAGAAGCGACAGTCCAGAATTGAATCCATGAAGCTGCATAAAGGATCACATTCCTGAACACAGGGACTTAGGACATAGCCTGTATAGCATGTATAAGACATATCCCGGTCATAACGAGGGTTTTAAGTGTCATGGCTTTGTGTTCGCTCATATAAACCCAGAGACCAGTGTACCGCAGTTTCCTTGTGGTTGAGTCTGCACTCAGGAAAACTCCAGTACAAACCTGGATACTGTGTCATCTCATAATTCTGATTTCTGATGGCTGGAACACTATGCGCCCCACAGATAAGGACACTGGCATGACTACCGGGAAACTAATAACCAGGTATAACCAGGTAACCACAGTTCTGTAAATCACATAAGGCAATCAGACATTAGTAGGTCGGCCCTACTGCTGAACTGTAAAGGACAGAACGTAAACCACTCTGTGAAACAAACTTTTTCAAAAACAAGTCAGAAGTGGAGCGAAAACATCCTTTATATTAAGATGTTTCTTGGTGTTATCTTTTATTTCTTTAATAAAGATTTTCTGTTGATGTCTGAAAAAAATGGCTTCCAGCTGTTAGCATCTATGCTAATCTCTGTATGAGCAGTCACTTCCTGCTGTTGTTTCGTATCTCCCACTTCTTCCTGCTCTAAAGGACACTGCTTGGGCTTTGTGTTGCTCACACTTGTTGTTAACTGGAGCTTGGCAAGATGGATCTGCCTGATGGCACAAAGTTATGAATGCCACATCCTGAATATGATCAAAACCAATCAAAGGCTTATCGCCAGGATACTTGATTCCATGTAAACACAGTCATTTTTGAGTATTTAATTAATTTTATTTATTTGTTTGATTAGGACAGTGCACATCAATTAGCAATTTCGTTATACACGTCATTGTAAAAATGCCAGAATTAGCACAATAGCTAAATTTCATCCGTTGTCCTAAGGAAGGTGACCAAACAGCAAAAAACAAATTAAAATACCAACAGTTTCCACAAGACAGTAAACACACAGTTTTTTTTTTAATGTATTTTTTGGGCATTTTTGTGCCTTTATTGATAGGAGGGAGACAGTGGATAGGATTGTGAGAGGGGGTGAGAGAGTAGGGGAAGACACTCTGCAAACTGGTCACAGGTGGGATTCGAACCTGGACCGGCGGAAGCAAGTACATGGGGTGGCTGGTTGCTAGCCTCCGCCAAACCGGCACCCCAAAACACACAGTTTTAACAAACAAGATCAACACAATGTGTAAACAACAGATAAATCACAACCTATCTAAAAACAGGAAACATCAAGCTCTCAGTAGCAGCATCAGCAGCGTTGTTTTCAGTTGTTCTGTAGTGCAAAACAACACCGGTGAAGTTTTCTCTGTTTCGATCCTAAGTTCTTGGATTTGAATTTTCAGCAGTGTGCAGAAAACCTTTTGCAGTTCACTGTTCAGTCACTGGACTTTTACTGCACAAAAACCACTTCACTTTGCATTTTCCAATACTCAACCTTTTTACCTCTTATGTAATATACCCGTTGAGCTGGCTGCCATTTTGAAAAGACAGAAATCTCTTTGTAAATGACGCAGCTCAAACAAATGATGACACACTTGAAAGGTTGGAATGTCATCTGCACGACAAGTTTTAACTTGATTAAAAGTTTTTTTAATACACTTTATATATTCACATCACCCTCAGAGGACAGAAATGTACTGCTGTGTCTCATGAGAGTAACAGAAGCTTTACATGTGGACCGGTGTCCCTCTGGATCTGAATTTTCCTGTTTGATAATAATGAGAGAAGTGCTGAGTCATTGTGACACAGCCTGTGTTTACTGAACCAACATCTGTGGTCTTCAGTACACATCACGGCCTCTTACATGAGAAATCGTGACCAGAGTTGATAAAAGAAATAACCACTTTATTTTACTAAATTAATAATGTTTTGTTTTGGCAGGAAAAATTAGACATGTTCAAAGAGATTTTCCTAAATGCAAAATGAAGAAAAAAAAAGCTCTGAAGTAAAACAGCCAGTGGAGATCGTTTGTCTGGATTTCATGGTCTGGGACATGTCGGTAATTATCAATAATACGGATTTGACTGTAATTTTATTTTTTATGCAGGATACGAATTGGACTAAAATGCGACTCATAATACCAAGTGTCCAAAAAGTGGAGTCATAAGAATAAGAAGCCAAAAGTGTTCGTATGATAATCTCAATTTATCAATCAAAATATTTTCAGTCTTTGAATCAACACCAGTTTTTTTCCAAAAATATAAAATACTGATCAGCCCTGTAAATTTTAACCCTTTCACTTCTCTTACACACAGAGCACTCATCAAAGTTTACCAAGAGAAAAAAAAAAATCCTAAAATAAATGTATAAATAAATAAAACAGCCAGGGGGGATTTTTTTTTCCAGATTATTTCACAATGAGGGTCATGAAATTGATAAACAATTATACTGACATAAATCTTTAACATTTCTATTTTTTTCCAATGTTGACTAAAATGTGACACTTAAGACCCAGTGTCCAAAAAGTGGATATGCAAATATAATAACTCCAAAAAAGCAACATACTTTTAAATTTCAATCAGATTTATCTTAATCCTTTAAAAACTTCAGTCTTTTCCACAAATATAAGAAGATAATTTAGTCTTGAACTTTTTATTTGTCAGTGCCACTTAAATACACATCACTCTTTTTTCATAGAAAACAGAAAAACAAGTATTATTATCTAAAATAAAAGACAAAAACAAATTGTCTCCTAGATTTCACAGTCTAGATCAGACCTATTCAATTAACGGCCCATGGGCCACATGTGGCCTGAAAGTAACCCTCAAGTGGCCCGAAATCAACGTGATTGGGAGTTAGGTCTGATGAGAAAAACAGAGAAAACTTTTACAAACACTGACAAGGTCTTACATAAATTCCAACATTATTACAGACATTGAATGCAACATGTTCTGAAAAGTTGCTGTTAAGCAAGTTACTTTTGAAGTACTTTCGAATGTGACCAAAGATGGTGTTTTAAATCTGCACTTGTTTATGTTCATACGCACCTTAATATGTGCTTGTATTTACCCGTCAAAACTTTGTGAAGTTTTCTGTTTGAAATGTAAAATTTAAAGAAACAGTTTTTCAGCAGAAGTTTAGTTTAGTACTGCTCTTTATTGAGTTTTGCCCTTTTGGATGTGGCAATAAATTAATAAACATTCAGTGTGTTTGTTACTTATTTGTCTTTCTTGGTTAATTTTGCTCCTTGTCTGCCAAAAATGTCCGGCCCAGCTTATGTCCTATGTCTGAAAATCTGGCCTGACTGAATTTCTTATTGAATAGCCCTGGTCTAGATTATGCCACTGATCTATCAATGTTGATTTGGTGGATTTCCACCCTGTGTGCAGGGTCAGATTTCGTCACAAAGATCTAGTTTCCAATCATGGATGAGCCGAAAATAATGAAGAACCGTAATAAAGATCAGTGGTCTGTTTATATGTGGCGAAAACCAAACTTACAAACGTACTGTCTCGACAAGGACAGCTGTGGTACAACAATCATACGCTGAGTATAATCTGACCCAAAGACAAAGATCCCTGTGTGCACAGAAACATTCAGGAACATAACCGTTACCCTCAGAGACAGGCTTAATGCTGTCGAGGAGGACAGAGTTTGTTTGTTTGTTTGTGAGTTTGGTGATACTGAGAATGAACTTTTTCAGTTTTTCTGTCCTCTCTATGATGATATAAGGGATGTTCTCCTCAGAAAAATGCCCTCCTTTGTTTCTTTATTTTCTGGTTGTGTGATTATGAAAAGTTGTGCTTTAGAGGAGGAACATTTTGTGACAGATTTTATCTGCAAAGCCTGATGGGAGAAAAGCGGAATACAATGTTGAGGCTTCTGGGAACATAACATGACTTTTTATTTTTATTTTTATTTTAATAGAATATCAAAGTTTAATGTATCACTAATCATCCTTACAGAATTAAGAGAAGAAAAAACATTTCTAAGTATTAGAAAATCTAAATCAGCTGATTTTACAATTGAGCTGAGCCTTTTTCACGTATGTAACCCTGCCTGGGAAATTCCCTGACGTGGTCGTTGCTCCTGTCAGCACGGAGTAGGGGTGTAACGAAATGGTCAACTCACAAAACGATATGAAATATGAAACAGGGCTCACGATATGAAATACTCACAATACAAAATAAAGATTATAGATAATCCCCAGGAAGTTGTGCAAAAATCTCATTTTCTTTATTTCTTCCTAATGCAGACATACAAAAAAAAATCTGCATAAGTACAAAATAAATGCTCTTTGAAAAATAACAAGATTGTAGTTTTTCCCTTTATTTAGACTACAGTGCAAACACAAACATAAAATCTCAATAAAAAGTGCTTTGTTGTTGTAACAATCAGGATAAGTACATTCTTGAATGAAAAGAAAAACAAACAGCAGTCCTCAGAGCTGCAGTTTAGACCTATAAATGTCTGAAATGTGAACTATAATATTTAGCCTATAACAGGGCATATACTTCTGATCTTAAAGTATGATCAAATTCTGTCAACTCAACAGTAGATAGAAAAAATCAAATATTGTTTTTTTAATGCAGACTTACACAAACATACAGTTGCTGCCTGTCTCCAGTTCAAAGTAGTTGGTAGTTGGTAGTTGTACTCACCGCAGTATATGGCGAACTGTAGCGGCATATTTTGCACACGGTTGTTGTTTTGTCCGCAATCTTCTCACCGTTCTCTCGTCTTTTACATGAGAAGCCAAAATAGGTCCGCACAACCCATTTATTTGACGAAGGAGCATCAGCTAATTCCTCGACCTCATCTTCCTCCATTCTGAAGCGAGTGTTTTGCTACGGTAGGCGAGGAGGGTAAAAAATCACCAGCGCCCCTTTGCGTTTTTTTATTTGGTGCTTTTATTTCGTGCATCTTTGAATTTTATTTCGTCATTTTTTATTTCACAAAATTTCATTGCACGAAATTTCATTACACCCCTTGCAGGGAGTGTGCCCTGCTGGACAGGAGCAAACTGATGTAGCGGTGGGTCACTAGTATGCAGGTCACGACATCAAATACACAGCTAGATGAAAAACTTTGCTTTTTTGTGTTCACACATACGGCTCACTGGGATCAAGTCTGAACAACTTCTGATTCATTTTGTTTCTCAAGTGTGGTTGTGACTGAGGTAAAGAGACTAATTGTGCTGCAGGAAAGTAGTGTTGTTGACTATGAGAGGGCGGGACTTGGAGTTTAGTTTGTTCATTGACCAAGTTATTTATTACATCAGATGACCGTGTAAAGTCCACAGACTTAACATCCAGTTGCTGAGAACTCTTAAAACTTCCCTGCTGATATTTTACAAAATAAGCAGAAATCTTTGCTATGACTTTTAGATAGTTGATAGCATGTATGCATGTGATCAGAAATATCCTACAGACCCAGTCCTGGTGTCTTGGGTGTCTATTAAGTAAGGGATTTTAGATTAATAAAAAACTCAACTAAAATTTGTCTCTGAGGGTCAGATGCAGCCCTTTTTTCCTCCCTTGTGCCTCCTGTGGGCACAGGAGGCTATGATAATAAGCTCTGCTCTGAGGAGAAGGGGTTACAGGCAGCAGAGCAGACTTTCAAAACAGTCACGTCAGCTGCTGCTGTCAAACAGAAAACACACATGTAGGAGGAGACTGTATAGCTATGGCATCATAAGCCCCAGGAAGTAAAGGAAAACTTTCAACTTGCTTGAAGCTTCAGAGCACATATTTCCCTATTTCAGAGTTTAGTAAAAATTGTCATATTCCTGTTTGCCAAGACTCTCCTAACAACATTAAAAACAATGAAAATTGATATTGCACGAGTCCTTTAAGAAGTCTTAAAGTGATTTTGTTCTTGTTTTTCTAGGGCTCCACCCAAGACTGAACTGGAAAGGTAGAATGCTACTTCATGTCAAACTGTTATAAACATTTGGACCTCTGCTCCTGTAGCTTTGCTGTTTCATAAAGCCATGAGAGTTGGGCAGTTTGTGTGCACGACATGTACAGTGATTAACAAATTTATTAGACTGCCACCCAATGCAAGGCTCATGCCACAGCTGCCCTAAATTAAGAGCTGTTTTTATGACTCTAATGTTTAACACACCAGTATGTACAAGATTTTTTAAACAGAAACTGTTTTTTAAGTGCTGAAGCACAATAATTATTGTTATCCAGGAATTTTTAAACTTGCTTTTACTAAAGGAAAGAAAAAATAGTTCATTATTTCTTGTTTAAAATGACAAATGATTGTTATTTACTTACATTCCTGAACATCCAGATTAGTTTAAGCAGTTGGATGTTTGGTTGATTTCTGACTTCTTGCACACATTTGGGTCTAGAAAAGGTTTGAACTTCAGTTTATGGAGCTTGAAAGAAATGTCCTCCCTTTTAGGAATAGTAGTCGATTGAATTTGTTAAGCACTGCTTATAAAGAGGCTGCATGGTGACAAAGCAGGTAGTCTCAAAGCAAGAAAGTTCCTGGTTCGATCCCCGTAACGATCAGGGCCAGTTGCATGTTCTCTCCATGCATGCGTGGGTTCTTTCCAGTCACACTGGATTCCTCCCACAGATTAAATTGGTGATTCATTTTATTGTCAAACCAGCTGTTGTAATATGACTTCACTGGTTTTTAAGTGTGAAAACATTTAATTATCCCCCCGTTTTTTAAGTTATCCTGTCCCCAAAGAAACTAAAAAAAGAAACAAATGAACAAACACCTGGAAAAAACATAATAATTAACTTAAGAAAAAGAGTGCATATTTCCTCTAGGATTTTTTTCAGCAGCGGGGGCAGGCTCTCCGGGGAGCTGTGGCGGCGTAAACAGATGACACTTGACAGCAGATTTTAGTTTTATGCCCAGCATAATGGCCCTTTTTATTGAAAAAAAAGAAAATAGGACAATAAAATGAAAAAAAATAAATAAATAAAAACAAATGATTTCTTGAAGGGGCTATAATCAATGACAAAGTGCCCAACTACCTTAAGCTACTGATATGCTACATAACATTAGCTGGCCATCATTTTTTTGCGAATGTTTATTTAACTTATAAACTCTATTATAAGTTTTCTTGAGCTAATAAGTCTACCTTTTCTCCGGTAAGTCGCACCCTGGTTTCGCGATGACACTCCTGACTGCAACCGATGCCTGGATGCTCTCGCGAGTAGCTAATTAGCGTTGATGGCACCAGTTGGTTGTGTTGGGGGGTGGGGAGGTGGGTGGGTGTCTACCTCAAAGAGTAGATACTGAGCAAGATAGTTATCTGCCTCAGCACTCGCGACACCCGACTTAATCCCGAACTCTGCTGTGAAGGCGGCGACATGATGCTGCGGTGGTGTATTTGCAGTTTAAAAAAAAATAAAAATGTTGAAGGAGCGGCGGGTAGGATTTAGGAGTGGCGGACCCACTCCTAAATGAGTGTAGAGGAAACACTGGAGTGAGAGTTTGACTCTTTAAAGTGTCACGAGCTGCCAGAGTAGATGTAAAAATAAAACATTACAGATAATGGATGTATATAAAGAACAATCAATCCTGCAGTAGGTTCAAATCCTGGCCACAGCCCTTGCTGCATGTCTTCCCCTCTCTCCACCCGCTTTCCTGTCATTCTCCAGCTGTCCTATCAAATAAAGGCCAAAAAGCATTACAGATAATGGATGTATATAAAGAACAATCAATCCACAAAAGAAAAAATCTTCCTTAAAAATTATTTCAAGTTTACTTGACTTCAATATGGCTCATTATTATTTTGGGTTTCTAATGGTTAACTACCAACAGAGTAAACTTAAACCAACACTATGTAGCTTTTCAAACATAATATAATCCTTCGATATTCATTGTGATGGTCCACCACTTTACAATGAGTTGAATGACACCTCTGGAGTGGTCTGTATCCTTTTCACTGGCGCTATGAGGTGGATGGTGGGAACCCTGCCACACTAAAAAACTACACGTTTGGACTGCTTTATGGCATACGTCACTTCCCCTGATTCCCAATTTGTTTAAAACACGGAAGTCTCGGCGAAAGCCAATCATTAACGCCGAGCTGTAACCATGGCAGAGGCAACAAAGAGCATAAGGAAGAGAAAAGTTTTGTCAGAGGATACAAAACAAAGAAAGCAAGAGAAAAACAAGCTGAAAGCTCGGACCAGAATAAACATCGGTTCGGCGTTCACTCGCTGGCGTGAGGTCCGACTACTATCAGGTATGTTGGCCGACTAATTTATGACGAAGTTCCTCGAAAAAACTTGACAGGAAAAAAGTACAGCACAACAAATCCAGAACGTACCAGTATGTAGTTTTGTTTAGACCTATTTCAAGTGTGTGATATCACCAGCTCGTCGTTGTCCTTACTTTTATTCACTTTATCGCTTCAACAGGACGAGGGCGACTTCACGGTAATAAAACCAAGTTGAACTTAGCGATTTTTAACATCGTCATTTAGTCAAGAATAAATACATTACCTCGTCGCTATCCATCCTGCAAACAGCCGCTGAAGAATACTTTTAGCGAAGTCCTGGCTTCTGTGATTCGCCTACAAAACAAATGCACGCGACCGGCAGATCTGTATCCTTACGACAGTATGCGCGCGCTAGAGCTCATGGGTAGTTGAGTTCCCTATCCGGTCAAGCGGAGATCTTCCATTGTGCTACTTTAAAATGTATTTAGTGTTTGTTGTAAAAATGTAATAATGAGTTATAGTGCTGACAAATTTCCTACACACACCCAGACTTGTCCTACACACCAGTGTGCCTCCCCTTGCCATATCAGTACCTTGTCCCAGATGAACCCGCCCTGCCTTAAAATGTCATTTCACTGATACCCCCCCCATTGTGCTGAACACATGCTCACACACACTTTTGGTGGCTCACTGTTTGTCCGCCATGACCCCGTCCTTCTTGATAAAATCTTCCAATTACATAACCCCTCCCCTGCCCTCCTCCTGTCATGTTGTGTGTTTACATTCCTCCTCGAGGTCAGAGCTGCAGAGGAAAAATAATGCATGTGTAAAGTTTTAATAATACAAGTGGCCAGTTCAGTTATGCAATACAGAGGGCCCTTTGTGCAGGAGCGTTTGAGATTATGCAACTCGATCTGTTTTTCTATTCATGTTTCACAACCATGTATCGCGTGTTTATTGTTCTTTTCTTTCTCTGCGAGCACAAAGGCCTCGGGACAACAATGGAGCATAAATATTTCACCAAAAAACTCAAAACACAATCAGAAATCTGTGAATGAAGTTGCAAACACTACCATTGACAAGTCAGAGGTCATTTCTGTTTCTTTATTGTGAAACATACCATCCAATAAGCCGTTACCAACAGAAACAAGTTGATCAACTTGAACAAACTTTATAACAATCCTTTTGACTCTGAAGTGCAACAAGCAGACAAAAAGCATATGTTTGATGGAAAGAAGCAAACTTACAGAGACACAAAGCCGTTTAATGGAATCAGATGCAGCGAGCAAGCTGTTATTGATTTTAAAAAAAACATCATGAATAAATATGCACTCTACATTACCATCATCATAGCTTTTTAGCATTTGTACTAGTTTTGCATTAATTGTGCATGGAAGGCAATTTAGACTCAAATGTTATGTTTCATCCAACAGCTTTGACATTTGAATTTTCAGCAGCATAATCAGAACAGCTCGCTCTCATTGGACAGTAACAGTGCACAAAATCAGCCTCACATTGAATCTGCATAACTCCCTCAGTAATAACCCTGATAGCTTTGTGGAGAGCAGGCTGCAGAGATAATGTGTTTTTATCACTGAACCTCACAGTGGACGTGCATCCAATCACTATTTTCTCCATTTTGCTGTTATGACTCAATTTTGGTTGTTTTCTTGAGATCACTAGTCAAGCAGGCGAGAAACTAGTTCCCTTAAAACCAGATTTTGGATCCAGTTTGCCCCTCTCAGCGATTGAGATGGCACAACTTATTCTAGAGCTTGTAGCATCTAATTGGACAAACTCCGTGATGTCAGCCCTGCGATTATCTAAAGTGACTTTGTATACAGCCATTATATAAACACCTTCTGAAACTAACTTTGGATCAACCTACTGACAGAAAGACAGGCCTAACTGAGGCTGGACTTGAGAGCCTATATTACGCTCTTCCGAGTTTTATAGGCTCCATTATATATTTTGTATGTTTCGTAGAGGCAACGGGCATGGACCAGTACTGACAGTAGAGAAACTAAAGTGAATTTTAATATCCTTTAATTAAATAACAGACCAAAAGGTGTTTTATTTTGAAAGGATGATCAGATCCTTGCTTTTTAGCCTTTGTAGCTTGACTGCAAAGACTTTACACTGATGCTCTCAGACTCTGTCACCACTGTGATGAATGAAAAAGTAACACCCGAGATCAGCTCATGGTTAAACCTTGTGCTCATGCACTCTTTCTCCTGTGCTCTGATTGTTGTGAAGATATCTTACTCTGCATGATGTGAGTAACTTGAGGGCAGTTGAGGCAAACGAGAGCACTGACCTTCCTGAAGTGGCGGCCATTGCAACTGCAGTTATGGTCGTAATGGTGCACGTGTCAGCATGTAATACAGTATTTAATCATGTACCAACTTCCATGGTATATCTCAGCTGTTTAGCACAAAACTAAACCAGCTGTCAAAGCTTATGGAAATACTTATTTTTCACCTTTTCACTGAAGATTTTGCCACCAATTCTTGGTGCTAACAACTTGATATTTGAAGTTGATTTTATCCCCACATTTAGACAGTCACCTGAGCTTAAGTGTCCACTTCAGGTCGAGTGTGTTGCCTTTTTTACCTCATTTTACAGTATAAAGATGACAAAGTTGATTTTTCTGTGATGACATCCTAACTTCTTTGTTTTTTTTTTAATCCAAACAAAGTGGATTTGTCATCACGGGGAAATCAGTTTTGCAACACCAAGATAACCAAATAATGATAAAGATCTCAACAAAACAACCAGAAAATAACTCATCACAGCAAAATAGGATAAAATTAGGTATATGAACATTCGTCCAATGAGGAATTCTGCAGCTTAAGGCCTGAAAAGTTCACAAACAGAATGTAATAATCATATGACATAAGTAAACCAGCAT
Organism: Scarus forsteni; assembly: GCA_036419115.1. Taxonomy (NCBI): domain Eukaryota; kingdom Metazoa; phylum Chordata; class Actinopteri; order Labriformes; family Labridae; genus Scarus; species Scarus forsteni. Next base: position 10,750,005 of record JAZDUH010000342.1, read on the forward strand.
GTGCTTCTACAGACAAACATCATGGTATTAATCACAAACTTAATCATGGTGAGAATCAACACGCAGCACTAATGGGGAGTCACATGTTTGATAAACAGCAACGTTTTGTAACAGTAATGACCTCTAAAGAGGAGCGTGGCACATTCAAATTACAGATATTTGCCAAAGGACGTGCAGTATGTAATCACAGAGAGGGTTGATAGATCTCAATGGCAAACAATAACCCAGTAACAAACCTCAAACATGACACAGCTGTCTGTCAGTGTTATCGCTTTGTATTTAGACGCACCTGCTTTTTAAATTTGCATTTGGAGCTTTGAGTAAATGCACTTACATAAGCCTTAAATCAAACATGAAAAAAAATACACCAACACAGTGTGAAGATCTGCCTGCTTGGAGTAAAAGTGTTTTAGGAAAGCATTTAATTATAAAAGTAATGGAAAAAAATACTAATATTTTAATGTGTGCCAATAAGGGCTGGGAAATATGGCCTTAAATAATGTACTTGTGTTTTTTTCTCATAGAATTTTGTAGTAATATCATTGAAATACATCCCAAAATAAAACTTTCCCCATATGGTTGAACTGTATGCCATCGTTTTGTTATCAAATGTTCATTATTCAGATTGGATGTAGGCAGACCTGTCTACATAATCACTGAATGCAGCATTATTTTTACAGTATATTAACTTGAATGCTTTGGTTGGTAGTTAATCTAAATTTTTAAAAAAAAATACAAGCCTAAAAATGTGCTTGTGCAAAGGCTGAGATGGATACTATAATGGGAACTGTGTACTTTTTCAGACTATATTCTCAAACATTTCCACGGCTTAGAGTAAGTTGAGGGAAAAAATTGGATTTTTCATTTATCAATCTTCTGAAAAAAACTGATTAAAGGATATATTGCCCAGCACTAATGCCAAAGAAGAAACAAAAACACTGACAGTTGTGTCCAAAACCACAAACTTATATACAATTTATATCTAAGGTAATGTCAGATTGGCCACAGCCATGCATAACATGGTGATGCCAATTTCTTCTAAAGTGTCACCACAGATGCCAGGGAAATAGGATGATTTTATTTTTTTAATTTTACAAACTTGGAGTTTACTGCAGAAAAACAAAATCAAAGGAACAATCTTTTTTTTTTACTTTAATTTGAAGTGGAGAGGGGGGTCAAAAGTGCCAAAACACACCAAAATCAATCTTCTCACTTATGATTTTTTGGGTCGGATGCTGATACTAAAACTACTTAAAATCTGTATTTATAGCGGGTTTTTTTTTGGAAAAGCAGTGAGTTGTACTTGATCAAAACTGGCATATAAAGGGTTAATTTTTATAGTCATTGATTAAATAATCCTCTTTACTAAATAAAGACCCTTTCTTCAAAATATAATGGAAAAATATTAATAAAACCCCCTCAAGACTGTGGAAGCTGATCAATAGCACTGTTATGTAAGAAAATTATGACAAATAGAGATAAGAGGTTTTGACCTGACAGTCCCAGTATAGAAGCCCTAAATGCTCTCTAAATTGGCCAGAATTAAGTTTAATATTTACACATCTTTCATCATAATGAATATATTTTGCAAATTCAAAGAGGTGGTCTGACAGTCCAACCAGCTTGATGCTGCATTTATTCCATTATTGTTAGTCAGGAATTTGTGGATAGTGCTTTTGCCTGTCTTGGCCAGAACATGAAAAAAGAGATTTTCCAGCTCATTATTGTTTTCTTTTCCTGGTTGAAGGATTAAAAAGCTATAAAAAATAAGATAATAACCGTTAAGATAGTTTACAGTATGCCTTAAATATTGTTTGAGTGTGTCTAGGCTCTTTCTCAAGGGTTGTTTACATTTTGCATAACGTCTGTTTTGGGCATTCACGTTCACAAAGTGTCTCGGGTGACGACCTACAACTGTGACCCAACAGGGTTTCCCCATTTATTATCACTGAAACCACCTAAAATAAAAATAAATGAGAAATGGGCCACATGAAACAGGCACTGGGCTGAGAGGTGAGCAGCACCTCTTTAACATACACATCCCCATAATTTTGTCATAGGCAGACTATAAAAGAAAAGAAAGAAGTCTTTGTGGGTCGCTGCTTCTATTGAAGTGGCAACTCAAAAAAAAAGACGTAATGTGTAGTTGGTAAAAGTGCCAATCTGCAAAGCCACTTCCCTTATGAGATCAGGTTTTTCCATTTTGTTTTTGTTCAGCAGACATAAAAAACAAAATGGGGCCAAATGAAGAATCATATGGAGCCAAAAGACAGAATCTCTTCACTCCTGAGTAGAGATGCACGATATTGGATTTTGTGTATTTCCAACTATTGCTCATGCTTAAATCAATACTGACATTGTCTGTCAGGAGCACAAAGCCTTCACTTAACTTAAAGCGACCTGTTCCTGTCATGTTTTGAGTACTTTATCAGAAAAAGGTCTGAACATGTTCCATTAATATCATGCATCCCTACTACTCAGCCAAATGATCCTGATCTTAGAAAAAAAAATTGGGCAGGCCACTCTTTATCTCACTGGATTAGGTTAATTTAATTACATTTAAATTCATACTAATTGTAGTAGGGCCATGTACAATATTAAAAATAAATGTTTCCTTATGATGCATGGTGCCAGAATTAGCTTAAAGCTAACTTACAATTACAATTAATCCTGCTGATGTAACCGTTTAAATCTATGCAAATACCAGGTGAGGGTATCATCAAACCAGTCTGGATAAAGATCTGAGCTACTGGATATTTAACCATCTTTAGAATGCACTGAGATACAGTTAAACAAAGAGTAAGGATGACAGCTTGGCCTCTGATGCATACTGATACAAGAGCTTAAGATTAAGATTTGTGTTAGCTCTGCTGTGGTCCAAACAACCAAACTCTGGCCTGCTTGAAACCAGAGGATCTGGCTTCAATTTTAAGTGCACCAGAGTTTCTTTTCCAGTGAGTTTGAAAGCTGAACAAAACAAAGGTGGAGAGTGGTTTGAATTTGGTCAAATATCACAACAGTAACATTTACAATAAAAAACATTGAGCAGTGATATGCTATCATTAGCACTGCTAGCACCAAAAGCCTTAAGCCAACTTTTAAGCTGAATGTCTGAAAGTCCATATGGAATATGCATCACGTTGTTTGATTAATATGCATCTATAACTCAACGCAGCCTCACTACAGCATTATTTTAATTTCATTGCCCAAAGTACTGCAGAACTGTGTCAAGCTAAATGACGGTGTTCCTCAGGCTCAAAGTGCAACAATAAGCCTGATGGTACAGTGGGCAGCTATATTAAACAACATTTGACAATTCAACAGGGAGCAGTGTGGAAGAACGCAGAAGAAAATTGCAGAACTTTATATGTGTAATCTTTGTAATGTGGTTTTGGACACAGCTATTGTAGTTTTGAAAACAAAACATGACACATGCTTCGGTTAACTTCCACTGATTTCAGGTCATATCAAGACACCCACCCATCAATCAGTCCCCAACTGTTAGCAGCACAAAGCTTTAGATTCATGAGTTAGCTAGCTGTCAAAACACAATATGTCCCTCTGCCTTCAAGTGCCCATCCAATTAAAATCCTTGCAATAAAACTGAAACTCCAGCTCGCTCTGTAAAAGCAGATTAATTTTTACCTTTAACAGTTTTTCCCATGATTATGACACATAAAAATGTTTTTAAGTGCTTCATTTTGATCTTTGATCACCATATACACAACGCCCTCTTCCCTAAGCTCTATCAGGACCAAAATATGTGATATTACTCATACAAAATATGTATAAACCTTCATACATCTCAGGCTATAATAAGTTTGGTACAAATATGAAACAACAGATTATTATTTTTTATAGTGGAATACATCCACCTGAATGCATTCACTCAAATCCTCGAGGGCACTTCTCTTGGCTACAACATCACAGAGGAGTTACAGTATAAAACATTTTAAGAAACATATTGAATTTGAATGATAAATTATAAATTTCCACATATACAAAATTCTGATTTCTTTTCTTTACATATGTACACATCAACAAGATCATCCAATTGGTCGCTGGTGGTCCAATTTAACAAGACGTTCCTTAGAAAGAAACATATTCCTTGAAGGTGACGGTGAGACTGTTCGTGGTGATGTCAGTGATGATAATATTTCCCATGAAAGGAGAGGGCTTTTTAGCCGGGGCTTTTTTCGTTTTCTCTGTAGGTTTGTGCAATTCTTCCGTTACTACAGGCGTGTTTTCTACAACAGGTTCCGGCTCAGGTTCTGAACGAATCTCCGGCTCCGGCTGTGATTGTAATTCCGGTTCCGGTTCTGGCTCCAGCTCCGGCGCTGGTTCTGGCTCTGGTTCTGGCTCTGGCTCCGGCTCCGGCTCTGGCATTGGCTTTTTTTCCGGCTCCACCTGCCTCTTAGTCTTTGGGCAGCTGAGATCCATCGGCTCCTCCTGGCTGCCAGAGTCCAAAGCAGCGTACGAACATGTGCCGCTAAGACGTGGTATGCTACAGTGGAGGTCCATGGGCGAGTCCTGAGGCGGCATTACCACAGTGCTGGGAACACTGAAGCTCCTGGAGGCAAGGTAGGTTTTACAAACACTCCTATCATCCGTCGTATCAGATATTTTTCTCTTACGGTCACTGGGAAAAGAGGGAATCCTGATGTGATCAATGGCTGTCGGTGTGGGGATGTTGTTGTCAACAGTCCAGGATGTTTGTGGCGAACTTGCGGTCAGCTGAAGGGGTAAATCTTCAGGTAAATCAGCTTGACCACGAGCCACCTCCGTGTTATATTCCTCAGCCGTGCTCGGTGAAGGTTTAGAGAAATTCCTGTCTTTTGGGGAGCACTTGGTTGGATGTTCAGCTGCAGGAGGAGAGCTGCCATTGCAGATCTCTTTGGGGAAGCCATTCTCCGGGTACTCTGTTGTTTTGGTCGCGTGTGCTAGATTGTTCTCCGTCTGTTTGGTGTTTTGGGGTTTCTCCTCACTGGATGATTCCCCGTGTTTACCCTTTGCTCCGTGAACCTTGTTGCTGTCCATATATTTGCTCATGACGATAACAATACGTCCATTTTTGTTTTTGTTCTTGATTATCTTCATTTTGCTGCTAGCAGCGCTAGGCAAGGTAGCGTCTTTAGGATTGGGTTTGAGCGCTTGTTCGCTCTCAGCCTCTTTGACAGCTGGTTTCCTCACTTCCAGCTCTTTGACTTTGCTCAAGCATCCCGTGTCTTTGTCCCGCACCCATTTCTGCTGTAGGGCCAGTGGTAGGTTCCAGCCAGGATTTGCAGGTTTACTCGCAGGCTCCTGGACTTTGACCACCTCCTTGAGCCTGGAGGCCTGAGCGTCATACATGTTCAGGTCTGGCTCGTAGTGGTGGTGCTTCTTGCTGTTGAGCTGATAGATGAACTTCTTCTTGCCATTGTGAAGCTGGTCAGCAGGGACCTCCTGGCTGCTGGGCTGGTACTGGTGGTGCTTCTTGCTGTTCAGCTGGTACTGCTGAGGCTGGGAGCGCTGGACTTGGACAGGATCAGACTTCTGGGTTCCCTCTGGATCCTGAGATGATTCCTCAAAACCTGCAGGGATGCTGGACCTTCTGGCAAATGAGGGCACCTTCAGGATAAAGACAAAAATACAGTTAGCATATAAAAGATCAAGATAGGAAAGCGTGGAAATTCTGGAATATATCTAAAAGAAGTACTTTGTTGGTCATGTTTCTGTACTTCCATTAAGTTGTAGGATCATATTTTACACCAGACTAGAGGTGGGCCACTGACTGTCCTCTACTTCGTCAAAGCAGCCTATCAGTCAATTTGAAATATCAAAAATGCAAATGGATTTTGGAAGGAAAAACAATGACTAAGCTGCTTTGAAGCAGCATGTAACTTTTTATGGTGCAGCTGCATTTATTAAAACCAAAAATATGGAAAAATGAACTATAATATCCAGACAATGTTATGTAACTTAAACTGAAAAGTATTTCACACAGCTGTGAGTCATGTGTTATGCTGATGATACTATCACTTACCTTTGAGTTAAAATCTGTAAATATTTACATTAAAAACTTCTACTGACAGATAAAACTTTGTTTCTTTTCCTTGTTGATAAGTAATCGTCTGTGCTGATAATAAGTGCTGATTTCAGAGTTTTATACCCACTGCAGCCCTTTGGCAACAATGACAAAATTACCGTGGCCCTATTGGTGGCCAATGTTTTACTGCCCTTCTTTGGAAGCATAATAAAAATACAAAATAACAGAGCTTGAAGTGTCTTTACTTTTGGTCCACAGTTACTGCAAGTTCTTAAACATGACCTTTCAGCAACTATTGATTACCGTCGATTACAAGAGACAGCCCAACCTCAAATATACTGAACTTTAATTAGATTCTTTCACAGGCCATTTATATAAAAACGTCCAGTGACATGATTTTCTGTCATCTTTGAATTTTTTGAGCATGTATGAAATCTACAAGCTGTCCCTCTCAGACTTGGCAAACTTCTCCAGAACCACAAGAGCAACTAACAACTATTTCCGCAAGCCGAGCTGAAGTGAACCACAAAAATGGAGCACACAATGAACAACGGTTAAAATATTCAAACCTGCAAATCAAATGCTCGTAAAATTACAAGTTACATAAACCTATCAGAGATAAGCCAAACCGTCTAACCAGTGCCTGGTCTGTAACCCTCCCTCCCACCTCGTTGTCCCCTCCCCCTCCTCCTGTACAGGCTGACCTCGCGGGCCGTCAGAGGGGCACTGCAGCGGAACGCTCAAGACGCTCCGACTGTGACCCCGGGTCAGAGAAGTGCCACCAGACATGTCACGCTTTATCCCTGATTGGTGGCCACGTGTGACTCCGGCAGAGTGCTATGCCTCTTAAGGAGTGACACTGCATAGCAATCAGCTCAGAGCCGCTCCAAATATATAATCACATTTGGCTTGGAGTCGCTCCTGTGGAGGCCTCAGCTGAGACAGTCAGAGCATGACAGGGTGTTTCTTCAACCCTTTCATTCTGTCTTTGGATTCATTCACAAACAGGACAGTAAAGGAAATCAGCATTTAGGTGTCTGTATGAAGCATTTTAACTAATGAACATGCAGAGTAAATGAGAGCACTCAACAACGCTTACGTAACATAAGGCAACCCACCCCGCTCCATGATGAAAGTGGACAGAAATCCATTCATGTTTGCCTTTTTCTTCAGATCTCTTTCAGAAATGTATGAGTAACAACCAGAGTGATGCTGACAGCTCATGAACATCCGACACGTACTTCCCTCTTTGGTTCTGAATTCACTTACTACAGTGTCCCCAGGATCAGCCTCATTCTTGTCTTAATCAAGATCATCACAGGGATGCCGACAATCTTCAGCTATGTCCACACTTAGGCGGATGTCTTTTTAAAAAACAAAACATCTTTTATGTGTTCTGACTGCATGACAAAGTATAGAAAAAAAGAAGTCATCAGCTTTGGTTGAAGTTTAAGCCTTTCAAACATCTAATACAATTAACACCAGGTGATCAAAGAAACAGAAGACACACATCTAAAACGAGGAAGAATACTGCAGATAAAAGTTAAGTATTGTTGTTTTTTATGTCTTTAAAGAACCAACTAGGGACAGGGATTGATAATTCAGCTCAGGCTGTAAATGCTGCAGAGTGTGGCAGCGTTCTCTTGTTTCATATGTCCCTGTACAAATAAACATTTAATATATGAATAAATAAATATGTTGCTTTTAGTACAGTCATGGTAGATTTTTTTAATGTTTTCTTCAAGCATATTCATTGTAGTGATATTTGATACTGAGCTGCATGTGGCCACAGTTGCTCAACCTTGATTTACATGATTACAAATTTGTTGAGTTCAATTCAGGAAATGATCAAGCTCATCAGATATGTCCTGGACTGAAATCCACATGAAGAAATATTCACCAAAACTGCTTTCTGTCATAATTAAACATTGTGTGGTTGACCAAGTGAAGCTGCTTTTGCAAACAAATTGTGAAAAGGGCCTGTTAACCTTGCAGTGCAGCTGGATCAACCTGATTTAATGTCTATAATCAGGCAGATCGTGAGCAGCGCAAAGCAGCACCGCCCTATCAGCCTCCTTAGGAACAGGAAGAGATATGAGTTAGACAACAGCAGGAAGTGACTGCTTGTACAGAGATTAGCATAGATGCTAACAGCTTCAGTAGCAGTTTTATCAGATTTGGGCTGCGTATCTTTTTGAATGAAAAACAAATAACACTACAACTTATCCAATAGTAAGTATATTTACGCTCCATTTCTGGCATGTTTTGGCGAGAGTTTGATTTACAAAATGGCTCATATTCTGTCCTTTAGACGGAGGAAGTAACACCAGCCTACTACATTATCTGATTGGCCCAGAATAAAATTGGTGAAATGACTGTCTCGTCACCTTCCAGATTGCTTTTGAAGGTTCTGCCCATTCCCAAAGACTCTAAAAGGATTCTTTCCTGAGTGGACTCGTGAAATATATTGAACCGTCCATACTGTGGGTCAGGTTAGCAGGTCACGGGCATTCAAATAAATTCAAACAAACACAATTTATCAGTGCATTCAATGTATTTTGGTACTTTTATGTGTAAAAAATGCTGTTTGTAAGAATGGGGACACATCCATACTTTAGAGACATGCTTTTGTTATGATTTTTGGTCTTTAAGCGATTTGGGCAGATTTTTTGAGATGTTTGATTTTAGATGCTGGTATCTGCAGATATCATCTCGAAAAGCTGATGTGAGCATTTCTGCTCATGTTAAAAATTAATGCATTTAGTATCCACTTTATTAGGTACCCCTGCTCATGTGATTATCAACAAAATAGCTGATGAATCAATCACATGGCAGCAACTCACTGCATTTGAGCATACTGGTCAAGACAACCTGTTCAAGTTCAAACTGGAGGATAAAGGTGATTTAAGTGGTTCTGACTGTGGCGTTATTAGTGGTGCCAGACAGGCTGGTCTCAGTTTTTTGGATACAGCAGATCTACTGGGATTTTCTCTCTGGGATTAGTTGAGTATGAAAATGATAATTACCTGCAGCAGAAGATGTTTTGGTTTCGGCCCTCGTTTACGATACCCCATCAGCTGCTCCTGCCTCTCCCTGTGAAGACAAAAGACATTTAAATCTCTTTAACACACTCATTTTCTTTTTAACATCTCATTTAACAGACCATCCTTTGTTACAAATCCATACCAGGTAAGAAATAAAAAATTTGTTAAAATCATTCATCTCCTTCTACCTACTCAAGGTCAAAAGTGGAATTCAGATTTGGAGGACTAATGAATGCACATGTGTGACCCGCTGCAAAGCATTATGGTCCTTATTTGCATGGCTCTCCATGGTAATTGTCCCATTCCATATTCTCATTATCCCACAGAAATTCAATTAAGGCTCCAGCAGGGAGAGTCTCTCCTTGTCTTTCAAACATCCTCCCTCCTTCAGTGTGCCCTTCCTCTACTTACATTCAATCTCTAATTAGGGTCATGAGGTAGGGATAAGAACAACAATGAGGGGTACTCCAGGGGAACATGCTGCTGTAGTCTACCATCATGGATTGTGTGAGACCATTCCTGCAATCTGAATATGTAGGGTCATAAATTCTTAACAAATATGTTGAAGGTCTTTTCAGTTGCTAACATGTTAGTGTGTTTGTGCTGAATAAAGCAGAGGCAAGGCTGTCAGAGAAGCATGGCTCCCTGATAGAAACCTTGACTTCTTATTGGCTCATGAATCTCCAGCAGTGGGTGAAGGCCGAAGAGAGAGGCTCAGACTGGGGCAAACAAAGCACAAATAAATCTTTTAGTTGTCTATCTGAGCAGCGAAACAACTCTTTTGTTTCCTCGTGGAATTACAATTTTCAAAGCAGAACTACAAACTTAAACATGATTTCTAACCAGAGGCTTTGTATTGTTGCCCTGCTTACCAGTACATCCATAAATGCAAATTGCCTAAAAATGTATAAAACAGTATTTGTATAACAGTTGACACAACAGATCCTGGGTCAATGAGGGGCGCTGCAGCTTTGGTGATCACATGATTGCATTGTCTGAAATTGAAAATTTTATCCAAAAGTGATAAATCTTTTAGTCCTAATATATAAAAAGGTATTTTTACAGTATCAGTAAACCTATATTTAAACTGCATTTCTAAGAGCTACAAACAGCAACTAACAACCTAAAAAGTGGCCTAAAAATGTTGGTACTTCTGATTTTTAATTGTAATCAATTTCTAGGGATGCACAATAATAACCACACAGATTTGCCGTAAATATCCTAACTATTGGCTGTTATATTGGGAAAATGAACAAATGTGCCACCATGGATAATCTCATAACTACATTACCTCACCATTACTAAATATTCCCTTTATATAAATCTATAGTATAATTAATTAATTAAAGAATAAAATGTTGTTTTTTCTTGATTCACATCTGTTTCTATCACAAATAGACCAAGAAGAAACTGATCAATATCAGTGAAGTGGAGGCTTTTTAGGTCTTGACAAAAATATCAGTATCAATATTGGTACTGATGATAATGAGTTCAGAAATATAGGCATATTTGATACTGGCAAACATCTTATATTATGCGTTTTATTAAGAAAACTATGTAAAAGTTAATGCTGATATAGAGGGCAATGATATTTGTCGCAAAAACGTTCATTTAAGCAAAACTTTTCATGCAATTATCTGCCAATAAGAACACCATTCTGATATCAGGCATCCTCAACCTCATTTACTGAGAAGTTGCTGCAGCTTTTGTGAATTTTGTGTAAATTGGCGAGTCAGCAATTTGGAAGCAGGTGGAACTAGTGAGCAAAGCCAAAAATGAAAATGCTCCGAAATTAAGTCTACATAAAAAGAGTTAGTCCTGATTTTTTCAAACATTTTCAAATTGATTATCTTGTGGTCAGTGAGTGTATCACTGTAACAAGTTAATTCTGTGAATCATCACTGCGACATTTTTTTTTAACATTAACAATATAAACCAAACAGTATATCAATACCTCTTTAAACTTGAAATACTGCCCACCCCTATCGCAGGCCCCCTCAGCTTCTGGTCGGCCCCTTTCCTTCAGATGTTCAAACTATCGGAGGTGCCAGAAAATTGCCACAATAAACACTCAACATTTTAATGCTATAATGTGTGCGATTTCGAACAGCGTCCAACGGGGTGACCCCTATTCACAGCAGATTTGGCAATTACAGCCTCCCCTTGTCAGATCCCCTCCCCCATCCTCTGGGAGCAGAGAGGAATCCACACACACAGCGCAGAGGCAGCACTCCATGACCATCAGCGGAGAGCCAGGCACACACACACACATCAAACACACACTTATACACACACACAGTTAGGCGGGCAGGCTGAGGGGGAATCTGAGAGCGGTACACTGGAAACGTTGGAGAGCTCTGCGTGTCAATTAGCCTTTTCAGAAATTCCTTCCCCCTGCCATCGCGGCTTCACCGAGTCTCATGAGCGGCCTGACGGCCTACTGAGAGTGTGCACCTCACAGGCCTCATGGGTCCTGCGAGTGCACACGCCACGGGGGCTTAAATGACAGCAGCATTTGTATTCATTAACATCTCAACCTCTGAGGCCGACATCTACATGTTACTGATGATTTTAAGGCGTTTATAAACCTGTTTTCTGACCCTCAATGGAAAACAGTGGATGATTTATGCATCCTAAGCAACATATTCTTAATTCCTTAACATCATGTGTCAAAAAACAGCTGTAAATATCCACGATAATAATGTTTTTGCTGGGGAGAGCTTAGAAAAGCCAAACAAAGCTTGGCCTCCCTGCAGATCTTGTACTGTCTGTGTTGATGAGAATCCCATCAGGCAGCAGCTCAGTTTCCACACAAACCAAAACAATCCCCCCCCTCCAATCAGCACCTGTCCTTCTAAACCTCTGCAGATGCAGGGCAGTTTCACAGTCCAATTATTAGGATCCAAATGTGGAGCATTTCTCCTCTATTTCCATGAAACCTCTGACCAAACAAGGCTGCTGCTTCAGCTTGCTGCGTGAAAGTGGGTCAAACCATGACATAAGCAAAAACATGCAGTAAAATGGGCGTTTGTGGCCGTCTGAGTCTCATGACATGTACAAATGGGTGCATTTACATGGACTTGAGTATCTGGGTTATGAGATTTGATCATATTTAAGATGTGGTAACATGCACAAAACTGGCTGCTTAAGTGCCACCGATTCCCATCAGACTTCAAAAATATTCTGAAATGCAGAAAATATGAGGGAGAAAATTTGATGTGGTTTCCAGGTTGTTTGTTGTAAAATCCTAAAACTATTACTGCAAATCCTAAAACAATTGGGATTGAAATATCCTCCATAAAAGACAGAGAAAACAAATGCTCCATGTAGCTCCACCTTGTCATCATTCAGTGTCTACATTTAAAAACAGCACAGCAGGGATTTTACGACCGAGGGGCTCTCAACTAAGCAACTGCGGATGAGTCATAACCTCATGCTGTGCTCCATTTGATCTCAAGAATGAAAACATAGAAGTTGCAAATTGGATATTTCACTGGCCACATCCTCTTTAGTCGGGATTTCTACTCTGGATATGGGACGACCTTCAGGTTGACTTATGTTTAAAACGGACCTGCTGGTACAAGTTGAGTATTCAGCCACAATACAAAGTAGATCTAAAAACATCAAATCAATGAATTTAGTACAAAATTAACAAAAATCTAATTTTACATGCTGTATGTTTGAAGCGTATCCCTGTTCCTGCTCAATAATTGCAGTTACCAAATGAGCTCTTTGCCTCTCAGCTTGTGGAAAAGCAAACAGGCTCACAGTGATGTCAATTCATACCCCTGTGGAAGAGAGTGTGAACCCTATACTGACAACATGTACTAGTTGTCTAAAAGTGTTTACCACACTCTGGTTTAGGGTACGTTGGTTTGTGTTTTTTGCTATTAAAGCCAGACAGGGCTCAAAGAGGACGAATTATGTGCCTTAAATATACAAGGAGAGTGGCAGCTCTCAATTCCCAATGGATGATGTGTGCTAATGCTCTGATTTAAGTGCTTTTTATTGAAGCATCCCTGAGCATTAAAAAACAATCAGAAGGATGGTTGAGACACTTCCGAATGAACGAGAAAGCAAGACCTCATTAATCATTAAAATCTCCTGTTAAAATAACCCACATCAGACTTCTTTATGTTAATAATAGACCTGAACAATTAAAAATTATTTAAGTTCTCATTTTCCTGAAGGAATGCTCACTATCTTCTCTTTTCCAATGTGGAAAATACACTGGACAGCCTGTTTTCTTTATCTATGAGCATAATTACCATTTACATTTATTAGCAAGAATACACATATTAGACATATAGCTCTGTGTTGGCTGAAATCTTAAATCATGTGTTTTTTTTCTTGTTTCTTGGAGTATTACACATGTTGGAGCGCACAGGAATAGCACAGAGGAGCTCTGCAGCAAAGGCCAGGCTGTCTCTGCTCTCTGTCTGGATAAGATTTGTAAAATGAATATTTTAACATATACCCTAAAATTAAAAAGCGAAACAACCTCAGTAAATTGAGTTTGATCTCACAAATGTGCATCCATGTCTCTAATGCATCCTAAAAATAGCAGAAACACTACACTATGGATTTAGACTTTAGATCATGTAAAAGGAGGTTTAAAGTTCATTCTCAAGTTAGGAACACACCAGCTTTGAGGGTGACCACTCCTCATTTTTAGACAGACGCAACCCTGGGCACAAACTGAAGCATACGATCATTTGCTATTTAAACAGTGTGAGTGCATGACGTGAAAATGACACCTGTTTTAGGTCAAAATTTAAGAAGTCAGGGAGCTTCAAGCCAAAACACTTTGCACCAGGCATACGATAAAGTCCTTTGTGTCCCATCAAAGATAATTAACATATTTTTCGGTCATTAATTTTTAAAATACCAAAAAACTGAGGGAACACTGTGAAAGGTTCACGTATTGGCTGTGTGCTATGCTGGCATGGATTATAATGCACAAATTAAGTATTCAAATGTGCTATTAAATCACATATGAGTTCACTATATTTCTTTATAAGTGATCATTTCGGTATTTACAGATTTATCACTATTACTACTATTAATACTCTGTGGATATAATTGAATGTTTCACTGTCATGTGTGCAGGGATATGAATAATCAGGTTTCACTGCGTGCATGTAAACATATCCCCAAAATAATAAAAACCAGATTACGGCTCACAACCGGGTCACTTGAGTCCATGTAAACGCACTCCATCATGCATATTTCTACATGTCCAACCTCCTGCAGCATGATTAAAAGGCTCCCTCACTACCACATCCCCACACCACAGTCCTCTGGGGGAGGCAGCGAGGGAGGGAGGAGGGGGGGGGATCAGTGGCAAGAGTTACTAGAGCAGCCCCTCCTCCCATGCCCTTATATGGTCATGGCTGAACTGGAGGCTGCTGCATGCGCGCGGGCCTCGTCCGAAGTCCACATCCCTCTCTTTCCCCCTCACCTGTGTTGAAACGCAACGAGCAGCCGCGGGTCAAGGATGTTTTCCTCTGGCTCCCATGTGTTGTATCTGCAAAGAAAGAGAGTGGGGGGCAAACAGATGTGTGTTAGCGGGGACAGCACGTGCATGTTTCACACACAGGCCCTTGGACACCACATACACTCTTTAAAACACATTCCCATATATTTTGCATGCACAGGTAAGGAATGACTCACTTTTACGCACAAATTAAACGGATTTTTGCAGCTTTTAGAACATTTGCAGCAGCACAAATAGCAAATATGTCAGCCTTTAGGGGGAGGGCAAGCAAAATAAATGTCAAATAAAATATTGGCAGTGTTTGCTTCATCTGCTGCTCCAACATACAGTCGGCCATTTTAGCACCACTGTCTCGTAAATTCGCTGGCAGAGCAGAAATAATTAAAACGGGATTACATGGTTGTGCCTTCCCCCTTCCCTCGCATAAATTAGTGAAGGCATCCACGGATACACTGAAACATACCGAGCGCGCTCTCCCAGTGTACACACACCTACACACACACTTCCATAAACACACACTGTTTGAGCACACCGCTCATGGATGGCACCTCCAACGGACACTTCATTTCCTTGCAGATTTGCGCATTTTATCACATGCCCGAGTCATTAAAATTTACTTACTTTGGGGACCAGCCTCGCCACTTGACCAGGTACTCAATCTTGCCCTGTGATGATGAAAAAAATATGGTAAGGGGGGAACATGTCACGCGCAAAATTTCAGCATTTCACCGGAGCGGTTTTTTCCTGCACGCATTTCTTCCCCGCTCCAATTCGGTTACCTTGCGGATGCGCTTCTTTTCGATGCCCTCCACCGCAAAGACGTGCTCTCCGGCGGCAGGCAGCTCCATTCTCGCCTGGATCCGATCGCAGGAGGACGCGGAGTGGGTGAAATGTTGCCGATACGCACCCTCCGATGTGCCTTTTTTTCGCTTACAGTGCGCGCTTGGTAGTTTTCCAGTTGTATCCGAATCCAACAGTATTCCCTCCACCTCTCCTCCTCTCTCTCTCACTCTCTCTCTCTTTTGCACACTCCCCGGTCCTGGCTCCGAGCATATAGAGATATTCACAGTAGTGCGGCGCGAGCAGCTCTTTTCGTGCACTAGCTCCAGCTCAGTGTGTGACGTCAGGAGGGGGAGGGGTGAGGTGGAGACCTTGCACAGAGGTTGGAGTTTCTCTCCCGTGCGTACAGGACTGCAGGAGGGATGTCTGGAAATTCAAATCAAGCCACTATGACACGTTACCAACAAAGCTGCCTGTGCGTAAAATTCATGCTTGTTTCATTCTGATAAGACTGCGTTTTGGGCGTTTTAGACCTTTTTGGGATGCTTAAGACATATTCAAATCCAGACCCACCACACACTGATGACAAAATTCTAAATACATTATCAAAAGATCTTAACTTTGCTTTTTCTCACGCCACACAACATTTTAAATAATTAGTCTGTCAGGTAACACAGGGTAACTCATGCTTCACTTAATTAAAGGCAGAAAATCCAAGAGTTTATGCATTCTTAAAAGTTTTTATTTTTATTTTAGGCCTTTATACTTAATTTAAGTCCTATTTTTAATTCATGTATGGCATTAACTGCATGAACACTGGCAGTGTAACCTATTTAAAAACATGAATTTGACCCCAGTTTAGATTTGAATTGTGTTTTATTCCCACATTCTCTCCCCGATGTCCACAAGCATGCACCTCTCCTGCTTTACACAGGAGGTGACGATGGGTTGGACTTTGGGAGAGTCAGCCTAGACTGATAGTTGAGGGGCCCAATCCAATCAAGATCCACGTGGACATTTACTGACATGAAGGGGACGTGTGTAGTCTTAAGAACTCATCCCCAAAAATGAGACCAAGCATCAAAATGACAGGAACATCTGCAAACCACTGAGTGGCTGCCTATTACTGAGTGCATGATTTTGTGTTCTAGGATGTGATAAAATGACCTCACTCACTTGTGGAAGTGTATTTCCTCAGTCATGTCCTGTACCGTGGCTGTATCAGAGCCAAAATTTACTATTTTTTACAATAATTTCATTTTAGTCAAGCACAGCTTTAATTATTTGGGCTCTACACTCCAACATTCTTTGCTCTGTTTCTATTGAAATGGTGTCTTGTATCCAAACAAGCAGAGAAAGTGTCAGGAACAGAAATATAAACCAGTTTGGACTGATGAGCACATCAAGCCTCTGCTTGTTGAATTGTCCTTGTTCTTGGCAAGCAGCAAAATGGTGAGCTCTGTTGCTGGAGTTAAGAAGTAGGAACCAGAAGAACAGGGACTTGACTTTCACCCAAGTAAAGGTAGGACAACTTCTCAAGGTTGAGACTATCTTCCCACAGAGCAGGTTCATTAAAACTGATGATATTACTTTTGAGAAATATATGGAAGAAATAAGTGGTGTTTACAGCTGTTATATATATGGTTTGAAACATTACAGTTGGAAAAGTTGAGATATTAGACATTTAGATATAGTTTATCGCACACTTGCTGTGAAATCTAACAGCTGCACAAAGGAAGGAAACAGTACAGTGGGTTGCTTTCTTTCTCTTATCAAAGTAAAAGCATTCACACATACCCACTCCCACTTAATATAAACTATTAGTTATCTTTCTGATGATCATAAAGAGGATTTAGTTTTCAGTAGCATGAATTCAGAGTTTTTGAAATTTGATACATTGATAGAAACAACCCCTGCTATTTTTGCTCTATAGGAGCAGCATTTTTCAATTGTTTGTCATTTTTGACACTTGCCACTTCTGTCTTATAATGTTTAAGAGATCAATCTTAGACAGAAGCAAATGAAACTTGAGCAATACAAAGAACAGTTATTTCCTCCTAAGTTAAGAAGCTTAGCCAAAGCTCTTATGCTGGCACCAACAGCCAAGCCAGGAAAGATGGGTGCTTGTGCAGTTGTGGGACGTTCCAAGATGCTTTTGAAAATATAAACCTTAATAGATTACAAGCCAAATGATGTATTGTATCCATTATTGTAAACATATCAACACAAAATTAGTTGGATTATGATCATATTGTTCATTTTTGAGGAGCTCCAGCAGGCGTCTCAGACTGTGAGTAGAGGGAGATCAGAGGGTCTTACGTGTTAAAACTAGCAGGTATGGTAGCATTAGTGTTTGTGAATACACTCTCACAGTCATCCAAACCAAATATTTGAACCAAAGTCAAGAAAAATATGACCTCTTCAACATAAAACTATTGTTGAAATGAGGCTCATGCTGTTCTTGTGTTTGGAACAACCTGTTTGGAAGGCTCATGTATTGACATGAAGATGGTTACCTGCTCAGTTATGTAATATGAGCTCAGGCATAGGAGCGCACCTGCTTGGTTATTTGTTTCATTGATCTGAAAGGCTTAGACCAAGGGTGGGAAGAGTACACATGTAGTGCTCAAATAAGTTCAGTCAAGTAGAAGAAGCACTCTATGTATCTACTCAAGTAAAAGACAAAAGTACTTCATTGAAAATGTACACAAAGCACTGAGTATTTCAAAAATAACAACAGCTAAAGTCTACGGGTGCAAGTTTCAGAACGTCATCCATGTCAGTGGTTCTCAAATGGCGTGGCAGGTTACTCTGGGATGTCTTGAGGAAAGTCTGGGTGTGACTTAGGAGTTTTTCCAATGCAACTCGCTACAACTAACAAGACTCTTAGGCGTATTGACTTTTTATAAAGCTCCAAATTCTGTATATTTCAGAGATCAAATCTTTAAAAGTCTCATGTCCTGGTGTGTTTGACTGCTTACATCAAATCTTGGGTGTCTGTTAAGCAAGGATTTGATTTAAGTTGAATTCAAGAAATACAAATTTTATAACTGTGGAGGACCACATGTAGCTCTTTATTCCTCCCCTTTGTAAATGCTCTGATCTAAAGGGGGCAGGGAGGCTACAGGAAGCTACGATCATGAGCTCTGCACTGGTTGGCTGCCGAAGCAATGTCTGATAGGAGGGGGGTGGTGGGTTTACAGGCTGTGGAGTGGACTTTCAAAACAGACATGGCTTCTGCCTGATGAGCAGGAAACACGCATGTAGGTGGAGGCTGTATAGGTATGACATCAAAATTTTCAATTTCTGAGAATAAGATGTAAGATGTATCCATTCAGGTGTAAAGTGTGTTGCAGAAGGATGGACTGAAAGGAGCAGGAGCTCAAACAGAGCGGTTCAGACAGAGACAATACAGCTGCATCAGGAGTGCTGTATGTGAAAACTCAAAGGTTATTAGACATTGGTGATTCTGAACAAACTCATGCAATCACTGAAGCTGAGCATTTTACCCTAAGTTAGTGCAGCAGCTGTTTTCTAAAACATTTCTCATAGAAGTATAGTTATTGTCAAGTGTATGTTTATGATGACATGAAATTATCAAAAGATCCTTAAAATGTTCATGTATACTTTGTCTATTTTCTCCCTCCAAGGTGTCCCCAGTCATCACTATGGTCATTTTAGCGGTTATGGACTGAGGAGTTGGGGAACCCTGCTATAAAGGAAGGAATTGTGTGCTTCATTTGCCACAAGTGACAAAACCTATGGACAAATGTGTCTTACAGCACATTACATTTTGTTTGGCTTGTGTTTATGGTCACGGGAAGCTGGAATCAACATTAAAAACTTGTTGAACTGGATAGACGAGACTAAAACATAAAATACACTTGACATGTATTTTCCTGTCTTTAACAGGGAAGCTCCCTTAAAAAGTTGATGTATGGGTGAAAACTAAGTAGATTTTCTTTGTTTAAGCTCAGATATTGTGGCTGTTATTGCAGAGTCTATACATTAAAGATGACAGCAGAGCTGCTTTTGGGACTGTTCACTCAGAGTATATGCATAAAAATGGTGGCAGCGTTGCTTTAAATCCACTGAAATGAGACAATCTCCTTTTTCATTAGGCATCTGAAACATGTAGAGCTCCACCTGAGGGACTAAGTTTGACATGATTTTCTTTAAACCTGCTCTCACTTCTGAGGAACACGCTCTTAATGAGGACATTTATGTAACAAACACAGCCCTCTATAGTTTAAAGTGACAGCACCGTGCCTCCAGACCTCGTTGATCACTCTAAACAGAGCCTGACGCACTCATGAGGAACAACTTCCCCTTTTATTTCCGACCCCCTCGACGTGGCACATGCTTTGTAGGCGACATGTGTACACTTCCACTTCAATATTCTATAACAGCGCAGTGCAAATATAGGTCACACACCCTCTCTGATCATCTAACCGGTGCCATGTCCTCTGGGCTCAACTGCCATTAATTCAGCTCACAGCAGCAGCAGAGGTTTGCTGTGCGGCTCTCCGTCTCTCAAGGCGGTTCAGACACGAGGAAGAGGTGGTACTATGCCTGGGGCCTTGTGCTGCAAGGGGCCTCAAGATACAGAGGTGATAAGGGAGCATCAAATAGGAGGTTTGAATCTAGATTAGAGACTGCATCTGACTGCACACTGAATAGGTTTGCATTGTCTGGAGGTGCAGCTGAAACTGTTCCGACAGACCCTACAGGAGAGCTGTGTGCCATTTTTACTAACTTTGTAGTGATCTAATTAAATTTGTCTAAATTAATTTGCTTTATCAGTAACAAAACTGCACAAATATATTGGCAACTTTTGGGAAAGTGGGTAGAACTAGTAAGGAGCTCTCCACATTCACTGCCAGTTTCCTTGAAGTTTAAAATTGTTGGCAACATTTGTGCAACTTGGACAGTTTGCATGAATTTGCTGCAAAATTTTTAACAAAAATAGCAAACCCCTGAAAGATTACACAAATCACACAAAACAAATAATCAGCAACAAGCTAGATTGTTGATACATATTGTTAACCCATTTTTGCAAATTAGGAAGTGCTGTGTCCCTTCAGTTGAAAATATAGCAGGCAAATCCCTGCACATTGACTTAATTGCACTGGACAAAATGGATGCAACAGGATGCTTCATTTATCCAACTGTTCAAGTTTTGCCAAAATATTTGTTCTATCACAGCAAACAAAAGTAAAAATGTCATATCATCCCTGAAATTATGCACAAAGAGTTTCTTAAAGTCATAAAGTTGCACAGAACCTGGAAGTGTTTGGCACCAGAAGCATATTTGTCCAGAAAATATTTATTTATTTGTGTAATGGAGACAGTGCTCTCTATCTTTTCTTGAAAATACTGCAGGACAAATCCTGCTCACTGTCTACAGACACTTTCTTTAGAATATCAACATATTTCTGCAAATCAGACAGCGCTAACTCTTCCTGATTGTCTGTTCTCTTTAGATGTTCTCAAATTATGAAACATTTTCTTAAAGTGAGTGAGCTCTCTCTTGTTTTCTCTCTTCTCCTCCTCACCAGTTTTTCCCCCTTTTTCAGATGTTTAAGTTTTGACAGTGCTCGTAGCCTCTGCAGAAAAAGTGCTTAACAAGTTAAGTCAATTATTTTTCCCTCCCTTTGCTTTCAGTTTGTGTTGCAGATATATCTTTGCCTTTAAAAGTGCTTTCTCTCGATTAAATAGAATATTACAAATAAGCTCCTGTGCTCTGTCTCAAGTGCATAAAGTGGCAGTTCCAGCCTTTTTCCTTAATGCTGTTAACTCATTTGTGTTATTCAGACAGTTTACAGATTAAAATATATTGTACCAATTGAACCAAAATGTTTGCAAAACTTTGAAAAGTGGATGGAAATGAGGAGAAGCCTGTCCAGCTTCCTGCCAGTGAGACATTTTTTCTGAATATCTCACATATATTTTATTTATTCTCATTTATTTATTTATGTTTTATGCTTTTTGGTATTTTATTCGTCATCCAATCAATACATTTGAAGAACAGATTATTTTATTGCTGTGGAACTCACCAACTCTTTAAACATGGCCAATGCATTAAGGAGTATTGCATGTCGTCTTTGTATTATGCCATTCAGTTACATTTTTCTAAATCTTTTGGTCTTTTCTTTGACTGAATATTCTGATTCAATGTTGCCAACATGTCTGTGCAATTCAGGAAGTATTCTGTCTTTAGGGGTAGATTGCAGGAAAATTCCTACAGCTCTAAAGAACAGCCAGTTTCAGCCTCTCCTCTGAATGTTGCTGAAGCATCAGTGCAGTTTAGACAGTGTTCTCTCTCTGTCATCCACATTGTCTAAATTGTTGAAACAGATTGCCAATATTTGGAGAAATCTGAGAATTAGCAAGGTGTCTCCCTGTCTTTTCACCTCTTTCACCCATCTTTCCTGAGTAATCAACATACTTGCCACTTTTCATAATTTATTTGGTGCAAACTGATATAGAAAAATTTGGGCTAATTTTATAACCAAAAACTGCTTAAAATGCAGTAAAACTACTGTCACAATCAAAATTCATCTAGAAGATTGCTATATTTTACAAAGGGGACAGATTGCACACTTCTGTGTGAATATTGCCAACACAGTTGTGCAATTTATACAGTGCTCTGCTTCTAAGTTAAAATATGAGATGGAGATCAGAGTTCATTCACTTCTGAAGCCTCCAAAAATCTCCTTTATTTACCCTGATCATGTTTTACTGCACGAGTCTTGTGCTGATCTCTGGCTGGATCCCCCCGCCCCCATTGACCAAACCCTCCCCTGTCTCTACCTGTGGTAACCTTGTAACGGAGCCTGCAGCGCGCGCTGCCCCTTCCTCTCCGTTGTAACCCCGCCTGTTATTTGCTTGTAATGCTGCTTGTCCGTCTGACAATTTAAATCCATAAGCATAAACCACATCCCAAACGACTGTGTACTCTGTGCTGTAAATGTCATCCACATTAAGTCGGAAGGATTTATGGCGACTTAATTGGAACCATGAGAGAAAGCGCGGGGACGCATGTGGAGTCCTTGTTTGTGTGCGTAATTTACGACTTTTGCGCATGATTCACCTCTAAATGGCACGATTCGTTCCAAACTATCGCATTTATGGCAACAAGGAAGCCCGACAATGGTTTAAACCGCCGCATTTCTTGCTCAAAAAATAATTCAGCAGCAGAAGGGTTAAAATGAAGCCTCAGAGCAGAGCGGCAGCAGCCAGCCTATTAAATACAGGCACGATATATCTCTGCCCTGCCATATAAGGTAATGGACAAAAAGCGGCGAAATAACGTATTTTAAACTCTTTCATTCTCAAGTTTTTGTCTCGATATTGGCGCTTAAAGGGGTTAAGACCCGTCTTGTGTCCAATGATCTCGATTGAAGCTTCAATTTTTCGCCCTATTGCTGTTTTTTCTTGTGCCCTTCAGCCGCGGCCAGGGAGCGCATACGCCCTGCTTCCCTAGCAACAGCATGAAAGAGAGAGAGGGAAGCCGAGGGGAGAGGAGAGGAATAGAGAGAGAAATTAAGTTCAGGACAAACAAATAAGCCTCTGATAAACAATGCGCACACGTGGCGTCCTCTCCCGACGCATTATTCGATATTTGTGTGCGCCTTATCGAAACGACACGTAGATCCAGAATGCGCAAAGATCTGGGGGCATTACAGAGCAACCTTTCAGGAGTTTCTCCACTGTCAGACCTGTTTACTCACCAGGTACCCAAAATACAAATTATGTGTCATTGAGTGTTTGCGCGTCGGGGAATGACGCCAGGAGTCTGCGTCAAAGCGGAGATAATCTTTTCTTAAATCCTCTGAGTCAGGCTGACGGCAGGGTTTGATCACGGCTCAATATATTTGTTCATACCTGGAAGAAAATCAATAAAGTGGATTTTAAAATAAAAACACTGAGAGTGAAAAGGTTTCATAATTGAGAGCACATCAGGAATTCAAATATTGAGATTTTTTCCTCCTCCATTACAGATCTCCCATCCGCATAAATTGTTCATGTATGAGTTTAAAACGATCAGAATCACCTTAAGACCCATGGGAGTCATATTCAGATCGAATTATTTAAAGCTCTTCACTATTAAATGTGATTATCAGCGCGGCGGTGCGCTGAAGACCCGCCGGTGTGTGCGTCCCCGCAAGAATGCACCCAGGTGAGCGCGTGCCCCCGCTGCAGCCTGCGACCTTTGCTTCTTAAAAACTCACTGACGTTAAAATCAACCGATTTTATCGCAGCCGAGTGACCCAAATAACACCAAGAGGAGTCAATAGACTTTAAAAAATCATTCTTAATCGCTTTGAGGAAGTGTCGAGCTGTGCCAGTTTGATGGAGAAAAGCGTAAAAATCAGACATTTAACTGTGTAAAGATGATTCCTGTGAGTCTCCAACAATTTATTTAACTTGATCTCTTTATTTGTTCATGGCTTCTCTCCTTTTTGACGTTCAAAGTCCAAACTGTGTTTTAAAGCTTCATTTAGGATAGATAGAAAGAAAGAAAGAAAGAAAGAAAGATAGATAGACAGATAGATAGACAGATAGATAGATACTAGATAGATAGATAGATAGATAGATAGATAGATAGATAGATAGATAGATAGATAGATAGATAGATAGATAGATAGAGTATGAAATCAAGCTTCAGCTGCTCTATTAACACATGAAGCAAACGCAGAAAAAAGGGCAAAAAATAAGGCAAACACACTCGTAAACAGTCAGGAATTGTAAATATAGATGTGAGCAAAAACTGTGACAATGTGTGAAGTGGACCAAAGTTTGTTGGTTTGACTTCAGAGAAGATAAAATGAATAACCATGAGATTGTGTGTAAGGACTAAATCACAACTGAGTGACCCAAATACCAAGAACAGAAGGAGAGAAACTTAATAATATTTTTTAAATGCATTTGGAAAGTGCCAGGCTGTGATGGAGAAAAGTGTGAAAATCAGACATTTAATGGCACAGAAACAGTTTGTGTGTTTCCTACAATTTATTGAGTTCTTTCTAGTAAAGAAATGCCATTTGTTTTGCCGTCACTTTTCTTTTGAACGCTCAGCCAACCCCCTCCTTTTGAAAAACTCAAGGACAACATTTGCAGAATTGTCTTTTTTGAATCTTCATATAGATACATGCTTATTTAACCTTTTATTTACCTTTACTGGGGTCTCTTTTCTGAGAGAGATCTAGCCAACAATAGCAGCAAGACAGTTTCAGCAAACATAAAGTTAATATCAAATAGTAAATTCAATAATAAATCACAAGTTAAACAGTTGCTCACTAACCCTAGATTCCAGATTTTTAACCAAAGATGTAAGAGCGTTCAGGGCAGCTAAGCTTTTAATAAAAGCTTTTAGATTCTCTGCCCTCTTTGCTTCATTTTAGTTTAGTTCCCTATATGTCTTTAAATCCTTGGGGAAGAACCATGAAGACGGACTTTAAGTTTGCAGCTGTGTTAACTGATGCCTTGTTTGTGTTCCTAATGTTTATTGTGTGTTGCTGCCATTCGCTGTAGCCTTCAGACTGAAGACTATTTTAACCAAAAGAGGCTGAAAGTCTAAAATCTTTTTTTTTCATCTTAGTTTGGACTTCAGGACCACAAATTACGACAGGAGCAAAGGCTGTGCATAACGTTTGGATTGAAATGTTTTTTATTTCATTTAGGATAGATAGATAGATAGATAGATAGATAGATAGATAGATAGATAGATAGATAGATAGATAGATAGATAGATAGATAGAAGCTTTAGCTGCTCCATTTACACCTTAAACAAAGGCAAGAAATAAAACAACCATGCTAAATGGCCGATAAGAAAAATATTGAAACAAAGAGACAAAGAAAGCAAACACACAAAAATACAGTCAGAAATTAAAGCGAGACTGTAAAAATGTGTGAACTGGACTTAAGTTTATGCTCATGGATGTCAGTGGTGACTGTGTGAATATATTAAAGTATTGAAAAGATGATAAAAAGTATACGGGTATGGACAAAAGTTGTGGAAAGATAACTGAAGGAGAAAGGGCTTTAGAAACCCCTCCAACATTTATTTTGTCCTTGCTGCGCCGCCCAAGGTCGTACCCGCTGTTTATCTAAAACATGAGGATAAAGTCAGGGTCAGCAGATCTGGTTTTTATCTCCTGCTTGAAGGCAAGAGGGAATTTATTTGAACAACAAGGCTGCCTCGGCTTTACACGCCGGAGAAAAGACCATAGATTTATTTGGATTTCCATGGCAGGAAGGAAACACTAAATCTGACACTTTGTCTTTTCTGGAGACACTTTTAGTTTTTATGTTGCTCCGCTGGCATGGAAACTTCAGCATTGTTTTATTTTTTACTTTGCCTGGAGGTTGTTGGCATTGCTTGAATGATATTTTTCATGTTTCATTAAATAAAGAGGGCTCTGAAACGACAGAAAAAAAACCCATCTAGAATGCCCCTCTAAACCTCTGCATATCGAGTTTTGACCTCCGCCAAATCGAACAGATATCACAGCACATTTGCTCCATCAGCACTTGGGTTTTTGCCAATGCTGTCGTTATGGTTTTATAATTCGATGCTCCCCATGGGTCACATCCAGCCACACATCAATGTTAAATCTCCATTTATAAAGCAGTGATTTAGTTTTCAAACAAATACAAGTTACACAGGAACACAGATTCATCATATTTAAGCCTTTAGACCAGTTAAACCATTTTAATGGCAGTTCAGCTAGATGCTGTAATATTAATTCACATCAGTCCTCTACACTTTATTATCATTATAGATGTAACACAACTTCTCTATCAGAGGTTGTTGTTGATAATACCTCTATAATAAATACCTTTTCAACCATATAGGCATGAGGAACCCCTTAAAAACAAGATCTCAAGGGGCTAACCTCGAGTAAATCCATATTCAGTAGAGACAAAAGTGATGAGGACAGATTTATGATCTGGGTGTCCATGAGTTTATCATAAATTCTTATTTTTAGTTCCTTTGTCTCTGCCTGGATGGATATTTCTCTGAATATATGTTCATGTATGTACTGTATGTGTATCTATAAAATGAAGAGTGAGGCTTCAGCCTGCTCTATTATAAAGTGCCTTGATATAACACTTGTTGTGAATGAAATAAAGATTGATTTTTTTTATTGATTAAACACTTAAATACATGATCAGTCTTGGTTGATCTTCTATTATCTTCCCGCCCATCAGTTAACAGAGAAGTCGGACACTTTTACGTAATTCTGAAGATATTACCCACTTGATCCATTCCTGAGAAGAATGGGTTGCACTTTTGTGAAGACTGCTCCAGAAACAATAATGTGGTATGTTTAATGGAAGACAGAAGTGTGTTGTGTCACACACACATGGTGCTTTTGGAAACTGAAGTGAGGGGATATCTGAGCTGCCAGTGATCCTCCAGTTGTGGAAGAGTGCATCTGATTAAGAGATCTGAAGCTTTCAATTATGTTTTCAGACTCTGCATCAAGGAAGGATGATAAAATTAAAGGTCATACTTGGGAGGTCAAGGTCAAAGGGCCTCATGTCCATTTCTTTCTTTATAAAAGAATATCTCAAATATGCTCCAAGAATTTTTCCTCGAGCTTTGAATCATATCCACCCTGCCTTAGTGATGAAAAATGTTGATTTTGGACAGAGAAGGTGCCAAAAAAAGTTTTTCTTTTTGACGTTCCACTATCCTTTCTCAGCTAATAACAAATGTGGGTCCAAATTGATCTTCTAAGGGTGTGTTGAAGTGTATTGTACTGTAGCATGTTATATCTCTGATCCTTTCATTAGTAGAAAGCAAAGCCTCAAGACAGGAGTGGGTAACTGGCAGCCTGAGGGCCACATGCGTCCATTTTCCTACCTCAGTGCTGCCCTAGTTGATTTTTTATTACCGACACTACAACCATCAAGGCAACGTAGAGGCTCAAATGATTAACTGCGTGAAATAAAAAAAAAAACAATAGCTTTAAGTAATTGATTGAATTGAAGACTATTAAAAAAGAAAACAAAGTTATCATATAGCATGTTCTGTAACATTTTTGATAGTATCCTTTTTACTAAATATAATTTTTTTTAACTTTTATTGGGGACAACACGGTGGAGCAGTAGGTGGTGTGCATGCCTCAAAGCAAGAAGGTTGCTGGTTTGATCCCCGTGCTTGTGTGGAGTTTGCATGTTCTCCCAGTGCATGTGTGGCTTCTTTCTGGGCACTCCAGCTTCCTCCCACAGTCCAAAAACATGCTCATAAGTTGATTGGTGGATCTAAATTGTTCTTAGTTATGAGTGTAAGCATGAATGATTGTTGGTCTAAGTGGCCCTGTGATTGGCTGGCAACTGGATCAAGCAGTACCCCACCTCTCACCCAAAGTCAGCTGGGATAGGCTCCATTTAGGCCCCCTCGGCCCCAAAAAGGATAAGCAGTATAGATAATGGATGGATGGCCATTTGGTTTGGAGCTTGAAAATGTAAGTATAATTCTGACGAAGTCAGATTTCATTTTGTAATTTACAGATAGTTTGTGTCTTTTTATATGTAAAGATTTGTCCTTCTAAAACTGAAAAAAATAAAGTGGCTCGTATGGTAACCAAACTTGCCCGCCCTTGCCTCAAGACCTGTCTTCAATCCGCTTTTCTTTCCTGTCTTTCATTGGCACACCGACACAGAAACACATTTTGCATGCACACAGCTGGCTCACTGCAGAAGCAAGCCTCAAAATGGTGGCTCATTGGGAAGCCCGGAGGCCCTCCCTTCCTTTCCTTGGCACCCGCCACCCACAGTGCCAGGAGTGCCAACTGAGAGAACGGAGGGGATGAGGGGTAGAGAAGGACGAAAGGGGGAAGCTGGGACATTAATGCATGAAGAAAGGTGCAGGTGAAAAGAGAGGGGAGAGAGAAGCTTCCACAGCGAGGAGGACGAGGTGATTGGTTTAAGGGATGGAAAGCAAGGACACCAGGAGTGAGAGAGTTTAAGGGGAAGGACAGGGGAGGGGGGGTTTACAAAAATGTTAAGAGGGCCCTACAGCCATTCTCACGGCGCTCAGCGGGCGGTCATTAAGCTCCGCTATCAAACAGGCTGATGTAGCAAGGACATCCAGATGAAACCTACACACAAAGACAGGAGAGCCAGGGTTCACTCCGAGGCTGAAAACAGGAGGCACAAGCACACCGAGCTCCTGAAATAGAAGCTCTTAATTAGCTGCTGTAAATATGCAGCATGATTACAATATAGAAGTCTGCTCGGGCTAATTATGCTGTAACAAAAGCTATCCCTCTCCACTGCCTGCTTCGCTCTCTGCTTCAGGTGCTAAAACAGAAATCTCCCGTTTCCTTTGTCTCGCCTTGACATATGTTTAATTATGATAATTGTAACAAATGAACGCTATTAGGAGGCCATTCATGAAGATTTTAATGCAACGTGAAGATGCGTGTGGTTGAGGAGTGGGAGGGGGGGCAGCGGAAATTCCTCCTCCAGTGTCATTGTCACGGCCATTGTTGCAGGGAGGCGACAGGTCTACAGAGAGGGGTGCTGCTCTGCCAGGGTGGGCTCGCCCCCTGTTTCCATCCACCCACCCGCCCTCCTCCTCGCTCTCTTCACCATACCGCCTGCGAGGCTGCCGTCGTGTGGGGTTCACCCCCCGCCCTCCTTACCCCACCACCTCCTCAAACGCTTCTCCCATTGATCCCCAACATACCCAGGAGCCTGAGCAGGAGGTTCAGAGGTGGGGGCGGTGGGGGGGCGCAGGGAGGGCTTAGACGCAGAGCACTGGGCTTCCAGGGGAGGGAGGGAGAGGGGAGGGTGGTGAAGGGGTGAGGGTCGAGGCCGTGGGGGCGGAGGGAGGAGGTGGTGCGGAGGAATCCCAGCAGCTGAATGCACGACTTGTCGATACAGTATTGAGCTGCGGCGTGACACGGGAGGGGGATGGCATTTATGTTTGAGAGTCAGAGACGTGCACCCCCTCTTTGTTTTAATGTAGCGACGGGCCACTGAAGTAGGACCTCAGCCCCAGGCCCCCCTCCCCACCCATTAATTACATTCATGGACCCAGATCTCAGAGAATTAACCCCATCTTTCAAAGTAGTTACATTTTTGCCCTGAAACATTTTCTTAACAGCTTACAACATTAGCAGTACTTATCGATTCTGCCAAGTGTGATCTGTACAAACTCCAGCTCTAATGAAATGGGACTTTGTGTAAAACGCAAAGGCAAGATATGTAATGTTCAAGCTGATAAACTTCACAGTTTTAATGTATGGTCATTTTAAACTTGATCCCTACAACGTGTTCCAAGCTGAGACAGGGGCATGTTTCCATTTATGTACATCACCTTTTCTTCCAACAAAATTTAACAAGCATTGGTGAACTGAAGACATTATTGCTGAAGTTGTGTAGGTGCAATTCTGACTCTGTTGTCATGTTTAGCACTTTATTGTGCATCACATTTGGGTGTCAGGTTTGAACTGCAGGCAGGTCAATCTCATATCTTCACTTTTTTACTACAAAACCACGCGGTCGTAACATAAGCAGAATGTGGCTTGACATTGTCTTTGTTTAATAAGCAGGGCCGTCCCTGAAAAGATGTCTCTTTATTGGCAGCTTATGTTGCTCCAAAACTTGTATGTACCTTCCAGCATTAATGGTGCCTTCAAACATGTGCAAGTTACCCATGTCATGGGTACTAACGGTATTTATTTATCGATTTAAACTTTATTTAACCAGATAAGTCCCATTGAGATCAGGATCTCATTCACAAAGATGACCTGGCCAAGAGGTGAGCAGCACGTCATAATAAATATAAATTCAAGAAAAGATTAAGACAATTAATTGCAAACAATAAATATGGGGGGGGGAAATCAACAGTTTGACAGTGGAAGTGTGTCAGCTTTAGGACAGTAACAATTAAAAACACAAGCATTGTTCATAGGATTCTTGTTGTCTAGTGAGTAAAGTGGAAAAGCTTTGACTGAAACCAGTCCTGACTTTTTCAGTTCTGTCTCTTCAGTGTTCAAAGCGTTGAAGGCAGCATAAAAGAAAGCTTGTTTCATCAGTTCTGGTCAGACTCTGGCCACATACCCCCATATCATCACAAATGCTGTCTTTTAAACGTTGCCCTGATAACAGTCTGGATGGTCCATCTCGTCTTTGGCGCGGATGTCCATGATTTCCATAAAACCGCTGGAAATGTGGACTAATCAGACCACAGCAGACTTTTAAACTGTGTCAGTCCATCTCAGATGAGCTCGGGCCCAGAGAAAATGACTGTGTTTCTGGGTGTTATTGGTTTATGACTTTAAATTTGCATGATACAGTTTTGATTTGCACTTGTAGATTTAGAGATGCACTGTGTTAACAGGGAATGGTTTTCCAAAGGGTTCCTGAGCCCACATGATGATATCCTCTACAGAATGATGCCTGTATTCTGAATATAATTCAACTGAAAGCACTTTTTGCCTCATAGATTTTTTTATTCTGGGCGCTCATGTGACCCCACAAATAGCTCAGTGACCCATATTTGGGTCCTGACCCTTCACTTGAGAACCTTTATGCGGCTGCATGTTGAAATAACTCATCCAGCGCACATCAATGATGGATGCTTCTCTTGTGCTGTGTGCAGTAAATCACAATAGTGAGCCTGTACATGAAGCACAATAGTAAGCAGACAATGGTACGCTTCAGAGAACAATGGCTGAATAATGCACTGAGTAATTGTGTGGAGTTTTCTCCAATCTGAGGCACAAACGATTCCCTGCGCGCTGGGATGCTGTGGTTATTTTCACCAGAGCAGACGCAGCTAAATGTGCCTGTGACCCAGTGTTCAGATTTAGCTCCCTCACTCTAATGCCATGCTAATGATGAGTGACGCAGGCCCCTTATCCTGAGAGCCCTTTCCTCCTTCACCCCTCCCTCCTCTCCTCTCCACATCTCCCGGGAACAGCTTATTTGCCTGTTTTTAATTGCGTTTTAATTCACATGTAAGCCTGGAAGCAGTGTGATGAGGAGCTGTCTTTCATTTCCCTTTTTAACCCTTCTGCTTCCTCTTCTCCTCTCTCTATGAGCGGCCGATGCAGACAGCTGAAACGACTTACACCAAAACACAAACACAAGGCAAAGCTTGTTAGCTTTAAAATGAAAGGCACATGCAAATATCTTAAATGATTAATGACTTAAATGTGCTGCCAGTGGAACAAATGCATTACACAAGTCTGTGACAACTGCATTAACATCAAACATGCTGCACATACATGACGAAAATGCTGTGGAAAAAATGCAACGTAGTAAATCTCCTAGTCCTTGAAATCGGTAAGGGCTTGAGTGAAACTTTTCATTTTCCAAAGACAGGCAGTTTGAGCGACCAGAAATTAATGTTTTGTTTGGGTTAGATGGTTGCCTGGTCAGATGGCAGAGTTATGTAAAATTACACTTGAGGATGAGACCAACGAGCAGTCCCTCTGTCTGAGCAGTAGTTCCCAGACTTTTAACTTGAACCCCCCCCCCCCAGTTGTGCCCCAGAAGATTTAAGCTCCCCTGGGACCCTAACAGAAAGAAAGACAAAATGGCCTACACACATTTAAGTGCTTCGACCTTCAGAAAAATATATGCTTATTGCTTATTAATCATTGTTTTATTTTATATATGCAGACCAATTTTGACAATTTCAGAGCCTCATACCAGAGGTGTGGACTCGAGTCATGTGACTTAGACTCGAGTCAGACTTAAGTCACAATTTTGATGACTTTGGACTCGACTTGAAAATATCATCAAAGACTTGCAACTCGACTTGGACTTTGACATCAGTGACTCGGGACTTGACTCTGACTTTAGTCTGATGACTTGAAAATACTTGAAATGTTTAGTAAGACTGTTGACTAAAATGTGCTCCCATTCAAAGTATTCGACTAAGTGACTGATTTTTGTCATTTCCAGCAAACGATATTTTTTCCCCCAGGATCTGCCCCATTGAATGCATCTATTAACATCCAATCAGGGTTTAGAAGAACAAACAAAGAGGGTGCAGATTACACAGTTACTTCCCTGAGTGAAGGACTGCAGGAGTGCGGGAACAACCCAGAGATGCGGAACCATGCTACCGAGGATAATTTCATTTGCATTCACAAACTATAATGTCATAAACAAAAAACGAATTGCCGTTTGTAAAACCTGCAGCGTGAGAATAACAGACGGAGAGGCGACGATGTCTAACTTTGTTCAGCACCTGAAGCTGCACAAAGAACGGTAAGTTGGTCTGGTACCTGTTGTAACTTTAACTTAGTTATATGCAACTAAACTCGTTGTGGCTAAAAACTGAGCCTGACTGCTTATGACTTGGAAGGACTTGAACATTTTTAGCCTATGATGTCAGACTTGACTTGACTTATCTTGTCTTTACCTGAGACTCGACTTGGACTTGCAAGTCTTCACTTGAGACTTGACTCAAGACTTGGGTTTAAAGTAGATCTGAAACGATTCCTCGAATAATCTCGATTATTCGGTTACAAAATATCTTCGAGGCAAATTTTGTGCCTCGAAGCCTCGTTTAATATATAATTACACATATAAAATATACTGTATATCTGAACTACTACACAGTGCATGGTGTTTGACATGGACGGTCATTTCTGTGGCACAATGCGCCTGCTACCTCCGCTGCTGCGCGGCTTGTAATCTCATGAAGGAAGAGAAAAGAGAGGGACAGAAAGGAGAGAGTCTGCAGAAGAAATGGCAGAGAGTGTCCCAAGTGTGTGGTCACTACAAGAAGGGACGAAAAGAAAACACAGTGCAGTGTGTCTGATGTCAAACAGTGTTAGCTTAGCATGTAGCTTAGCGTGATAGCACGTTGTCACTGCTGCAGCACGTCAACAGTAAACATCCGGTCTGTGCATCAAGTCCGCAATCCGCAAAGCGACACAACAGGATGACACTCATGATACATCAACAGAAGCAGCTAATGTGATCAATAACTGAGATATGGGCGAGTAAATAACCTACTTTGATTATGCCTCCGTGTAAAGGCTGGTTCAGAAAGTAAATCAATGCGGAGGCTACTTGCCCAGAATCATGTGTATTTTGTTCACATACTTTTCACATCCAATAACTTTACATTTAATTTGATTGCAGAGAGTAGAACAGGAAACACTGACAGTGAGTAGAGGAAGCAGGTGTAGGGAATGCTTTCATATGTTATAGAAATGTACATTAGCTAGTTAAATTATCTTAGTATCTAAGTATGATATTATTTGGTCCTAGAAATAAAGTAAGCAAGATCCTAAATATGGTAAAGTAGTAAAGGCATTAATTTAGCAAAAAGAGACAAGCATGAACACAAAATAAAAATAACCAAACTTAAAAAAAGTACTGAAAAAAGCAAGATATGGCCCAGAGTAAAAATAAAAGTATAGATTTTGATTTTTAGATCCCATTTATGCTTAGAATGTTCAAAATAAGAAAAATAAGTTGTTAATCTAAGTGACCTGGCATTTCTGTATGTGTGTTACTACTAATGATAATGTGTAGTGATTCAATGTAAAAAAAAAAAAAATCATGAGCTTGTTTTCTTTGTTCAGGTTCAGTTGATCAGTGTTGATTGCTTCATGTTCATGCAGCAGCACTTTGAAGAACCCAGAATCCAGGACAGTAACACAGCTGCCCTTACGTTATTACAGCAAGCATTGCTATGACTAAAAGCCATGCTGTAATTATGAGAAACAAACTAGCAGGCTACAGATGAACAAGTAAATCACTGTGCAAACTTTCTGCACAAAGAAGAGGTGCTTTCCACAGTGGACTGTATAGGACACCAGATGGCATGGTTATAAATTACAGCATAACACCTGTAGAACTGAAACTGTCACATTGCAGAAAAGTAGAGAGCAGCATAAGAAAGATAAACTCTCCTGCTTGGATAAGATGGACTAAATTCTGGGAACTTAACCAAGATTTGAATAAGTCCATGTCCTGTGATGATCTGTTGTGGAGATGGTGAGTGATGTGAACCTGCTATTTTCATGTTATGTTGTGCCTGTGCACAGAAGGTGACTCTGTGGAATACACAACATTATAATAAAGGAGTTCTTTGACATCAAACTGGTTGCCTACTTGCCTTATTGCTATTATCATTACCTCCTCCAAAGAGGTTATGTTTTTGCCAGGGTCTGTTTGTTTGTTTGAGATTAAACTACTGGATAGATTTACATGAAATTGTTTTACAGAGAAGTGGTTTTGTCCCAGGAAGAAGCCATTACATTTTGATGCTGATCCTCATGTTTGTCTGAATGCAAAAAAGCCCCAAATTTTCTAAAAATCCAATAACTTAAAGGAGACATATCATGCTTGTTTCTCCTTTTCACTATGCCAGACTAGGATGCCTGTAAAGCATTTCTGCCCTCAGTATAAGTCATTTAGTTCCTTCATTGCCCCACAGTAGCGTTCTCAATATCCTCATTTTAGGCCATTATCAAGCTCTCGTTGAAGCACTCAGTTCTCAGACTGACCTAAAGTTACCTCGCAACGTCACAGCCCTTTGTGCTCTGATTGGTCAGTTCTATCGGGGGTAGAGCCAGCCTGTCCTTCTTCTTCTACTGTATTTTCCGGCAGGCTCAATGCAGCGACCGCATATTGAGTCCCCCTACAGGCCAGAGCTGGTAATGAGTGAATGTGAGCTAAGGATCTATATACTGCTGCTGGTGGATGTGTTCCTCGGTGACGGTTTTGTGGCTAATGGACATCACAGAGGAGGAAGTGTTTTATCAGATTACTCCAATAAAAAGAAAGGTACCTCGTGTCGTCACGACGATTTAAATCTCGCGGACATCTCACAATGACCTATTTTCAGAGGCATCAAATCTCGTTCTAGGATATCAGAAAAAATACAATATCTCATTTTTTGAAAATTAAGGGAGTGTAAGGTCTTGTTTTCAAATTTATTATATTATATGAAGTATTAAAGCATGCATCAGCATGATATGTCTCCTTTAACATTGGGTCATACTCTGAAGTCCCTTGATGTATTTGCTTTAAAATTTGCAGGATAATATACAAAATATGTCTTTGTCATCAAGATCAACTTCATCTGGATCCGATCCATAAACAACCATTGCGGTTTATAATAGGAAATTCCATTCATTTCTCCTCTGATACTGTGAGGGTTTACTTTATCATGAGAGCTGTAGTTCATTTGCAAACTCAAGTCAATGTTTTACAAACCTATGTCACTACATTTGCCAGCAGAGGAGTCCTCTATAAGGACACACATGAACAGAGACTTGAACATCCAATTGGAGCGCATAGTGATCCAGAATTTCATCTTTTGCAGGGTTGTGGAAAAGCCACTGCTGTAGCTGAGCTGCTTGGTGGAGTTCTGTGCCCTCTGAGTGCTTTTCTAGTCACTACTGCAGCTTATACGTGTACAGCAGTATGATGAGTTAACTTGTTGCCTTGTTTGTGCCAGTTGCTTGATTGATTCTGTCTTCATGCATATAAACCACTCCAAAGACTGACTTGAAGCAAACTGAGACCACCTATTTCAGGAGAGCTTGGCATTGTTTTGTGTGCCGAAACAGGGATTGATTGCTATGTTCATATTTATTCAACTGAACCAAGCCAAGCGCCGACTGCCCAGTTGTATCAGAACAATTCTCACAAAACACTGCAGGTGTGAAAATGACCGAAGATCTGAACAATGCCGAGTCCTGATTTCTGTTGTGACGTTCAGATGGTAGACATGGACCCATCTTGCCTTGCTTTAACAGTTCAGGCTAAAGTAATGTAAGACATACGTTTGGCTGATAGGACCAAATGAGCAATGTTCAAAGTTCCTATGTCCTTCAAAATCAATTTTCTTTGCTTTTAATGTTGTTAGAAGGGATGTAGAAGAACATGACGCCTTTTACGAAACTTGGTTCATAAAGAAATGTGCTATGTCCCTTCAAACAAAATTGCTCTTAAAACACTCTGTTTTATACTTCCTGGTGTCTATGATGCCCAAAGCTATACCACTTCCGCCTACATGGGTGTTTTCTACTCCTCACAGGCAGATATTATGAGTGTTTTGAAAGCCTGCTCCACAGCCTATACCCCTCATTCCCCTCCAATCAGACATCATTTGGGTGGCCTATCAGAGCAGAGGTAATTATCATAGCCTCCTGTAGCCTCCCTGCCCTTCAGATCTAAGTGTTTCTAAAGGGGAGGGACAAAGAGCTGCAATTGATCATGCACAGAGACTTCATTTTCTGTTTGTTTAATTCAACTTAGATCAAACCCTTGCTGAAAAGACACCCAAGACATGATGTAGAGGGTCAAACACATCAGGACATGGGACTATTAATCACTACGGCCTATCTGATTGTTGCATTGCCAACCATGTCCACCTCTGAATGACCACAATATGCCCATTTTCTGATGGCTAACACCAGCAGGACGACACACATCTCCTATAATCTCAAAGTGGTTTCATAAGCATAAAAAAGCATTGTCAGCCACCAGATCTTAACCCAATAGAGCATCTCTGGCCTGTGATGAAATGAGAGATTTGCAACATGGATGTGCAGTGCTCAAATTAGTGATGATACCAATCACATTTTGTTGGATCTTATTCTTGTCATGAAGAATTATGACAGTTCTGACAGCAGAAGGGGTCCACTCAAGATGTAATAAACCAGCCAGTGAGAGTGTATCTGTGCAACTTTGTTCCTGTTTAAAACACACAAAAAAGGATGTTCTGGCCATTGTGAAGCCTCTGCACCTTAAGCCACCATATCTCCCCTCTCTGCAGAGGAAACATGCTTTTACTGGACGGAGAAAATTGAGCAATAAGAGCCCCGAGATTATGAACGGAGACAACAAACCGCAGCAGGAAAACCAGCCACACTGTTCCTCTTTATGGGGTCAACACCGGTTCAGAAACAATCAAGTGTCGGGGGCAGATAGGAACACGACAGAGAGGGGAGGGGGTTTGCTGCGAGGAGGGGGTCGTTTCAGCAAGTGCATGATGTAGATGGAACGGCCATCTTTCCATCAAAATGTAATAAGAGGAAGAATAGACAGTGAGCTTGCAGATAGACAAGTTTAATGTGTTCGTCTATCTATATGGAAATTCAGCCACGCGGGCGTTCGCACCTCTGCTGCTGCTTCCTCTTCTTCTCCTTTTTTTTTATTCTTCTTTATCATAATTCACTTTAGGTTTTGATTGGCTGCGCGGGGAGCTGGGAGAAAGAGCTCCAGAGGAAGAGCTGAGAGATAAAGGAAGCTTTTTTTACTTGAGAAAAAAAGAGCACAACAGGGATTTAAGATTTGTATTAAATTTAGGGAGATAATCATGCAGAAAGGGCACCACTCTCCCTGAGAAAGAGGCGACAATCACACTAAAACTGCCGTCTTCTGCAAATTTAAATCACTCCACTGCTCAGTATTTTGTTTCCCAGCTCATGCTTTCAATCTGCTTTGGTTGGTTTTTCTTTTAAGTCATTGTCTCACTATCTCATGCTGCTTTTCCCTCTATCCCTGCATGCATATTTGCAGAAAAAAACGTCCCTCCATGATAGAAAACTTTCCAGGCAATAAGCCACAACACCCACATGACTGTATAATCACCTCGCTCGGTGCGATGGCCTCCGGCGAGCCTGTCAGGACTCACATGAGGCCGAGCTGGAAGTGCGCATCGCTCATCGCCCTGCCACGTGCTACACACTTCACACACTCAACACAGGAACTTGTTGTGTGTGTGTCGCAGGTAGAGCAGCCGGCCACATCAGAGCGATGCGGGCCTCTTCCTGAGCACGACAGCACAGACAGGCCTTTGTCTGCTGTGTGTTCAGTAAAGTCTTCTGCTGAAGCCACCAGTCATGCATTAAGAGGATGTGTCACACAGATGACGGATTTAAAAACAAAGATTTACTTAAGAATTACTCAGTGGACACACAAATTATCACAGAAATAATAATAGATTTACACGTGCACTTTAGCATGCGGTTAATATAGTTCATCTTTAGCACAGCACCGGGACAACCAAACTACAAGAAGGTACATCTGTCGGGGGCTTATACTATCAGTGGCAAGAAAAGACCTTTCCATAGGTGATCAATGCTGGCAATGCTAACGTTAGATGCAGTTAAAATAAACAAGCAGCATTTCTAAAGATGTATATTTTGGGCTTTTAAAGCCTTCATTATGAAGTGCGGACTATGATATTGTGAATACAAAGTGGCGAATGACCTGTAAGAGAGAAGGCACACATGGGCTGCCAGTATTGTTGGTAACAGCTTCTGGAGAATACTGTATTGTTGTTTTTTGTTATAATATGATGATTTTCCACTTAAATGTCTAAATTAATCAAAATAGCATAACCTACATTACACACTGGTAGGTCACTTAACGTGTACGTTGCTAACACTGTATCAAACCCCCTTTAGCCCTTAGAGCTGCCTTAACTTTTCATAGATGGAGATTTTGGTTCATATTGACACAACAGCATCAAGCAGTTGCTTCAGTTTTTTTGGCTGCACATCCATGATGCAAATCTCCCATTTAACCACATCCTAAATGTACTCAACAGGACTGAGATCTGGAAGATTTATCAGTTACTTGACAACAATCAGTGAATCAGTAATCAATCACTTTTGAGGACAATAAGCTCAGATGACCGATAAGATACACTAATGTTGATGGGTGCAGTTATTCACATAATTGTGTGAGTTTTACTGAACAGAGCCACAAATATAGGTATGTTCAATGTGAAATTATATGAATATTTCAGAGCTCTTTATTTTTCCTCCAGGAAGTCTCTGTGTTTGGCACTTTTTATGATGTAGCAGAAGCCTTAAGTTCTGCCTGTGTGCATTTATTGCTCCCCCTGAATCTGTACCAAACATGGAATGCAAATCAGAAAGCCAAATACAACAACGGTAAGCAAACTAACGTAGTGTTCACTAACAATATCAACCTGCCAACAGCAGTGTATCTTTCCGGTTGTCTGAACTTATTATCTTTAAAGGTGCAGCGCAGCTTGAATCCCTTTCAGCAACTTTACTGACTGTTGTCAAACACCTAATACAACCCAGCTTCAAAAATCCTGAACTAAACAATTAACATATGCTAAATAAAACAGCCCTAGTGCTGTTCCTTTATATGGATTTCAAGAGGAAATTATGGATAGTGATATATATATATATATATATATATATATATATACATATATATATATATATATATATATATATATATATATATATATATATATATATATATATATATATATATATATATATATATATATATATATATATATATACATATATAGATAGATAGATAGATAGATAGATAGACAGACAGACAGACAGACAGACAGACAGACAGACAGACAGACAGACAGACAGACAGACAGACAGACAGACAGACAGACAGACAGATAGATAGATAGAAACTCTTTGGCTGTTCCATGCTGTTATCAGGCTCCACAGAATGCTCAGTGGAAAATAACAACTCAGTCCTGTAGAAGATAGGAAAGACACCTGCCCTGCATGGCAACATGCTTTACTGAGGGCATTCAATAAGGTGCCATAGGATCTACTGGCAGTGCACTGATCAGCCAAATGCTGTAGAGTAGACTGAAGAACATCTATGAATTTTAAATATTGCAAAAATACCAAGCTATCACTGAAAGCTCAAGACTAAACTCTCCAGACCAAGGATGGAAATAGAAAATCAAATCTGATTTCTCTTATCAGTATTTTTCACTTTGTTATGCATGCCTATCAAATATGCCATGCATTAATCAGAGGCAGTAAGCAGAAAGGACAACATATACGCAAAAAATTAATGGCAGGCAGGGCAGAAGTGGTCAAAACAGTATCCAAATTTTCATTGAGAAGACGTCTCGTTACAACTGTCTGTGTAGAACTTGCAGAAACATTTAAGACTTTTGGACAAAAAAGCCTGTGTGGGCCAACTTATTTTCCACACAGAAATTGATATAAGAATAGTTAAAAATCAAATCAATGAGCAGAATCTTTATCAGCATTGATATAAGTAAAATCTTTTCAATTCCCGTCCCTACTCAGAAGTAAAAAATAACTCTGAAATAAAATCAGAAGTCATCACAACCAAAAATGGTAGGTGAAATATAAAATATTCATAAATAGAGGGATGCAGATTTATTGTTGGAGGAGTCCCCCACAACATTGAAATCCCTCGCGACCAGGGTCTCCAAAAATCCAGATTCAGCAAAGCTTAAGATAATTCACCAGCTCCGTCTTTGTCAGACGTAAGACACACAGAGAAGATTGCACCGCTTACACCACGCGTCCCATGTGTTCCAATTCGATATGGTTTCTCCGTGATGTATCTCTCTCGTCTTCATGTGATGGTTATTTAAAGGGAGAGCCATGGATTTTCTCCCCCCATACTACATAATGGCAAATCAATAACACCAGCCATACAGGGGAGAGCGGGCATTTCATGGAGCGGCCTAAAGGATGGGAGGCTAAATTAAAGTGGAGGTCTTTGAAAAAATAGATGGATTTTTAAAGTGAATTATGAAAATGAATGTTTAGTCATTTTTCTAATTTAAGTCGACTATGCTCACAGAGACCTGAAATCAGAGAAATACCTGAATCCACTGCTTCCTTTAAGAATCAGTTTCTCCTTTTGGGCTTCTTCTGCTGTGTGCTTTTTTTATGTGTGTGTGTGTGGTTCAATTACAGCTGTGGGTGTGTGTTTGCTGTCTGAGCTCACACATGTGCAGCAGGAGGACGTGGATGTGCCTGCAGGGTCCTCGTGGTGTGTGCGCACACACTTAGACACACTTATGCATGTTTTTCCCATGGCAAGAGCTGTCAGCTAGCAGACGTCTGACATCATGCTCGGAGCAAAGAGTGGGCTTTCCACTGCCTGTGTTTCTGTGTGTGTGTGTGTGTTAGTGTGTGTGTGTCTGTGTGCACTCGTATATCTATCAAACTGGAGACCAAGGCATTTTAACTCTGAGCAAACAGACGACACTTTCTCTGTTTGCTCTTGGACTAGCTTTAATTCAACTTCAAACTCTGTAAAAATAAAGGAATGAATGATTCCTTTTGAGTTATTTCAGTGTTTGCTTTTGTCAAGA
This sequence comes from Scarus forsteni, assembly GCA_036419115.1. NCBI lineage: Eukaryota > Metazoa > Chordata > Actinopteri > Labriformes > Labridae > Scarus > Scarus forsteni. The sequence continues at coordinate 10,791,455 of JAZDUH010000342.1, forward strand.
ATACACTGCAACAACAGTAGTTTTTAAATATGTATTTATCTTCCAACCTCTTTTGAAAAAAAAGGTCATAACAATCACTGAGTCTTTGTGTTTATATCTTCGTTTTAATTTTTACCTTCCCCTGATCAATATTTAACAAAATGTTGTCATATTTGTTCCATTCACCAGCAAGAACAACATGCTTGATTTGGCATTTATAAATTATTATTCATGTACCTAACATGAACATTCTGTTACATTGGTGCTTTAGCATTACAAAAATACAACAACATTTTTTTGTGTCATGTCCTGGCTCACTCCTGAGTATATGACAAACGTACACCATTCTTTTGACCGTGTGTGCAATAACAAGGAAGTGACAGCCAAAGTTCGCCCACTGCTAATTAGCTTGGTTCAAATACTGGGAGTCAATGGGTAGTGTTTGCTTGCCTCTGCCTACAGTCATCAGATAAACTCTTCAGCAGCTCTTAACAGTCCTGTGTGCTTGTTGTGACCTTTTTTTGCATCATGTTATCTATCTTATCTTTATGTAATCTTTGAAAGAACAACATACAAAAGTAACTTTTCCATTGCCTCTTCTCTTCAGGTTTAAAGCTCATGTAGTTCCCAGCCTTTCTGTGTGGAGTTTGCACATTCTCCCTGTGCATGCGTGGGTTCTCTCCCTGCAAATGATTCTTTGATTCTTAGTGGGTATGAAAACCATCTGTACCAAACAAGAGAAGCAAAACCAACAAGCAGTGTCTGGCTTGAATTTGGGCAAATATATCAACACTTAGCTAGCTGACATCGCATTCGCTTACAATGTCAAGCAGAGTGCGGGTAACATTAGCATTGCTAATGCATCGGCAATGGAGAGGTTTTTTCTTGCCACTGATACTATAAGCCCCCTACAGATGCACCTTCCTGTAGGTTGGTTGGCTCAGTGCTGTGCTAATGATGTGTTCATTATAGGCTTTGGATTTATGTATGTGTATAGATGTGTATTTTATATACATGTATATATTTATATGTGTAACTTCAAAATGAAGAGTGGCTTGGGATAGCACTTCTTTTGAACTGGTGCAATACAATTAAAAAATGACTGATTGATAGATCTGATCTGATGCAACCTTAATACAGCTTTATCTTTTTTTATTTGTTGCAGTTTTCTTTCAATCTGCTTCGAGTTAAGCAACACTACTGTTCCACAGTGTAACAGTGGACCTGATGGTATAGAAAAAGACAGCAGCTACAGCTTCAACAAGTGGTGGTTGTGGTGGTGGGGGCGGGGTCTATTTAATGCAGCATTTGACAGGCTTTGGTCTGACTGACACAGTGACAAAAGAAAAAGTGTAAAAGTAATCTAGCCAAATGAAAACTTGAACAGTGCTCCAACTTCAACATCAACCTGAATCAAGTGTATATGTGAAAGACACTTTCCTAGAACCTTTATTTCAAAAGGGTCCCCAGATAAGTCGATAAGTCTCAAGCCTGCAAGTCTGACCGCTTCTATTTGAACAATTAAATACATACTGAGATTTTAATGCAAGCAAGTTATGTTTTTGTATTTGTGAAATGACCAAAAACAATGGTCCCTGTCAGACCAGTGTAGCCTGATAGTCTGCTGTTGGTACTGTAAGCCTGAATGTGTGTGGGTGTGTGTGTGTGTGTGTGGGAGGAAAGGAGGAAGACGGTTGTTATCATGACTTATGGATCGGACAGCAGTTTCCTACTGGGCAGAGGAGACAGGAATGGTTACTCTGAGGAATGCTGTTTTTTTCCAGAGCAGCGGTCGGGATGAAACCATGGCAGGAGCGGAGAGAAATGAATCTGCACCAACCACCAGCAAAGACAAAAACCACAGAGGGAGAGAAGAAGAGACAGATGTCACAAGACGAGACGCCCCGAGGTCCTCTGTGTTTACACTTTCCATTCTGTCAGTCAGAGCCTCCTCCTTCCTCTTTATCTGTGACACAGCTGGTGATCCCTCAATGACTCACCGCTCTCTGCAGAGCTGGAAACCTGCGAGAGGAGGAGGGTCTTAGGATCCACAGCAAATCCTGCTTAATCATCCCCGCCACCGCTGATAGCCTGTGGGCACATTAAGATGTGGATTTTGTGGGTGGGAAATAAGGGAGTAACACTTCAAATCCAGATTTCAGTGACAGCTGAAGTAACACTATGTGACTGCTCAGCTCTCCCCCACACTCCCGCTCGGACAAAGGGGAGGTTGTCCTCCGCGCGTCCCGGGACGCAGAGCCCTCGTCAGGGTGCAGCTCTCGCCAAACTCCTTGGGTCGAGACGATTTTTCAAAGAGCCTCCATTGTGTTTGTGCAGCCTGAGGAGAGCGGATGACTAACAAGCTGTCAGAGAGATGCAGTTTTCTCAGTGTGAACGCTGTCAGATCAAACCCTCTTCTTGGTGTTTTCATTGATCAGTGGGACTGAAAATGGTGGAAACAAAGCGTTAGTGCACATGGGCAACAAGCTGGAAAGTAAACATCATCCAGACTTCTCCCAGAATGAACGTGAACCACACTCTCACAGTTAATGCCTATTGAGGTGAACGATTTCTGCTCCTCAAAAGTACAGAGAATGGTCTAAAACAGCGGTTCTGAAATGATGTGGTGGAGCACACTGGTGTGCCTTGAAGCTAGTCTGGATATGTGTTGGAAATGTGTTCAACAAAAGCTATGAACACAACCAAACAACAACCAATGAATGAGTTTGGAATCTATTCTGAATATAAATGTTGAATACCTCTGTAAATAATTATTTCATCACTAAAACATGTGTTTGTCAAATTTTGTCACACATGCTAAGATAAAATAAACCTTAACATACTGATAAGCCTTTGAAACAAACATTTAAAGGATAAGTTTGGTTTCTGCAGCTTTCACATTGTTTATAGAATGAAGTAGAACAATATACTCACCCAGAAGGCTTTCCTGATCCAAACAGTTCTTTGGGAGATATTAAGATCCAAAATGGAGCGGCGGACATCCGTATAATGGTAGCACACAGGGCATGTATAGCGCCGCTCCTAAAACTGCATTAATCTCGGGCAACTCCTCCACAACAGTCCGGTGTCGCTCCATCCATGTTTTTGTGACTGTGCTGACCTCTGAACTGAAAACTTTCTTTACGGCTGCCGCGCATGCGCAGTACGGCTCATTGTTTCGGGGGAGACCGCCGGCTACTCAACAACTTTCCTCTTCCGGTTTTGTGCAAAATGGATGAAAATCTATCGGATGAAGATGTTGTGGAGGAGAACTTTGAATATGATGGGTGTCCTTACAGTTTTGAGCCAGAGTTTACAGATGAGGAGCTCATCGAAAGGAGGATGCAGAGGCAATGAGAAGAACAGCTGGCCAGAGGGCAGTCTTCAGTTCAGAGGTCAGCACAGTCACAAAAACATGGGTGGAGCGACCCCGGACTGTCTTGGAGGAGTTGCCCGAGTGGACCATGATGAAATATTGGTGAAACTAATGAGTTTTTGGACGATTAATGCAGTTTTAGGAGCGGCGCTATACATGCCCGGTGTGCTACCATTATACGGATGTCCGCCGCTCGATTTTGGATCTAAACATCTCCTGAAGCACTGTTTGGCTCAGGAAAACCTTCTGGGTGAGTATATTGTTCTACTGCATTCTATAAACAATGTGAAAGCTGTAGAAATCGAACTTTTCCTTTAAGAGGTTATTTGCATGCATGTAAATATGGAATGCCTGAAGATTTTTGCCAGGTTTAGGGCTAAAATAGTTTGAGGACCAAATGAAGACCTGTTTTTGTGATAGTCTATTTGGTAGAAATCTGATGTGTCTGTGGTGTGGGTGCCTGTCTTTTGACAAAATTTAAGGACTACAGTTTTGTTTTGTCTTTTTAAAAAGTCTTATCAGGGCCATCATTGAGTCAGAGCGGGCATATATGTATTAGAGTTTGGTTTGTGGCAGGAATATGGCTATATCATGCAGCACATCACGGAATATAGATGGCAAGACAGTACAACACAAAATGTTGTGGTATAATCAGAGCAATGCATCACACTTTAAACTATAAAGTTGTTTATTACCAGTATTTGAAATCCCTTATTTTGTGCACATGAACTAGAAGCACCAGAGAGCGCAAATCCCCTCCAATACATTTCTGAAATTGTTATCAGAGTCATTAGCAAAAATGTGAAATACCGTCCTACCAAGCAATGATAACAGATATTTGGAAAAATTCCCAAATCAGATGACTTCTTTCTTGTGCCATAAGCAATACTAACACACAAAATAGACTGTTCAATATATTTCACCAGTCCATGTGGGCAACAACCCATATAGAGTGTTTGGAGAGGATATGCTTTCAAGAGTAAACCCCATCAAGTGATTGGACAATCATTCCCTCAATCACATACAAAAAAGGCCAATCAGATTATGTAGTAGACAGGTGCTACAGCCACTTTGTAGAATAAACCCTCCCCAAAACATGTTGGAAACAGAGCAAAAATGTCCTGACAAAAGAGAAGTTTGTTTTGCATTTACTAAAGAAATGTGGTCCAGATCTGATTAAACTGTTACTGAGGCAGTTAGCATCTGTGCTAATCTCTGTATGAGCGGTCATTTACTGTTTTCAACTTGTGTGTAGCTTCTACCTCCTCCTGCCTTAAAATACAAGTTTTATAGGAATCATGTAAAGCATTCTTGCTATATTTGTTTTACAAAATTGAATTGAAGCTCAATGTCTTCCACATTCAACCCTTGAGCTGCATGTGCATTCAGTTTAACCTTGAGTCAGAGTGGACATCTCTTTAACATCTGACAGAAAGCCTTCACAGAGCTGCTGGAGGATCAGGTTCACAAGTTTAGTGTAAATCAGGACACAATCAGAGAGGCTGATGTGCAGACAACTCAAATATAAAACACCTCAGCCCTGACTATCACCAGCTCACAGGCATTAAAACCCACCCACTCTACGCACCATGCTAACGCAGAGACAACCCCCAACACACCCACTAACACACAAACACCTTTGCAGCCACCGAAGAGCAGAGGTGTTGCTTTACTGCATTGTGTCACCTTTCACACCTTTGCAAAAACTACTCACAAGCATCACATGAAGCCACACAGATGTGAATTATGGGAGAGATCTAAGTTTTATGGGCTGCTCTTCTGCACACACAGTTTGCAGATGCTGTGGCGGCTGAGTTGGAGAGAGGGACTCGGCTGTGTGATGTCCGTCTCACACATGGAGCTGCCTGAGGGCCGGGAAACACTCACAATTACTCACCTTTTCTGCCCTGCACTGTATCTGACTCCTGCCACGTGTATAGGACACAGGGTCATGCATTTTCTTATACTATCAGGCATCCGTTTTAAATGTTGGATCAAATTGAGAATTGTTGTTTTGTTTGTGCAGAATTTTTATTTGTCCTTTTTATTTTATGAATGAGTACCTGTTTTGTCTTATTAACTTTTCATAGATGTTTTGACTTTCTCAGGGCTGCACAGTGGTGCAGCAGGTAGTGCACTTGCCTAACAGCAAGAAGGTCATCAATTTGATCCCCGGGTGGGTCACTGCCTTTCTTAGTGGAGTTTGCATGTTCTTCCTGTACATGCATGAGTTCTCTTAGGAAACTCTAGCTTCCTCCCACAGACCAAAAACATGCTTGCTACGTTGACTGGTGGCTCTAAATCAGTGGTGATTGCTCCAAGACTGCAAGGGAAGCTCAGCTTCCCCTAAAATGTCCCCCAAAAAAGTGGTGATATGTACTGCTGCGTGTACATTTCATTGACTAAATTTGCGCTAGAATACCTTCATTCTTTGTTCAGAATCAGCTACTTATCACAGGTAACTGGTGCGACTTCCTTCTCATTCATCCCCACAGCGTCTCAGCGCTTTAACACAGTCGGACGCTGAGCGTCTTCTGACTTCGATGGGGAAGCGTAGAGTGGGTTGTTCCACTGTGGAAACTGGGCGGTCATTGGATAAAGGCTGGGCTTTGTCCCGCCCATCGGACGCTTAGCGTCTCTGGGGGTCTATGAGGCAGTGGGCTGGCCTGGACGCTAGGCTTCTGCATGATTGGATGATCTGTCTGAGGCCGAATCCCTTTTTGATTGACAGTGAAATGAGCCAATCAGGGATCTTGAAGTATAACCCTCCACCAGAGCATCTTCTAAGTTTTACATTCAGTTGTTCTGGAGAGGAGCTTCTCTTGTTTAAAGCGGCTCAAGTCCTGCAGCACATTGGGCCAAGGCCGTTTAAGCAGTCTAGCTCTGCTGGCCATTGAGAGAACACTGGTAAAATCCCTGGAAAAGACACCTAGTTGGTACGACAGGGTCACAGATCATTTTCTTGAAAAGGAACGGAGGGTAGAATTTACACATAAATAAATAAATTTATGATGGAGGCTGGAAAAAATGAGCTTCCCGTCCTTGACTGACCAGCAGCCCCCACTGCTCTAAATTACCCATAGGTATGAGTGTGAGCGTGTCTCTCTATGAGGCCTTGTGATTGGCTTGGGACTGGTTCAGGGTGTACCCTGCCTCTCGCCTAATGTCAGCTGGGATAGACTCCAGGCCCCCATGACCCTGAAAGGAATAAGCGTTATGGAAACTGGATGGTTGGTTGGATGTTGACTTGCTGCAGAAGGTTAGTTAAAGCGTTTAGGCAACTAAATTCATATGCGGCTTGTTAGGTCAACCTTTAATCATTTGTTAATGCAAATATCAATCCAGCCAGTCACAAGGCAGCAATTCAATGCATTAAGGAATGTACACATGATCAAAATGACCTGCTTAATTTGTAACCGAGCATCAGAGAGAGGAGGGAAGATTACTTGCTTCCACTGGTTCTTATCTGTTTTTTGTCCTGTCATTCTTGGTTTTAAGTTGGAACTTTCTTTCTTCCTCTATTGGCCTGAATCACACCATCTGTTTCGAGGTTTTGTTTGTTATCACTATCTGCAGCACCACATTTGCCTGCTGCAAAACAAATTTCTCACGTTACAATAAAGTTGAAGTTGAAAGTTAGTTTTTAAGGTTAACAAGGCCATGCCATTTGAAAAGACATTTGGAGGGCCTTGGAGCCTTTTGTTGCTCAATGACTCTGTAATTTATGTGACTTTGAATGTGACAAGCTAGTCCGAATATTTCAAAAACTTCCATCGTACTACAGTTTTTCACACACAACCATCTCAAAGAGGCAGCTCAAGTGACAGTTCTAGAAAGGGAACAATAACTCAAATAACCACATGCTACAGACAAGGCATGCAGAAGACCATTTCTCAGCACACAACATGTCCAAGTCTTGCCAGATGTGCCACAGCAGCAGAAGATCCCACTAGGTGCCACTCCTATCATATAAGAGCTGGAAATTGAGGCTACAGTTTACACAGGATCACCAAAATTAGACAGTAGTAGATTGTGTAAATGTTGTGAGTCTCAATTTCTGCTGCAACATTCAGATAGTACAGTCACCATATCTCAATCCTGTAGAGCACCCCTGGGATGCAGTGGAAAAGGAGATTCACATGCCAAAACATTCAGCACAACTGTGGGATGTTACTGGGCCTGATGCCAAAAACATGCAACATGTGTTTCAGCATTGTCATTATGATATGCTCTGTGATGCATTAACAAAGGAGGGCTTACAGTCTAAGCTATAACTCGTGCCCTAACCAGAGCAATTCAAACTTACAGTGCAGCTGGATCTGCCAGATTTAATGTCTGTCATCAGGCAGGCCATCTTACAAAGCTTTACGCTAAAATATAATTGGTCCCATTCAGAGAGCAGGCTTTTTATAGAGATATAGAGAGGTTGCAGCTATGGTGTGGTTTAGTTGTTCTGAAACAGGAAGTGTCTGCAAGCTTCTGGTTGCCCCCAAATTAAATGTGACAGAAAAAACATTTGTTTAATCACCTTTAAGTTTTTCTCTAAATGTCCCTTCCCAACTACTTTGATGGGATGTTGCCCAGATGGACTAGAGAAATATATTTAAAGGATTTATTTAATTGTCCATCTGCTGTATCAGGTTAATGCACTTCTCCCTGTTTCATAACACTTACAGATGCAAAACAATTGTTCTGACTTAAATAGAAATCTGAGACATCTTTTCTTAAGTAAACTGAGGTAGACAATAGCCAGCTGTAACTTTATGGCTTCATTTCCACCAAATGGTCTGGTTTGGTTCGGCACGGTTTTGATTGGTAAGTTATGATCGTGTTTGCGGTTCCACTACCAGCTGTACCTTCACTTGAGGGCAGGGATCTGAGCCAAGAAAGGAGGATCACACTGCTATGTAAAGGAGTGACACAGCAGCATGGCACAGTAGAGAGCTTTTTCCTCATGTAAACAAAGAGCAACAACGGAGGATGTCCAGCACTCCAGTCCTCTGTGGGGCAGGGTTTTATTTCTACATTCTTTACAGCAGCAGCAGGAAAAGAGTATTGATGATTTTTGAGGCCAATCAACAGACTGAAGCACTTTCAGGGCCTGTTTACGCGACAATGCTGTCACCAAAGGACAGGTTTTTCCTTTGCATTTCAAAAGCGCTCCGTGTTCACCTGGAGATGGCATAATAATGATGTGCACTTGCAAGGATTCATGAGAATGACTGAAAATGGAGTTGCGTTTATCCCAGGCTGGTAGTTGATTTAAGTTTGTAGTGAAACAGCAGTGTTACAACAGCACTAAAGCTTTCCAAGGTCAGAGTATTCACACATCCAATCCACATTTTGTTGGAGTTATAACAAACCTAGCACAGTCGGCAGCACACATGTTGCTTGATAGCTGTTGTTGTTACGAGGTGCATACGCTACCTTTAATGAAAAGAGGACTGCACATGCACGTCCCTGTTTTCCCTGACAACAGTGATTCCTGTTTACATACAGACAACAATGAAAATGGTTTCGAAAACTTTTCACTCTGGACTCTGGTTTCAAAAGTGTGCAGATTCAGACACTCTGGGCACCTTTTTCATGTAAACCAAAGGCACAAACTCAACGTAAACTCAATTTTTGCTGTGTTCATTGTGTAAACAGGCCCTGAGCTAACCTTTCAGGGTCAATTCGGTACACCCTGCACATCTTCTGGGAGTTGCCAAAAAGTTTGACAGCATGGGTCAGTTATTTAAGTACCTTTACTCCTTTTTCAACAGTGGAAAGGCAAGTAACTGATCTGAACTGAACCAGACTGCAGCTTATCTGACAGGATCAAAAGTTGTGAAAGCAGGGCTGTTACACCATGAAACTTCATTTGATCACAATAAAAAAGCTCCTTGGCTAAATTCAAACTGTCACAATGTGCTTATTGCAAAGACTCATCCCAAACTAAGATAGAATAGTGATTAGTTGAGCTGCCCTTGATGCCATCATGTCAATAAGGAAACAAATCTTTGAGAGATGTTTCCAGCACCTTGTTGAGTATATGCCACAAAGATTGAAGGCAGTTCTGAAAGAGAAAGAGAATAAAGAGTGAGTGAGTATATATACTTATACCAAACACACTGAATCAATATTTCATCATGCACGGCTCTATAAAAACACACACTGATCTCTTAATCAAACTACATGTCATCTGCTCGCCCTTATTTCTGCAGAACTGCCAGATCCTGTTGTTTCTATCAGCTCTGCCCTGCACAAACACACCATGAGAATCCAGCACATGCTCTGAGCTGAAAGAGAATAACAAGACTGTTACGGCTCAACACACTCAAATCTGCTTACTCCTTCAGTCCTCTCCAAAAACTCAAAGGCTACAGAGAGGGAGACACATACGTGGATTTGTTTTACTCAACCTCTCAAACCAGGCATCAATAGCCCCGTTTACGAGGATCAAAAAATCCTATGTACAATCAGATTGAAAGGTCAATCAGATTAGAAATGTCTCATGTAAACACCTTAGCCAATCTGATTCAACCTGATCTGATTGTATTTCTACGCCGATTGATAATCCGCTCCATGCTTCATGTAAACGGCTTGGGTTGATAGAGAGAATTGTTCGGTCTGTGCAGGCGCTCTGTAGTATGTAAGAGGCACGTAGTGACGTACGCAGAGCGTGCCCAAACAAACATGGCGAACAAACAGAAGAACTGGACGGTGGAGGAAACAAACTTTCTAATAGAAACCCTGCGAGAGTTAAAAATTGTCGATGTAAATGTAACCATAACACAATAAGCGTTGCCAACAAAACACAATGTGGATCCATCTTTCTAGAGGTAAACAGGAAGCAGGAAGCACACCTCTTCTTCTCCTACACATTTGCAGGTAGTAGCAGAGTGACCTTCTCTGCATGTCAAAAAAAACAATACAATCAGATCCAGCTGGGGCCATGCAAACGCAGATTGAACGTGGATCTCTTTACTCAAAGTTCATTTATACACATCGAATCTGATTCACTTAATCCGATCGATTTCAATCAGATTGAGAAAAACCCATGTAAACGGAGCTAATGTCTCTGTGGACAGCGTCCAAAAGACAAAGCCAGTGCTGTGATACTTCCCTGAAATCTTCTGATGGAGGTCGACTCGTTCTGCAGAAAAGATCCATTTGATAAATAATTTCTCACACTGATTATAATGAAGGGTTGACTTCATGCTCTTTGGTTGTGATTGAAGGTAGAGGCAAAGAGAAAACAATGGGCAGATGCTTTTACCCCGGGGTATTTGTTTATTATCATGTTATTTCTGATTCTTGAAACCCTCAAATAACAGATCTTTTCAAAGGTGTCGACCATGTTAAAACACACACACATTCAAAAGCACATAAAAACAGTTTACAAGGGTATTCAAACACACTTCAGTCTCTAAAGAAAACAACCCCATGCCTCTGTTGTCACATTATTTATGATACTCTTAAAGGTCTTTATTAAGTTTGGAGTGTGTGCTCCATAAAGTGAGGTCAAAGTTCATGACCAGGCTGCTCAAGGTACAACTCCAGTCCTCTGTTCTCTGCTGCATGTGCTATCAGATTTTCTGCTGGTTAATGTCAGGGAACCAGCCCCAATAATGATATTTGAAACAGGGAAAGGAAGAAATAATGACTTAGATTGAGTGACGCAGACAAAAAAATCGGGTTCGAAAATACTTTAACATGTATTAATAGAAAAATAACCTTCTTAAAATGTACTTGTTTCAGCGCAACTAAACACCAAGGCTTTAACTGAGGTGCATCGTGGTCGGGGTGGGGGGGACATGGTATGTCCTCCTGTTCCTTCAAACCCTCTGAATCACTTACAGCAGAAAGTCCATTTAGTAATGTGCGCCACTTATTGAAGATTTTTTGAAAATGTTGGAAATAACTACATCACATTATTTGCACTATATTGTGATTCTTTTGGAAACTGACTAGTAATGCCAGTCTTGTTGACTCATGTTGACCTATAGCTACTCCAGGATACTACCCCCAAGAAAAAAGAGAAAAGTTGAAGTAGAAGTTTTCACTTCATGAAGAGTCAAAATGGAGTTCTTCATATAGATAGATAGGTATTTCATTGATCCCCTTGTGGAAAATAAGGTAGTCAGTAGCAGCAGTATCGGCAATAAACGTTCCTGAACCACTCAGTCCTGCAGTGACATGAGTGTCCCACTGCTGCTGCTTCTCTGTCCCTCCAAGATGTTGTGTCTGGGGGTGATAATATCGTCCAGGATGTCCTGCACCTCTCCACCACAGTCCCCAGTGAGTCAGAACTCTTGCCAAGCACAGAGCCAGTGTTTCTCACTAGCCTGTCCCAAAAATATCACTAATACCCCTTTCAGACTGGCCAAAAAAACAGTTTTAACCCGATAACAATCGGCTCCTGTCGGGAGTTTGAAAGGGTTTAATCGGCATTTCAACCCGGGTCGACTGACCCTGCAAGCATCAGGGGTTTTTATCGGCTCGCCTCCGATCGACTTCAGTGAGAACATCACACCCCGCTAGTTTACAGATGACGTTGGCGTAACGTCCCCATGGCATAAAATCATGCCCGCTCCCTCTGTCTGTAGCTTGCGTGACTCTTTGCTGTCTCAGCAACTAATTCCATCTGCCTTTGGATCATCAGCGCTGAGTTTGTACATTTTTAAGGAGGGACAAAAGTAAAACTACAGAAAACCATGTCCACGGCCTCTATGTTCCTCAGCAGCTTGATGTGCCAGAGGAAAAAACAGCCATGCAGCTTGTCTGCTGCCAATTAGACCCCAGTCTGCTGGCAGTGGGAAAAGAGTCCCTTGCCTATTGTTAGACGGTTAACCCATGTTGAAAAATTAAGTTGACCCACTAATTTTAGTGTGGAAGTGGTATAATTTTAGGTTTGCCACTCTGGTGGCACTGGTTACATAAAAAAAAAAAAGTTCTGTATGAAATGTATCAGACCTGAAGCCCTCTAAAGACTGTCTAAAGGGCTAGCTTGAAAGCACAGTCTCCTAAACAGTTTGTGTTACAGTTCCAAAGATATAGGTGAACACAGTGCATGCTGCCTTACATCAGGTTCACTTTTTGCATTTTTGATGACGGCTGGAGTACTTCCACCATCACTAAAGGAGCTTTGGTATTGTCTTTCTTCTTGAGACAGGAAGGAAGCCTAAAACTCTTTAGGACTTCCTTCCCCACTTGCACCCAGTCCACTGATTGGTTTACAGGCCAGCTCTGTGGTTATTGGTCAGTTCAGCTCTGCTCAGTACCATATTGTCAACAACTCTGTATTTATTCTAATATCTAAACTCAACAGACTTCCTACTACAAGCTAATAGGGTTAAAGTGCTGATGCCGCAATGATGCCACACTGGTAGGTCTTTTCATGGGGGCTGAGAGAACGAGATGTTTTAGCAATCAGCTGGCACCATGAGGAGGTGAAGGGGAGAAGGCCCTGTCTTGTTCATAGAGGTGCTCTATCATGTGAAGGATAATGGCTTGAATATTGGATTTGCCTGATGGTGCTGTGTTTGGCACCTTTTCCGTCCTCCAAGAGTGTTTCTAGTTTGAACAAACCACCCAATGAAGCCCCTCTGAGTTAAGTATGTCTGTTCTCCCTGTGCATGTATATGTTTTCTTCAGGTACTTAGTTTTGTTTTGCAGTTTTAAGACCTGCTTGTTATAGTTTATGGTGACAATTAAATGTCTGTAGGTGTGAGTGAGAGTAAGTGTAAGTACTTGTTTTCAACTGCCTCTCACACAAGGACACATGGGATTGGCCACAGCCACGCATACCTTAAAGCAAGACAGACGTTACAGATAATGGACAGATCTTTATGTTGGTATGATATTCTCAGATAAACTTGACCCACCTCTGAGCCTCTTTGCTGCAGCGTGTCCCCTTGTCTCCCCTTGGCACTGCCGCTGTGTGTAAAGGCTTGATAAGTCATACGTTGGCTGTGCAGATAAGCTGCTCTGTCTGTTGCGGTAAATGAATATTTGCATTTCAAAGTCTGGACTTGTTGGACGGCCCAGCTTTTTTGGATGTGCTTTCAGGGGAAAACATCCTGTGTTATATTTGGGTCAATTCATTACGTTCCTGGAAAGTTGTGTGAGTAACCAAAGGCTACAAACAAAGTTAACAGCATACAAGAGAGTGTGTTGATACAGAGACAACTCATGTGTCCTGGATATCAAATTCAGCACTCGTGGATGCAGATGTTTAACAACCTGCTAATTTAATTCCCACATCTGTGGCTCTAGCAGCTAATAAACTGACCATTTAAGCAGCAGATTGATAGTAAACTGGAGGTAAACTGCAGATTGTAAAATGACAATTGTAACGATGCCATAAACATGATGTTGATCCAGAGTCTGACTGCACCTCCACAGGAAATATTGATCCAAGCAGCCACATGACTGATTGCATCAGTGTGATTATTGACGGACACGTGGAGAAAGAGTGTGTAATTAAACAGTCCCTTGTGTGTGCTCGGGTCGCCCCGATGGCTATCAGCAATAAACACAAGACGACGCAGAGGGCTGGGACAGTGATCAATGTCAGAGGCTCGCATTTCAAAACAGGAAGTCATGTTGTGTGAGTTCAGGGAGGTTGAAGATCCATTTTCATTATTAATACAGCAGACATTCTACTCTCATATCACTCTGTTAAAACCCCTCATGCTGTAGACTTAAAGATTCTGCATGGACTAATTATGTTAAGTTCTAGCCTCACAGTAAATTCTGAAAGAGACTCCAGATAGCTACCCGCTGAGTCATCTCCACGAGATCTAAACATGTGAATCTCATAATTGTATGATAACATTACTGGTTTTCACTTTAAAATTGGTTAACATCACTATTTGCCTTTGAGATTTTGAAAAAAAAAAAGAGATTCTTTTGTCATAACTTTTTAAGACTTCAGGAAAATATCCAGAAATTATTTTATATCCCAAAAACAAAGAAGTTGAATGAAGTTTTGGTTTCATGTTACCTTTAGACAATAACTTAAAATAATAAAAGCAATTCTTATCCAAGGGCTATTTAGAAATTAGCACTTAAAGATGCTATGAGGAGTTTCTAAGTAATTACAAAATAGTCTTACTTTTAGATATATGCCTGATCGTAATACACACTTAAAGATGAGTGTTATAGCATCAGAATAGATTATCTATAAAAGCTATTCCTTTGCTAAGTGGTCAGGTCGGACAGGGCTGGACTGGCCTGGATACTCAACTTCGGGAACAAGACAATTAAAACTAGAGCAAATTTATATTATTGGGACACGTCTTAGAGCACCGGGCTGTAAGTAGTGATATATAGCCGGCTACAAAACTACGATACTAAGTTTTCCAAAGATTGCTTGTTGTCACACATCAAAAACTACCGCTACGTAACTAGAAAGACATACATTATCTCGTCGCTTTGCATCCTGTAAGTTGTTGAAAAAAGAAATTGTAAAGCAATGCAGAGTTCTGAGGAAGGTCTGAGCTTCATTCATTAGCATTACAACAAACACACGCTTTGGCTTGGGTCACGTCTTTTGGTGCGTTCCAGTTGTAGTCAGGAATTTCCAAGTTCCAAGTAGGAAACTGCAACTGGAACGCTCTCCGAAGTCGGGATTTCCTACTGGGAACTCGATGAAACCTCCAACCCCCAAGTTGACAATCAAAGATGGATGTCCCCAGTGTGAACAGTTATTTAGCTCCTGTAATAATCAATGTATTTGCACTTCTGACTGAGGTGTGTTGCTCTAGATCAGCTGTATACATAGTATTGCTAGACTTATATTTACAAAAATGCTGCCATAGTGATAATCACATTCTTCATGTGATATTTGTGAACAAAAACGTAGGGCATGCTAACAACAGCTAACAATAGCCTGGTAGATCGGCATGTTTTTTTCCGACTTCAACTGGAAAACCAATAAGTCAGAGATGATGTCACTCCCAGTTCCGAGGTTACTGGGACGCATCATTACGACAGTCGCCACTCGTGCTTATGGATAGCAGAGTCTTTATGCTGCCATAAATTTTGTAGATTCTCCTCATAGCACCTTTAAGTTGTTAAAAGCTAAGACCAAACCATTAAAGCCTTATAAAAATGAATAAAAGATTTTAATTAGTCGAGTGGTGCAGCAAGTATTGCACGTGCCTCTCAAAGAGAAGGTTGCTGGTTCAGTCCCTGTGCCGGTCAGTACCTTTCTGTGTGGAGTTTGCATGTTCTCCCTGTGCATGCATGGGTTCTCTCCCTAAAAGGACCTTAGGTATGAGTGTGAAAGTCAATGGTCAACTGTTTTTCTATGTGGCCCTGTGGTTACCCGGCTGGTAATTGGTACCAAGGCTTCAACCCCCCACCCCACACACACTCCACAAAAAGGACAAGTTAGAGAATCAAAGATGGATAGATGGGTTTCAATAAAATGTAGATCAATATTATTGCATTAAAACTACAGCAATTGATAAAATGTCACATTTCCACAACTTACAAATATCAAAAGTCCCCTAAAAGAATCTGGGCCCCACCATCGGCAGCGTGAATCACAGTCACGCGTCCCCTTCTGAGTTTTTTGTGCTCAGTCACACACTAAATCACCACATTGAACTCTGGGATTTCATCTTCATTTAAACTAATTTTCTGTCACATCTTCACGTCACACGTTCGTCCAAGTCTTCTCCCTCCCTCCGGGCCTGCTCCCCGCGCTGACCCCCTCCATCATCTGCAGCCGAGAATGACTTTGATTCCTTCTCCACGGCCTCGTCTCATCCATCTCTCACCGCTCCCCATTGTCTGCAGCTGCAATGAAATGACAGTGATGCATACGACACATTACAAAGACAAAAGGTCGACAAGGCCCCCGCTTGAGCTCGCATGTTCACAAAAATGTGGCAAAAACTGTGTATAAAAAATTCACGTGGGCTGGGAATCTATCGGCCTCGGCTTCGGCAGCGGTGCACAGAGACTGAGCTGACTGAGGTGTGTGCACGAGGATCCCATTAAAATGCACTCCACAAAATGAGATTTGGGGGAGCCGTGTGAAAAACCATGCATGTAATCATCTCTCTTCCCCTCTCAGTTTATCTGCGGAGGATTTGGAAGAGGCTTTGGTTCCCTTCCCGCCCTGCCCCAACCTCCCCCCTGAACCGCACATTAATATTCATAGAGAAGATTCGCCTCTTCGTGCTGTCTGTTGCTGCCTGTAGCACACACACACACACACACACACACACATTTGGCTTATTAGGAAGCTAGAATATGGCTAGCAGACTCTGCTGGGAGAGGCTATTGTGATTTTTACACACTGTGTGGACTGATAGAGTGAAGGCGATATGTGCCATGGACCGTGTCATGAAACCACCAGACTGTCTGTGTTGTTGACATTTTTTTATTTTAAGTTTTTGAGCTGTTGTTGCCCCAAGTTGTCTTGGTGCATTCCATATATATATATATATTTCCCTCAGCCAAGAGGTTATGTTTTTGCTGGCATGTGTTTGTTTGATTGTTTGTTAGCAAAATTACGCAAAAATTTCTGGACTGATTTTGCTGAAATTTTCAGGAGATGTTGGTAATGGCCCATGCAAGAAAAGATTAGATTTTGGTGGTGATATATGCAAAAAATACCAAATTTCTGTTGGTAATTTCTAATTTCTATTTCTGTATATTGAATTTTATGATGGTAAATCCCATTGATGATATTCAGTTATTCATATAAAATCAAAATATTAAATTATATCCCAAAAACTTGTTGTGTACATACAAGAAAACAGCCTCCATGTATGAGCTGAGTTTTTTCTGGATCCTGGCAATTCTGGTGATCCAGAATTGTATCTTTTGCAGAGGTTGTGGAAAAGCCGCTGCTGGAACTGAGCTGCTTGGCGGAGGTCTGCGGTCCCTGCGTGCTTTTCTAGTTAAGATTTATTTTTTGTTCTTTTCATAACTTTATTCCAAAGACAGTAAGCAGATAATAGCCAGTTCACACTGCTGTTTCCATAATATTTACACCCCTGTGACAGTTCACCTCAGCGTTGAATGTCCCACAGACGGAACAGGAGAACAAGTTGATCCTCTTTTTGCTTCGTCTCCAGAGCTGATACAGATGCATACTTTTGTCTGCAGTTGAGTCCATTGGCTTCTGCTCGCAAACCAACATAAAATTTTGTTCACCAAAAGAACTGCAGGGTTTAACACTTTAACTATTGCTGTATTTTTCAGCTTAACATAAAATAACTCCTGATGTGCACTGCTCTGTTTCTGATTCTAATATTTTGACTGCCTTTCTATCAGAGACCCTCGATCACTTTAAAATACTTCTTTTATTTAGTGTCCTCTCCAAAGTTTCTGATTAAGTGTCCTTTTCACTTCTTATCTGTTTTAAATGCTTTAACCATTTTTTCACCATATCCTTTCTTTCACTTTTGGCTTTTTTGTGACTTTTACATTTTGATGCCCTATTTATTGTTATTTGTGTTTTATTTATTGCATGCTGCTTTGTACTCCTTTTCTTCTTATTGATTTCTGTTTACACTGCATTGTACTTAAATGTCTTATTGACTGCTTTTTACTCTCTACCTCTCCTTTTGTAGTATTACTGGTTATCCCCTCCAAATGTTTTCATTATTTGTTCTGTTATGTTGTTTAATAGGTTTTGATTTCCCAGTATTGCCATCATGCCTTCTTACTGTTTTGTTTCACTTTATCTTTGGTTCTCATGGTTTCATTTTATGTTGCTGGGTTCTTGTTTTAGCCCTGGTATTAACATATCACATGAGTTTTTATTGTGCTTTGTTTAGTTACAGGCAAGTTCTGCTTGCTTGGTTGTTTGGTTTCTGCATATATTTGTGCTTCTTGTTGTTGTTGGATAGTTTCTCTCATGCTAAAGTTCTTGGGCTTTGGTTTCTACATTTCTCTGTTTGCTGTCAAAACACCTTGTAGACCTTCTGATGTTAAGACCTGCTATGCAAATAGAGTTATTCTTATTCTCAATATTATTTAAAAGAAAGCAAGTAAAACTTAAAAAATACCAAAACCCCAATATTTATCTAACTCTATTGTTTTTACAGAACAGATCATTCTTATATTTTATTAGGATTGTTTACATGTACGCAAAAAGTTCTTACAAGTTATAAAACGCTGGTAGTTTAAGTGTTAATGTGTTTATTCTGAGTTTTCACCTCCACCCTGCAGAGCTGTAGATTCACTCGGTTGATCTTGTGGCTTGTTTTGGTCAAAGCGGCCGTGGTGAAGTGAGTCAGAGTGAGACCAAGTGCTCCACTTTGTCTTTCCTGCTTCGCTTCGTGACAAACATTAGATACAGTGAGGGAGGTGACTCATGCCTTGTTTCAGTAATTACGCGCCAAAGGCCATCTCTGAACAGCAAGCCCTGTAACATACTGAAGCACTTTCTCTTATTCTCATCTTAAAGTGAGTTTATTTTTGTCACCCCGATTTTTAAATGTATGCATTTCTTCTTCTCTGCTCATTACTTTGGGAGGATGAGCTGTGACAGGATGCCAGATGTTGCCCTACATGCAGTATGCAAAACTTCCACCTGCCTCACAGCAGCAGGGGCAGCACTACTGCATATGTAATAATGAAGGGTCTGGGGTCTTTTTGAAAAACTCAAGGCCCTCATGTCCTAACAAAAAGATGAGCACTCACTCACCCCTTACCTTAACACCTACACCCTCCTCTTCATGAGCAAAGAAAGAACTACCACCCAACTAAATCAGCGCTTCTTTGTAAGAGAGGACAGGACAGAGAGAAGGATAAGTAATTTAAAGGAGACATATCATGCTTGTTTCTCCTTTTCACTATGCCAGACTAGGATGCCTGTAAAGCATTTCTGCCCTCAGTACAAGTCATTTAGTTCCTTCATTGCCCCTAAATAGCGTTCTCAAAATCCTCATTTTAGGCCATTATCAAGCTCTCGTTGAAACACGAGGATCTCAGGATGACCTACAGTTACCTTGCCACGTCACAGCCCTTTGTGCTCTGATTGGTCAGTTCTGTCAGAGCTGCCGAGAGGGCTGAGCCAGCCTGTCCTTCTTCTTCTACTGTAATTCCCGGCAGGCTCAAAGCAGCGACTGCGTATTGAGTCCCTCTACAGACCAGAGCTGGTAATGAGTGAGTGTGAGCTAGGGATCTATATACCCCTGCTGGTGGATGTGTTCCTCGGTGATGGTTTTGTGACTAACGGACATCACAGAGGAGGAAGTGTTTTATCAGATTACTCCAATAAAAAGAAAGGTACCTCGTGTCGTCACGATGATTTAAATCTCGCGGACATCTCGCAATGACCTATTTTCAGAGACATCAAATCTCATTCTAGGATATTAGAAAAAATACAATATCTCCTTTTTTGAAAATTAAGGGGGTGTAAGGTCTTGTTTTCAAATTTTATATATTATATGCAAGTATTAAATCATGCATCAGCATGATTTGTCTCCTTTAATAAATGTTTGAAAAGAGCTCATAAAGAGGACAGAGGAACCAGAGCCTGTGGGGTTCCCTACTTGGAGGAGTGACTCACCCTTGATAAACTTGGGCTCTTGCTCTACCTCCTACTGTTGCATGTTGCATGTTGTAAGAAAAGAGAGAAGAAAAGATGGACAAATTATTGAATATTTAGACTGAAATAAGCTCCGGATGAGATGTGGGGACGAAGAATTGGGATAGGGAGCCCTGGTTGGAGCAAGCTCTAACGCCTCCAGCAGATCATGCTGTAGCTCTACCTCCCCCTACTTCCTCATCCTCAGGTAGGCAGGAAAATAATTATACTAAGACAGGCAATTAAGGGGATAAATGTTTTGAAAGAAGCTCTGAAAGAGGACAGAAGAACCAGAGCCTTGGTGGTTCCCTGCTTAGAGGTGGGATTCAAACTCACCAAACTGGGCTGTTGCTCTAACTCCTCCACCTATCACATTAGAAAAAATAAGGAAAAGAAAAACGGATAAATAAGAGAATGTAAGGATTAAAAAGGCTCGGAATGAGTCTTGGGGAAGAAGAATAAGGATAGGGAGTCCTGGTTGGATCAAGTTCTTAAGCCCACCAGATCATGCTGTTGCTCTACCTCCCTCTTCTGCCTTATCTTCAGTGAGCTTGAAAACAGTCAGGGGCCATTTACATGTGGCCAATTATGGCCAAATCCAGCAAGTTTTCATTGTGTTTTGGCCTTGCGTTTACGTGGGAACAGTATATGGAGAGCTTGAATCCGCAAAGTTTTGAAACCAGGGTCCAGGGTGGAGAGCTCTCAAAGCGCACCTCCATGCAGCTCCATGTAAACAGGATTCTAAGTTTCAGGGTGAAACGCTGATGTCACCACATATGCAGTACTTTTTCACATGAAGGCTGTGCGCATACCAGGAACAACATCTTCGGCCATCTTCCTTATTTTCATGAGAGAATAAAAGGTAGACTTAAAGGAAGACAATAAAGTGAACAAATATCATAAAAAAGAGCTAAAAACTTAGGGGGGCTTAATTAGGGCAAAGGTGCTCTCACCCTGACTGTAAAAGGCTGGTCTGCCTCCCCATTTTCATCTACACCAAGGAGGTTATGTTTTGTTTGTTTGTTTGTTTGGTAGCAAGATTGTGCAAAAACTACTGCACAGATTTTGCCAATGTTTTCAGGAGATGTTGGTTATGGCCCAACTTAAAAATTGTTACATTTTTTTGGTGATCCAGATAACTGCCATTAGAAAACAGTGAGTGCTAGGTGTGGGTATTCAGGGTCAAGGAATAATACTGTGATGTTAACTTTATCATGTAACTATTGCTTATAGATGTAACAGCAATATGTGAGCTACCTTGGCAGAGGTTTACGGTCCCCAAGTGTTTTCTAGTGCCTCTTTTTACTGAAGAAGGAAGGACAGAGAAGAAATATGTACAAATAAGGAAGTGAATGTATTAAGAAGAGCTCTGAATCAGAATAGGGAAAGCAGAACTAGGGTATGGCGCTCTGTTTGAGGCCTGCTTTCAGCTCCATCAAATTGGGTTGTTGCTCTTTCTCCCCCTACTTTTCATTATAGCAGAAAAACACAGACAAAAGGTGAGCAAATAAAGAATACATTTCATAAAGCCTATTTATTATGCATTCATGAGTAACTTTAATCTACTCAAAGGAACTTGTGGGTATTTTGCTGCTCTGTGACACCAAAAGAAAAACAGGAAGACCAGGCGAGAGAACAAGACACCTCATATGCTGCAAAGGCTGACGAGATGTGATTACAGGCTGTTTGTCTCAAACCACAGGCCACAAGAATGTACACACCAAAAATGTTTTTTATTCACACCTTAGCTTGAGGATGACTTTGAATTGTCTTACAGTTGCTTTTGCAATGGGCTGCAGGAAATTGGCCAGCTCGTGATCACAAATACATGCACGCTAAAGTTCAAAATGTGGTCAAACTTCTGCAAACATTTGCTGTAGCCCGATCTGACCCTCTTCTCCAGAATGTGAGAGGGGCGAGGGCGGCTGAGTGCAGTATCTCCCTCTCTCTCTCTCTCTCTCTCACTGCTCTCCTCTTTCTTTCACATGTAAATCAGACTTTAATCTCCGCTGCTCTAATAGACAACCATGGCAACGGAGGCAGGCCTAATGAGGCAGAGACGCAGGTTAAAAATCCACCCGCATGCTTCCAGCACTCATGGATCAACAGTTTAAGTGCACACACTCTCAATTGTAGACAAACACACAAACAGAAGGAGTGTGTGGATGCACTCTTACATAGCAACACAGATATTTATTTTTTTATTATTAACACCCCCACCACCACCAGAAGAAATAAATACTTCAAGAGCCTGGAGCCTTTCTTTAATCATCTTTTCTGTGTTTTATTTTCTATGATTTTTTCATCATGACTGTGTCTTTAATGATATTTAACACACTGGCCTGTTTTATTTGTAATAGCATTTCAATAATAACAAAAATAACCTTTACTTGTTCAGGTATTGCAGTTCTCTTTTACAATAATGTCATGGCCAAGCAGATACAAAACAGGATGGACATAAAGGAAACATAAAAACATATAATACAGCTGTACAACATGTTAATATTTTCAGTATTCACACTGACAAACATTAAAGTAAATATCTAAGCAGTAAGGACATAAAACAATTTTGCTACAGGAACAGAGGCAACAAATCTAGTCACAATGTATTTCAAGGTCATTACATTCACCACAAAATAGCTGCTTATTAGGTGTAATCTAGCCACTAATTAGACAATATTGAGGCCTTCTTAACACACAGCCAATATGCGTTTAATTATGTGTTTTTCCTTTTATATAATAACAAACCTCTGGTCTTAGTTCAGTGTAAAAATTCTTAGTATCTTTAACTCTGAATATTTTCCCTGAGCTAATTTTAGGTACTGTTTATCTAATTTAGTTTCATACTTATATTATATATATATATATTACTTGTATTTATTTGAATATACCTGAATATAAAAGCCATACTGATGACAGCTAAGTACTGTCATAAATTATAAAAAACTGTTTTGTTTTTTTTTAACAAACAATCCTTAAACAGTGATCAGGAGGTTACCAAGGAAACACCATTAATTAAAAACCTACTGGCTGAATGTTATCATAACTTTATATCTATATATCAGTAAGACTTCAAAATATTATAGCAAATTCAATGATGCCCTCAGATTTCTTCTGTCTCCATGAAAAGGTGAAAATGATAAAATTACATTTTTAAATGGCCAAAAGTAAAAATTCTGCACGTTTTATAAGCTTTTTGAAAGAAATGATAAACATATCTGTTTGAAAAATCCTTAAAGAAATCAATTTATTTATAATACTGGATTATTAATAGTAGTTCAGTAATGCAAATATGTTTGGCTGAAAATTTAAATCGAGTAATAAAAGTCCAAACATTTTTGCTTCTCATGTCTCTGCTAACAGTAACAGCACTGATCACTGATTTTATTCACAGGCTGTTCTTCTTTAATATAAGATTCAATGTCTTACTAGTTCATAACGTCATTTTAGCTTTCTGGTCTTGTCATATCTAACTATATTACTGCTGTTGAGTGTTTATTTTAGAGGTCCTCCTCACACTACTCTGCCGTGCATGCTGCTGCCCGGAAGCCAATTGGCAAAAGGTTCTCCGTTTATCCAAGGTTTATCCATACTGTATAAGTATTTATGTTAACATAGTCTTATTTACTTATTTTTTCTTATTATGATCACTATTATTCATCTAAATATCTATGGATTCTCTTGTTCTATTTTAGTGTTTAATATAATATTATGGTATTTTTCTTGATTTGTTGTATAAACAAGGAATTTCTCTGGATTTTTTTTGTATGAATTATGCATCACAGTGGTGTTGCACATTTGGAAAAAAATAAAGGGAAAAAAAAAAAGAAAATGAGAACCTCCCCTGCTTGAACAAGCTGGGTTAAATTTTAGAAATAAAAATATGTTTTTGAAGCCTAAAAAAAAAAAAAAAAAGATTCAATGTCTTAATAATTTCACAGAAGTTCACCTTACAGTTATGAAAATTTCCCAGTAATGTTCACAGGCTTCTTATATTCACCAAGAGTTTTTTTTTAGGAAAAACAAGCTGAAACTTTTTTAGAAGCTTTGGGATAAAAGATATTTGATATTTCTGCATTTAAAAATACATCAATTTCCAGAGTCAGTAGTAATTAATTCATTTAAATATTTAATTTTTGCTTGTATGAAGTCATTTGATAATTTTTTAAATGGCCACGGCGTGAATCATAGATGCACGCAAAGTCCTTCACACCGAGAGGAAGCCCCAACTGTTCGACTGAAATAATTCATAAGAGGGAAATATGAAAGAGCATAAGAATATGAAAGAGCATACATAACGCCGCCTTTGTCTGCTGAAACACAGATCATAATTCTGCTCAGTGTTTAAAGGTTCATCATCCACCTCTGTGCTGCTGCCACATTAAACCATCAGACCAAGTGAGCGTTGTGCCTAAAGACACACTGCAGCCACAGACCTCAGACGTTTGGGTGGTGGAAAGAGCGGATTGTAGGTGCACAATAACATGTGTAGCATGACACAATGTACATACAGCGCCGGTACAGGGTGATCCTAACCTGCTTACCTCTGTCGCCCTTATTCTAAAGATCTGGATTCACTGGTTTGTCTTTGGGACATCATGTTTTAAGCTCAGCATAATTCCTGTCACGTGTCGGCTGCCTCGATTGCTCCCTCTCTCACATACATGTGCACACACTCGAATAAATTACATAAACGCAGAGCCGTCTCTGGAATGAGTAACAGAGTGTTGTATTGGGACATGAGACATGTTGACACCAAAAGGACGTGTTTTGAGGTTTTGAGAAGCGTCCTTGATCCTCTGCAGATACGCCGGGGTGTGCAGATAAATGTGGAATACGGGATTTCCCCAACGTTGCATCAGTCCATTTCCAGATTATGATCTCTGTTCATCATCTGTATGTCATGAGTAAACTTTTACACGCTCAAGCAACATCTTGCATGTCCCTGCACAGCAGCTTACAGGTACAGTACATGCTGAGCATCTAATCAGATAGACCTTTAGATTTGGCAGGGTTGTCTTAAAAAAGCTATGAGGAGTTTCTAAGTAATTACAAAATAGTCTCACTTTTAGATATATGCCTGATCAAAATACACACTTTAAGATGAGTATTATAGCATCAAAATAGGTTATCTATAAATGCTATTCCTTAGCTTCGCGGTCGGACAGGACAGAGCTGGACTGGCCTGGATATTCAACTTCGGGAACAAGACAATTAAAACTAGAGCAAATTTATATTATTCGTCCACGTCTTAGAGCACCAGGCTGTAAGTAGTGATATATAGCTGGTTACAAAGCTACGATACTAAGTTTTCCAAAAATTGCTTGTTCTCACACGCCAAAAACTACCGCTACGTAACTAGAAAGAAATACATTACCTCGTCACTTTGCATCCTGTAAGTTGTTGAAAAAAGAAGTTGTAAAGCAATGCAGAGTTCTGAGGAAGATCCAAGCTGCATTCATTAGCATCACAACAAACACACGCTTTGGTTTGGGTCACGTCTTTACGACAGTCGCCACGCGTGCTCATGGGTAGCAGAGTCTTTATGTCGCCAGAAATAGATTCTCCTCATAGCACCTTTAAGCTTGATCCAAGTGAGTTCTGATGAAGAGCAAAAGGGCCTTTTGGGAGAAAAGAACCACTTCTGAACCAAATAATGAAAACAAAAGGTTTAAGAGAAGCTCAAAAATCAAATTTTTAGTTCTGTTGACCGTGCTGGACAGGGCCTTTGTGCATGCGAGGGTTCTCTTCAGGTATTCCAACTTCCTCCCACAAAGCAAAAACATGCTAATGAGGTTTTTTGGTGACTCCAAATGCCCTTAGTTGAGAGGTTGTCTGTCCCTCTGTGTGGCCCTGTGATTGGCTGGCAGCTTGTCCATGGTGTACCAGACCTCTTGCCCAATGTCATCTGGGATAAGCTCCAGCCCCCCGGGATCCTAACAGGGATAAGCGTTATAGATAATGAGGATCCAGAGAAAAGCAATTCTCTGGGCAAAAAAAAAACATTTTGAAGTCAAAGTAGACCGTGTAATATGACAAAAAAAAATGATCACAATATATTTTTCAATTGTGTTTGATGTTATTTTATCACTATATTTTACCACTTACTCTCACATAAATAAACACACAAACTGTTCCTCACACAAAATTGTTCTTAAAACAACTACACAGAGAGATACTGTCTCTCAAACAAAGAAACAGTTCCCAAGAATTAAAAAAAAAACATGTTCACTAGGTAAACCGGTGAGTTCAAATTGCCCTTATGGGTGTGAGAGTGACTGGTTGTCTTTCTCTGTATGTGGTGCTGCGATTCGCTGGCAAGCAATCCAGGGTGTGCCATGATGAACTGAACCAGGCTGCTAGGTGAAAACACAGCTGAAGGGTCAAATTAGATGTCTCTCATCAGCACAACTACATTTTCTTTAATCAAGAAAATTACTAATCATGGGTTTTCCACTGAAGAGCCACATCACATTTTTCGCACTTCTTCACATCTTTTTTATTTCCTTTGCTAATGTTAATGTAAATGGACTTGAGCTTACTGAGTGCTTCTCTAGTCTTTTGACTACTTAAAGCTGCTTTACATCACAGGTCACATCTAATGATTCACACACATTCACTCACTGATGTTTGAAGCTACTATGCCGGTTATCCATCAGCTAACACTTTCACACCCTTTCATGACTATTTACACATCACTGAAGCAGCAGTGGGAGCATTTTGGGGTTAAAGGATAAGTTTGGTTTCTACAGCTTTCACATTGTTTATAGAATGAAGTAGAACAATATACTCACCCAAAAGGCTTTCCTGATCCAAACAGTGCTTCGGGAGATATTTAGATCCAAAATCGAGCGGCGGACATCCGTATAATGGTAGCACATAGGGCATGTATAGCGCCGCTCCTAAAACTGCATTAATCATCCAAAAACTCATTAGTTTCACCAATATTTCATCATGGTCCGCTCGCGCTACTCCTCCATTACAGTTCGGTGTCGCTCCATCCATGTTTTGCGGCTGTGCTGACCTCTGAACTGAAGACTGCTCTCTGGCCAGCTGTTCTCCTTTCGATGAGCGCCTCATCTGTAAACTCTGGCTCGAAACTGTAAGGA
Source organism: Scarus forsteni (assembly GCA_036419115.1). Classification (NCBI taxonomy): domain Eukaryota; kingdom Metazoa; phylum Chordata; class Actinopteri; order Labriformes; family Labridae; genus Scarus; species Scarus forsteni. The sequence goes on from JAZDUH010000342.1 coordinate 10,818,462, forward strand.
CACCCATCGTATTCAAAGTTCTCCTCCACAACATCTTCATCTGATAGATAGTCGGGCCATTTTGCACAAAACTGGAAGAAGAAAGTCGTTGTGTAGCCGGTGGTCTTCCCCGAAACAATGAGCCATACTGCGCATGCGCGGAGGCAAACGTACACAAAGTCTTCAGTTCAGAGGCCAGCACAGTCACAAAAACATGCGTGGAGCGACACCGGGCTGTAATGGAGGAGTAGCCCGAGCGGACCATGATGAAATATATACATGCCCTATGTGCTACCATTATACGGATGTCCGCCGCTCGATTTTGGATCTAAATATCTCCTGAAGCACTGTTTGGATCAGGAAAGCCTTTTGGGTGAGTATATTGTTCTACTTCATTCTATAAACAATGTGAAAGCTGTAGAAACCAAACTTATCCTTTAAGTGTCTTGCCCAAGGACCATGTGACAGCCGGAGCTGGCCTTGAACCTACAATTTTTCACATACTTATCACCAACCACTGACCACAGGCGCAGTTTCAATATTTTCTCTCATTTACCTTTTGCTGTTCCTAATTGGGCACTTTTGTCAAAAACAGGAGAGGAAGAAAATACAAGTGACTGTAAGTTCTCACTTACAATAGGGGTCAAACTCGAGGTCTGATATCCCTGCTACATTTTTAAATTAAGAAAATGTGATTAAAATATAACCAATTGTGTCTTTTTTGCTGTGATCCATTTAAACAAAATTCTGTACTAAAACATGTACACTGCTGAATTAAAGCATTTTGGTTGAGCCATCTTTGAGCTTTAACCATGTTTGAAGTGACAAAAGTCTTGTTCCCATAGAGATCTGTAATACATTTACAGAGACAAAATCCTACAATTCAAGTGTTATTGTTTGCAATAAGGTTTGGATAAAACTTGAACACAGGTGTCTGCAGCTCTTGAAACATGAGGCCCAAAGTTTTGCCTGTATGCCCTTGATTGTTAACTTGTATATGTGTTAAGGAGAGAAATGTACATTATATAAATAAAACAGATTAGAGTTTCAGAGTTAAATCTGCACAAATACCACTGGCACTTTTCTCCAAGCCTCTCCAGCCACTCAGGGAGCAGATGCCGACACGCGCCTAAGACACCTCTCATTGTAATTATATCGTGTACACCGACACAGCGCTATCACCTCACACAGGGGTCTGATGCTACACCAGCTTAATTAGCAATTAACAGTTTTACAGTCATGCAAACACTGTCTACTTGGATTCACTGGGGGATACTGGCTTTAAATGGAGGAGAAAGACTATGTGAACAAAAGGCTTTTATAAATATATTCTCCATAAAGAAAGTGTGATTTAATGAGCTGGTACGTTTGCATTAATAAAGAGGACAAAAGTGTTTATTACTCTAACATGTTCTTTTGTCTATGTAGGAAGGCGTGGACGGCATGAAGAGGCGGCAAACACTCCGTCTGTCTTTGGTGCGATGTTATTTTGGCCCCAAGGCCCAACACAATTAACACCCACTGCCAACTGGTAGAGAGTGTTGCTTGTATGTGTGTGTTATAATGTGCCTGCTCTCGATAGCTTTAATTTATTTATTCATTCAAGCCAAAAATTACAGTTTTCCCCGACAAAACTCTCATAATTAGCAGCACATATCTGCCGCTGCATCATGGGGGGAATCTCACATTGATTGATTTAGATTTTCATCATTTCCGGCTTCTAATTAAATGCTCCTCGGAAGTTAATTTCTCGGTAAATGTAAAACAAACAGGCAATAAAGCCGTGTTTAATTTGGCTCAGAGAGGAGACAATTACACTCACAGATACTCGCAGGCTCCCCTCGTTGAAAAAAATTGCAAATCCCCTCTGATTGATCGCTCAGAGGCAGATCAATGGTGTTTAGACATTTTGGAATGTATCAGTAAATCAATTCAACCCCCTGCAACAAGAAACAATAAAGCTTTCTTCAGCTGTAATAAAGGAGAACAGCCCATCCCATTAATTTATTGTCCCGCCAAGTGCATGCATGTGTGTGTGTGCGGGTGAAATATGAGTGGATAATCACAGGGCGGGAATCCCTCTGACGCTCTGACAGCCGGGTCGGTATGCCGCGTGGAGGAATGCGGAACCTGGAAACGTCAAAACAATGTTCAGCGGAGGAATGGAGGGGGAAAAAATGACGAAGGGCGTGACGAAGAGCAGAGGACAGAGAGGGAGGAGGCCCAGTGGTGTAGGAGGAAAAGGGAGGCATGAAGTAGGGAGTAGTTATCACACAGGAGTGAGTGGAGCTACCGCCTGGCTGATAGATGCCTCCAGGAGGGATCCATCAGACGGTGAATGGGCAACGCCGGGTCAAGGATAAGGACTGAGGCGTTTTATACAGAAGTACAGCTGGTGGGGATCTTATTATTTTAATGATTGTTGTGTACAACGATTTGAGGCCGCTGTGGCATTGATTATTTATTTATTTATTGACCTTTATTTAACCAGGATAAAAATCTCTTTTTCCAGAGTGTCCTGGCCAAGACAGCAGCACATTCAACAGTTTTACACAAACACACTCTGTCATCAAACACATAAAACAAGACCTCAACTCATTCAGAAAAAAGTCACAATTTGAAACAGCCAGTTTTTCTTGGATTGCCCATGTGAGAAAGATAAAGTGCATCAGTCTAAACATCTGCCGCCAGATGTGTCTGCCTCTAAGTCGCTCAACATCATCTTAAAAGTGTCCAGTGAAACCAGATCTTTTAGTTTCAGGCCTTTTTTGCAGTTCATTCCAAACATGCGGAGCTGCAAACCTGAACACCTTTTTTTCCCAGTTCAGTTCTTTTGGAAAGGACAATAAGAAAAGATCCTGAGACAGAAGATTTTGAAGTCCTATGTTCTTCTGACTGATGTAGATCTGAAGGTTGGATGGGAGCAAACCTAGAATATATTTATGAATAAGAATATGTCAGTGATTGAGTCTGCGTGCAGCCCATCCAACATGAGCATACGGCAAACAAATAATAAGAAAGACATGTAAAAGTTGTGATGAACCTCAAAACTTCATGATCCAGAGACTGTAAGCTTTGAGAGGAGACATCATCATAGTCCAGCACAGACATTATGCAGCAGAAACCAGTTTCTTTACATTCAAAAGAGAGACTTGATTTCATTCTAAAGAAACAAACTAACTTCAGGTTTAATTTTTAAAAACTAAAAGAAAGGGAATCATCGATTAAAACATAGATAGATACTTGTAAGAAGAAACAAATTCTGAGAACCGTGAGCTGCGATTACTGAAGGCGGGTTTGAAAGTTTGGACCTGGAATTTGACAATAACAAAACTTTTGTTTGTCTGCATTTAAACTGATCATGTACATCTGAAATGTTTAGAGCTTTACCAGGCTGGGGAGTGCACCACTTCAAACACAAGTTCCCCTTATTGTTTCTTCCTCATGTGTCATGTCTTCTGTTTTATTTTAAAAACACTTGTCCGTTGTTTCTGGTTTCAGGTTTTGTTTCCTGCCCTCTCCTCTCTGTGTCTCCCTGATTGTTGATTCCCTTCACCTGTGTTCCCTCCCGTCGAATTACCAAATGTGAGTATTTATACCCCACTTCCTATCTGGTTCTCCTCCAGATAGTTGTTGTATTTTGTTTCTTCACTCTCCAGCATTCTCCCCGTGTGTCCCTTCGTGTACAGATCTCCTTTAAGTATCTTTTTGACCTCTGCCTGTTCTGATTGTCACTTTGTGTACCAAATCCTTGACAGCATGGAAGGCTTTTTTGCAATTTAGGCTTGTTGAGTGGTGCTTTTGGGTCCTCCTTGGTTTCAGTATGGTGACACACATGGCTATTAAATAAGACAGTTCGTATGAGGATAAACCACGTGGTTCACCTTCACACTGAGTGTTACATATTAAAGGCTGGCTATTCACCAGGAGGCTGTGAGGCTGTAAATGGAGGCCCATGTGGAGGTGCCAAAAGCTGTAATACCCTAACAGTGCCCGGAAAGAACCCATGCATGCATGTGGAAAACATGCAAACTCAACACAGAAACGGATTGAATCGGTGAACTTGTTGCTGTGAGGCATGTGCACCACCTGCTGCACCACTGTGACACCTTGATATCTGTATCAGTATTAAAGGTGCTATGAGGAGAATCTATTACCGGTGACATAAAGACTGCTATCCATGAGCACGCACGGCGACTGTCGTAATGCTGCGTTCCAGTAACCTTGGAACTGGGAGTGACATCCTTTCCGACTTATTGGTGTTCCAGTTGAAGTCGGAAAAAAACATGCCGATCTACCAGGCTATTGTTAGCTGTTGTTAGCACGCCTTGCGTTGTTGTTCACGAATATCACATGAAGAATGTGATTATCACTATGGCTGCATTTTTCTAAACATAAGTCTAACAATACTATGTATACAGCTGATCTAGAGCGACACACCCCAGTCAGCAGTGCAAATGAATGGATTATTACAGGAGCTAAATAACTGTTCACACTGGGGGCATCCATCTTCGATTGTCAACTCGGGGGTGACGAGGTTTCACCGAGTTCCCAGTAGGAAATTCAGACTTCGGGGAACGTTCCAGTTGCAGTTTCCTACTCAGAACTTGGAAATTCCTACTTCTGACTACAACTGGAATGCACCACAACACGTTACCGAAGCCAAAGCGTGTGTTTGTTGTGTTGTAGCCCAGACCTTCCTCAGAACTCTGCATTGATTTACAGCTTCTTTTTTCAACAACTTACAGGATGCAAAGTGACGAGGTAATGTATCTCTTTCTAGTTACATAGCGGTGGTTTTTGATGTGTGACAACAAGCAAGTTTTGAAAAACGTAGTATCATAGCCGGCTATATATCGCTACTTACAGCCCGGTGCTCTAAGACATGTCTGAATAATATAAATTAGCTCTAGTTTTAATTGTCTTGTTCCCGAAATTGAGTATCCAGTCCAGCCCTGTCCTGTCCAACCCGACCAAGAAGCTAAGGAATAGCATTCACAGATAACCTATTTTGATGCTATAAAACTCATCAATAAATGTGTATTTCGATCAGGCATATATCTACAAGTGAGACTTTTTTGCAGTTACTTAGAAATTCCTCACAGCCCCTTTAAACAATTAAATCCAATATGACTGGCATCTTATTGGTTTGAGAAAGTCTGATGTTTCCTGTTGTCATCTTTGCACTCTTGGATACAGATAAATAAAAGCATTGCTAGTCTTTTTATGGAAACCTCTTCCATCACAATCAACAAAAGAACTTCAATTCATCACTGCAGGAGATTTTTAAACAATCCCCCCTGCCATGAGGGAACATGCTTTTCAGGAACCAAAATAATCATAAGCGCTCTGTTTAGGTGTTCACTTTATCATTATTCTCCAAAAATCCCTCAATAAAAAGGGTTTTACCACCATAATCACTTTTATTCTCCACCTTCTCCCTGAAAAACACCATCCAAGCTCCAGCCTCCTGTGCCCCATCCAGAATCACTCTAAATCTGTGTAAATAAGGAAATGCTCCCATTTCGATGCACGCTGCAGAAGAAAAGATGCATGAAAAGATGCATGAGCCCCGTAACACAATACAATTCAGAGGTGTGGAAATCTCCCCTCCTTAATCCAGAAATCAGTGCTGTGGAAAGAGGGATTTGGGGCTGTCACCACTAAGCTCCTTGTCCCTGGTGTATTATTGGAGCCGTGGCATGGAGGAGAAACACTGGGAGGATGATGCAGCCACTCACTGCATTGTAAACAGGTTTCAGTGTTGGTGGAAAAAGGGAGCTCGCTGTAACCAAATTTCCAGGAGGGAAGCAGGAAGAATGACGGCATCGACGACAGCGGGATCTTATCTCCCTGCTGCATCTGCGCGCAGCTCTGACTGCTGAGCTGAAATCTGAAAATTGAATATACAGTATGTGCCGCTGTCTGGTGCAGAATTCAAATGAGTGAAATAATTTATAGGCAGTTTTAGTCTCTTATCTTCTCTTTGAGCTCCAAAGCAAGACGAGGAAACACCCGCTTCATAAATAAACTCTGCTGTAAACCAGATGAGAGGGAGAGAAGCTGCTTTTTCATGTGCTATCCTCCAAAATTTGCAAATTTCTGGCTGAAGAGACAAATATTTGAAGACTTAGAGATATATTTTTCATGCATTTCTGCTATGGGCAAGATGGGTGTAATCCATGCACGGTTAGAGAACCAGATGAAGTTCCAGAAAAACACCAGAAGCACTGACATGGTGCTAAACTGGAGCTTTAAATTCCACATATTCTACCTGCAATGTGTTTGGTGCTCAATGACTGTGGTTCTCGTCCATGTGGTCTGTTTCTGGAACCACTTCAGAAATTAGCAAAGCAGCAAAACTGTAAGACCACAACCTGATACTGGAAAAGGGACCAAAATATACAAAGAGTTAGTTGCAGTGTCTGAGTTTGAGGTTGAAAGTTGTTGGTGTGCTTTCTTGTTTTGTGTAATGTCAATGAGAGGAGGTGATACATGATCTGCAGTCAGGATTTTTTTTTTTTTAATCTTTTTAAGCATTTCACCTTATGATGTTGGCTTCCTTGTCTGACTTCCTGTTTCGGTCGATCTTCTTGGCAACTGTGATTGATTGGAATAAAATTGATTTGCTTCTTTATGCGCATTCATTGATTCCTATGCATTTTCCCCGTCCCCTCTCCTGGAGTTGATAAAAAAAAAAGCAGCAAGCCGAGCAACAAGCCCTCTCAGCTATATTCAGCGCACACTGGGACTATGAATTGGCCATAACAGGGTTAGGAAGCCACAGTGGGGGTCTTTTGGTTGGGGTTGGAGATGAACCATTTCAGGTAGCTGCTGGTGTTGTAAACATGTGGTGATGGAGAAGTCTTAAAGGAGGTGGGGTCCACCCTGAATCTGCCAGCCAATCACAAGGCCACATTGGGACAAACAACGATTAATTGTCACACTCATACTAAAGGGAGAACATGCAAACTCCACACAGAAAGGCCCTGACCTACAAGAGGATTTAACCAGCAACCGTCTTGCTTTGAGGCACTTGCACTACCTGCTGCATTTAATTTCTATTAAATTATATTACTGCATTTGTCTCATTTTTAATACCCATACCTCATATGTTTCAGAACTGTCAATTGATGCTAAACCATGGAGATATAGTGCTATATAAAGCACATGGTTTTCAGTAACTTATACCAAAAATAACCTGATCTAAGGACAGTAGGCCTTTTTTTGGCATGAGCCCATAGTAAGTGTTTGTGTAGTGAGGAACCTTTCATAGAAAATCCAACAGCTGTCTGGATGATTATTCATTTAATCAAATTCATTCCGGGCCAGTCAGTTAATGTAGTAGGTGGGCATTACTGAAACAGTGTAGGTCAAAACGTGAGCCACTTTATAGAACAGACTTTAGCCAAAACATGCAGGAAGTGAAGCAAAAATATCCTCTCCTTTTGTTTGTTTGTTTTGTTCGTTGTTTTTAATAAGAAGAAATAATGAACTGTAAAAAACACATGTTGGCCTGCAGCTCTTTTTTTATTTGTATTACGTGTTTAGTTAATAGATATCTTGTGAGAAAGGTGCAGACTGTATACGATTTTCTTCATGCTGCTCCTTTTCATTCACATGTTTGAGATTTTTCTTTGTTTGTGTTGTAGGTTTCATTAACTAATAGAATGAAAGAAAGACCTAAATTAAATTAAACAAAACTTTATATTGAGCAGTGCTTTTAGAGTTTTTTGTTTTTCTTTTAATAAAGACATGCAGCTGAGATTTGGTAAAACTGCTCTGAAGCTGTTATCGTCTATGCTAATCTCTGTACAAGCAGTCACTTCCTGCTGTCATCTCTCTTTTGGCTCCCACCTCAGATTGGCAAGCTTGGCAAGAGTAATCAGCCTGATTACAGATATTGCAGCAGACAGATCCAGCTGCTCTGCAAGGTTATTATGCACCAGAATCTTGACACGATAATAACATGCCAACAAGATGTGTGGGTTCAACAGTATATAATCTATTGCTGCTGGGCAGTACGGCTTTCTTCATTTGTTTGCTGCTAGCATTTAGCACCTAGCTTTTAAGTCTGCCAAAGCTGCTGTTTGATGGTACTATGTGCGGGAGGTGGATTTTGGCAGGGAGAGATGAGGATGCATCCTGTATGAGTGAATCTGTGTGGGTGAGAGAGATTTAAGTGTATGTAGGGAAAGTTGAGGTGTATTGTTATTGTTATATTGTGTATTGTTTGTACTATTTACTATTTATTTACTGTTTCAGAATAGCACCTTATGTTTCATTGTGTAAATACACTGAACTAAATGTAATGACAACAGAGCTTCTAATCTTCTAATCATTACAACCAAGCACCTTTAAAATTGATTCAAACAACTAAATTTTTACAACAATAACAGTCTTGTGAAATCAGATTTTTGTTGAGATTAATGGCTGTTGGAATATTCTAAAACTTTTCCTCATTGCTATTACAGACAGAGCTATGGTGCCTGAATAATACATAAATCAAACACATTATCATAGAAGAATCTTTTGGATATTAAATCTTAGAACACAGATATGAAGTTTGTTGTTGCAGCAGATCGACAGCGCTGCAGAGATTGTACATGCAGGAGAAATGCATAAGACATGAGCTCTGTCAGGGAGACGAGTGGGTCGCAGCTCCAACCCTGTGCGAGCTATTCATAGACCCGCCGATAACAGGTCGACTTCTCTGGGAAACAGCAGGCATGGAGAGGGAGAGAGGAGGGGGTGGGGGGAGGGTAGACGAGAGACAAAGGAAGAAGGGTGTAGAAGAATTCACCTGTGGAAAAAGACAGAAGAAGAGAGCCCAGGAGGAAGAGGAGGAGGATGCTTTAGGGTGGAAGCAGACGGATTAAACGGAGGATAACGAGGACGAGGAGGAAGCGTCTTTTTGTGCAGGAGCACCTGCAGCTCCGGCACACGACAGTCTCACATCGGATTGTGGATGACAGCAGCCGAGAAAAGAGGGATTGCTGCAGAATGAGATGAGAGTGAGAGGCGAAGAACAGAATAGAAAAGGGAAATTGGAGAGTTTCCATCCAAACGTCAGTCGTGTTTCTGTAGAGGCCTGAAGGAAAAAACAGGGTATCTCCTCGTCAACGTCTCCCCTCTGTGTGTGGAAACAGACACGTGAAATAAGACGACAGTGAGGTGAACACAAAACAGCAACACCGGTTTCATTCAGCAGCAGACTCTTTTGAACTCATAAATCTGTATGAATCACACTCTTTACATTAAAAATCTTCAGTGCACGTGTTTGTTCTTATATGACATCAAGACAACTTAGGCACTATTCAAACAACAACTTCTACTAAAATTTGACATCTTCTGGCTTTTTGATTACATTGCAGTGCCATTTGGGTGCCTAAAACAGCATTTTGAAACAGGTTGCCCACTTTTGGAAATGGCCCCATGTAAAGCTTGCAACATACAATGAAAATTGGGACTTCATGCACATGTTCATCGTGGATTCAGACAACAGCCATTTGTTAGTCAATAAATGGAAGTTTGAACACCAATTCAATGAAGTTGGGATGAACTAAAACAAAATGCAATGATTTTCACATCTGCTTTGACCTTTTATTCAATAAACTACACAACAAAGACAAAATGTTCAATGTTCAAACTGATAAACTGTTTTTTTTAATTTCAAGTATTCACCCATTTTAATTGAACGCCTAAAAATGTTCCAAACAAACTGGGACAGGGTCAGCAGAAGACTGGGAAAGTTGATAAATGCAGAAAGAACTACAGTCTGGAACATTCAACAGGTGAACAGGTTAATGGGAAACTGGTGTGTGTAATGAGTGGATATAACAGGAGCATCCCCGAAAGACAGTCATTCACAAGAAAGATTTGGGTGAGGTTCTGATGCTGAAGTACCAGGATCACAAGGCAACCTAGCAGGTGGTCGGCATCGGCCCAGTGCTCCCTACCAACCACCCCTTAAGTAGGGACTCCATTAGTTAGGGTCAGCAGTACAGATAACCGAACACACACGATGAACCATTCAATATATCTCCCTAATCCATCTGGTCAACAGCCCATAGAAAGTGTTTGGGAATGAGGAAAAACATTCAAAAGTACATCCGGCAGGTGATTGGATGCTTATTACATCAATCACATCCGTTACGGGGCAATCAAATAATGAAGAAGGCGGATAGTGCAGCAGTTTAGAAGAGAACTTCATTAATCAGACTGGACAGTACATGTCCAAAAAGGAATGACAACATCCTTTTCTATGAAGGAGTGCTTTCAGTTTTGTTGTTTGTTTTACATTTAATAAAGAAATGTGGTCTAGAATTGGCAAAACTGCTACTGAAGCTGTTGGCATCTATCCTAATCTCTGCATGCTGTTGTCTCAATCGAAGCTCCCACCTCTTCCTGCTCTGAAGGACACTGATCAGGCTTTTTGAATTGATGCTTGGTAAGATGGATTTGCCTGATTACAGCTGTACTGAAAGAAAAAAAACAAGCAAACACTTCATGATCCTCCTGTTACATGTTCCTCTATACCACAGCCTCCATGGTTTGCCCATTGAGTGGCTCTGTCAGCGTGGCCGTGCCCTAATGCAAACGGAAATGGCTGCCCCTGTTTTATCTGAACCGGCCACATTCCTGTTCTAAAACAAAGCCGTTGCTGTTCACCACATTAAGGCGATCTTGCAACAGATACCAGCTCCATGTTGAAATGGACTCTTAATCCCTCTTTTCATGCTGGCCTCTTGGTCTTCATCCAGTTGTTCTGCAATTGACAAGGGAACTCCCTCAGGCAAAGGCTCTCCAGTTTTTTCTGTCCTTCGTAATAATAGCGATAATGCATTTTATAAATAACACATGTTTCATTAAATGTAAATCTCAAGGAGGAAATGGGAGGATTGAGAGAGAAGGTAATCAAAAGCAGGTAAAACAACAGGGACAAAGACGTCAGGTCGAAGTATCTGGGGTTTTTGTTCGCTTTAAGATGCTCTAATCACTTATGAAGCAGAATCTTTCTTATGTGTGTGATGCGTCTTCAGGTGGTCTGGAAGTGCGCTAAAGTGGTACAAAGCAGCTCCTCCAAAAGACCAAACCCCCCTGTGGTTCATGTTAGGACCTGGAGGCGTGAACCTGACGGTGCAGACAGAGGTGTGAAACCTAATTTTCTCTCTTTCTTCCTGCCTACGTCCAACTCCATTTCTCTCCTATTTATCTTATTCCCTCTCCTGTCTTCCCTCGCCCTCTCTCCCTCCCTCTCTCTCTCTGCCTGAGCCTGCCCTGACCCAGACGTCTGTTCCCTGTCTGAGCTCCTGCCAGATTCCTGCGAGGGGAGGAATGCGCGAGAGAGAGGGCCCTCGCCGAGCCACAATTAACATTTCATCTGCGCTGCGCCCACACCTATGCAGGGTGCTTAATGATGGCATATTCATGAAAAGCAAATATTTGCACTGAAAAGCTGTCTCCCAGCGACCGCAGAGAGGTAGGGGAAGATAATTGAAAGAAGCTTGAGGCACTTCTAAAAAAAAAATGAGAACAGGGAGGTGTTAAAAAAAGGAGATCTGAGATAAATGGAGGAATGGGCTTTAAAGAGACAGTTAAGGATTCCCTGTGAGGAGTGTGTAGTGACAGGAGAAAACCTGCTCAGTGGGGGACAGCAGCACACGCTGAGAGGGCACCAGCAACAGGGAAAAACCCTGGCACATCAGCACGGAGAGGGAAATCAAGAAGATAGGGAGAGGGGGGAGGGGTGACAGGTAGAGAGGATATTCTGAAAGGCCAGCTGCACCAGTGGTCTTTCACTGGACTAGCCTCAGCAGCCACCACTAGCTCCTTAATGAGAAATTGTGACCAGAATTTTTCTAAATATTCAACTACATGAATTACTTAAGCTGGATTTGGAAGCTGGAGTGAAATACAGAAGAAAACACAGACGGATAAAAAAGACAAATATTAAAATGGAGGATCAGTCATATGTTCAGAGGCAGCATGTGCATGTACTTCATTTCAATCCCTTCCTCCAATAACAGGAGCATTTTGGTTGTTTTCAAGAGATCTACAGGAAGAAAAACATACAGTATTTAACTAGAAAGCCCTCAGAGAGCACATACCTCCACCAAGGTAACTTACATCTACAAACAATACTTCCATGATAAAGTTAGCATCATAATATGATTCCTTGACCCTGAAAACCCACACCTAGCACTCAGAATCAAGTTGATATCTTTGTAAGTTAGACATGTATTGGGCAAAAATGATTGTTTGCAAATTGCAGTTATCTGGATCACCACCAAAATCTTATTATGTTAAAGGTGCTATGAGGAGAATCTATAACCGGCGACATAAAGACTCTGCTACCCATGAGCACGCGCGGCAACTGTCGTAATGCTGCGTTCCAGTAACCTCGGAACTGGGAGTGACATCATCTCTGACTTATCCGCGTTCCAGTTGAAGTCGGAAAAAACCATGCCGATCTACCAGGCTATTGTTAGCTGTTGTTAGCACGCCCTGCGTTTTTGTTCACAAATATCACATGAAGAATGTGATTATCACTATGGCAGCATTTTTGTAAGTATAAGTCTAACAATACTATGTATACAGCTGATCTAGAGTGACACACCCCAGTCAGAAGTGCAAATAAATTGATTATTACAGGAACTAAATAACTGTTCACACTGGGGGCATCCATCTTGGATTGTCAACTTGGGGGTGGCGAGGTTTCACCGAGTTCCCAGTAGAAAATTCCATCTTAGGGGAGCGTTCCAATTGCAGTTTCCTACTTCGAACTCGGAAATTCCTACTTCTCACTACATCTGGAACGCACCAAAAGATGTGACCCAAGCCAAAGAGTCAAGCGCGTGTTTGTTGTGATGCTAATAAAAATGCAGCTCGGGCCTTCCTCAGAACTCTGCATTGCTTTACAACTTCTTTTTTCAACAACTTACAGGGTGCAAAGCGACAAGGTAATGCATCTCTTTCTAGTTACGTAGCGGTAGTTTTTGATGTGTGACAACAAGCAATTTTTGGAAAACTTAGTATCCTAGTTTTGTAGCCGGCTATATATCACTACTTACAGCCCGGTGCTCTAAGACGTGTCCGAATAATATAAATTTTCTCTAGTTTTAATTGTTTTAACTTTTCCCTGAAGTTGAGTATCCAGGCTAGTCCAGCCCTGTCCGACCTGACCAAGAAGCTAAGGAATAGCATTTATAGATAACCTATTTTGATGCTATAAAACTCATCTTAAAGTGTGTATTTCGATCAGGCATATATCTAAAAGTGAGACTTTTTTGTATTTACTTAGAAACTCCTCACAGTCCCTTTAAGCTGGACCATTACCAAGATCCCCTGAGAATTTCAGCAAAATCCATCCAGTACTTTTTGCATAATCTTGCAAACAAACAAACATAAGCAAAAACATAACTTCCTTGGCAGATGTAAGAAAGAGCATCAGTCAGATATGCAGAGGCAGCATGTGCCTGCATTTTATTTCAGTCTTTCCCTCTGATACCAGAAACATTGTAGTTGTTTTCAAGAGATCTACAGGAAGAAAAACATCTTTAAAAAGCCCTTTTTTTATCACACAAAGAATCAAGCTCTACAGGAAGCAACCAATACATTCTAGTTGTCACTGCAAAATAAAAAAGAAATGTATCAATGCCTCCAGAGTTTCTACCCCAGCCGTGACCTTCTTACTGGAAGACATCCATGAACTGCTGACGTGGGGTGAATGGGTACACAAAGACGTCAGTCCAGTTCAGTTTTGAGTCATGGCCCAGTCATTTTTTTGGTGAAATTTAGTTTTTATTGTAAAATCATCATCAAATACAGTAACAGTGCATTTTTTTTTTCATTTTCGTTCCCTTTAAACTAAAGAACTTGAAAACTGACAGAGCTATTTTGGTGTACGGTGTAAACAACAAAACATTTACAATCTAACAAAAACTCATCTTGAACAGGGGTGCTGGTTTGGCGGAGTGGTTAGCAACCAGGCACCCCATGTACTTGCTTCTGCCGGTCCAGGTTCGAATCCCACCTGTGACCAGTTTGCAGAGTGTCTTCCCCTACTCTCTCACCCCCTTTCACAAGCCTATCCACTGTCTCTCTCCTATCGATAAAAGCACAAAATGCCCAAAAAATACATTTAAAAAAAAACATCTCATTTTGAACAAAGCCAAACCAATCTAAATAAAAATAAATAAATAAGGATGGGGTGGGAAAGTACTAATGATGTTAATGTATAATAAGGGTTCGGTCAATCTCTTCATTGTTGTATCAGCTCAGTGAGTTTCCACCTTGTACCAACAGCTCCATTTTCAAGTCTCAAATCACACATCCTTTGTGCCATGTAATAGATTTCCAGAACCATCTCTACACACATATTGTAAGTTTGGGGATCAGCTTTTAAACATTAAATCACAAAACATTTCCAAAGCTGCTGTTGTTGTTTGTAGTCGATGATTTTTCGTTCTTCCTCAGTGTCTGTTGCTGTTAGGCCAGGTGTAGCTACTTTCTGATTTATCGTAAGGCTTTTATTGAAATACATTACCAAAACTTTAAAAAATATCTTGACAAAGTTTTCTTAATTCTTCCCATGTCCAGGAAATGTGGGTATGAGTCCCAACATATGCGTCAAATTTATTCCAGCATGTGTCTGGGTTTGCTAAGCTCATCTTGTCACACACGTTGGTTGAAGGTGAGCTTGGGTGTATGTTCCATCCCAATCCTCTTCTGAAATGTCTGTTTGTTTCAGTTTTCCATCGTCTTTTACATGTAATGTATTGTTTAGAATCCTACTTGAGAAGGCATGTTGGAGATAGCATATAACTGTCCCGCTCCCTCCTCCTGTCTGTCATTTTATTAGGAAAGATTTCACTGAAGTGGGCTCTACTTTTGATACATTTTCCACTCTCTCACATCAGGTGTAGGCATTAAGTCTCAACCTTTATCTCAATATTTAAAAAAAAATGTTTATTACAGCAATTTATAAATACATTTTACAATACTTCTTATAATTCTCTGAACCATGGTTTGTGCACAAAGGTAGGAGTATTTATAAATGCAGATAAAAGCCTTGATGTCTATTTTTTGTGAGCAACTGTCAATAATGAAAGACTTCCTATCGTAGCTGTTAACATAGCTGCACTTGCACAGTATTTACTTTTTATAAAGAAAAAAAACAGTACCAATATTCATGTTCATCATGTTCATGATGTTGTACATACATAAATATATATATATATATATATATATATATATAGATATAGATGATATATATATATATATATATATGTGTGTGTGTGTGTGTGTGTGTATGTGTATATATATATATATATATATATATATATATATATATATATATATACTTCTATTTTTGCACTTTGTTATGCTGCAACTCTGCTCTTGAAGCACATTTACTACTGATGCGTCTTTTTCAATATTCTTGCAGCACAAAATTACCTCCGCCAAGGAGGTTATGTTTTTGGGAGAGTTTGTTTGTCCGTCCGTCTGCCTGTCTGTGAACAAAATAACTCAAAAAGTTATGGATGGATTTGGATGAAATTTTCAGGAAATGTTCAGCATAGGAAAAGGAAGAACTGATTCAACTTTGGTGTTGATTCGGATCAGCGTCTGGCCGCCATGATGAAAAATGTGATTTTTGTGAATAACTACTGAACTAAAATAGATATCATTATGAATCCAATTGTTAATGGTATGTTTTCATGGTCAAGGAATCTAAATTTTTCGATGCAATCAAGGTAGGACTAATATTTATGGTGAAAATCACAGTATGAGTGAGGACTGTGGCGCTGGCGGAGGCCTGCGCTCTCCGAGTGCTTTCTAGTTGTGTATCTTATATATGTATATTTGTATCTATGCATATATGTGTATCCATAAAATGAAGAGCTTTATGCTCTATAGTAAAGTGTCTTGAGATAACACTTGTTTTGGATTGGTGCTACACAAATAAAGATTGATTGATTGACATAATTTTATTTGCAGCATACATTTCTGTGTTTTTCACTGTTTGTTTTCAGGTGTGGCTAGTTGCTGAATGCAAATGTGACATTTGTAATAAAATCATGTTTTAAAGTTTTCTTTAATTGCTGAAAGCCTTTAGTTTGTTGACCTTTAACCAAAATATGACTGATTAATTATTTGAAAAATTTTACTTTCATCGCTTGAAAAGATTTGAGAACTGAGTCTGTTAATTGATGTGTAGGTGTAATTACATTTTATCAAGTATAAACATAGATTTCTTTCTATGCTTTGTTAATTAAGGCTCATGGTTTGAGCCCTCTCTGTTTTCTTTGCTCATTTCTCATGGATCTTTAGTTTAAAAATGATTGTGACTGAGACCCAGGATGTAACCAGCCAACCTGACTGGGATTTTTTTGCTCCTATACTTATTTTTTTTTTTTTTTTTATGACACCTTGTACAGCTCACGGAAATGGACTCCGATCATTTCATGTCAGGGTTGTGTCTCTGTCCTGTGGATCAGCCATGCCAAGGTGTAAAAAGTGATATGAACAACCAAAGCAAAATAATCTAATCCAGCTGGAGAAAACATAATGGAGCATCAAGTAGTTTGCTGACAAGAAGAAGAAAAAGAAGACCAAACAGAAGAAGAAGAAAAAGAGCACTGTTGACAAGGAAAAGAGAGAATAAGAGACGATACACTGACAGTTTTCCAAGAGGAGCAGACTGCATATCGTCCTCCATTTCCCCAAAGAACATCCCTCCCTACTGCTGCCCCCAGCTGGGAGCATGCAAACACACACACACACACATGCACACAAATGCACACACCAACATGCACACACACGCACACACACATCCAGCCCTGCTGTCGGGTTGGGGGAGGGGAACAGTGAGATGCAGGGAGTCGGCGAGGGATAGTGATGGAGCGGAGGAGCAGCAGAGTAGGATGCAACAAGACGAGGAGGGGAGGAGGGAGCAGCACGGAGGAGAGAGGAGGAGGAGGAGGATGAATGGAAGCAGGAAAGAGACGATGAGAGGAGGGGGCATACATGTGAAAATCGAGAGAGAAGAGAATCACGAGTGTTACTCACAGACTGAGCAATGAATGTGTGAGTGATGTCACCCATTTGGCTACTGAACTTAAAGCCGACTGAAGGTGGTTTTATTTTAAACTAGAAAGCACTTGGAGAGCTAAGGTAGCTCACATGATGCTTTTACAATAAGCAATAGTTCCATGATAAAGTTGCCATCATAATATGATTCATTAACCCTGAAAACCCACACCTAGCACTCAGAACCATGTTGATATCATTATTCGATAGACAGCTGTTAGAGGCGGAGGTAACAGCGTTATCTGAAAGGTGCTCTTGACCAATAGTATTATAAAGGATGACATGTAAAGGCATGAAGTAAGCTTCGCCCAACTTCACTGCTTTTTATTTAAACCAAATCCTCAATAAAAACTGGATATAATCAGGTGTTCTGGCTAATAAGTAAACCACTGTTCTCATTTTATGGTGAAAAGAGATAGAAAATCTGTAGATGGTGGTACTGGTTTACACTTTACGTAACTCGCAAAGCATTTTTAGAGTTTTCAGCATGAACCAGGGAGGTTCAGGAACCAGGGCTAAGGTCAACGGATAGTTACTGATGAAGAGTCCAGCAGAGGTGGGCAGAGCTGAGCAGCGTGTCACAAAGCTATAGCGAAAGCTAAAGCAGGGGGGACACAAACAGTAATGGAAATGTGTTTGACACCCCATGAATTTGTGATATATTGCTTAAAGATTTGCTCTTTTAAGTCTTCAAGTACAATAGCTGTTTTTCAATCACATCCAAAACACTCAGCAAATCAAAAATAGACATTAAATACTTTAAATTTATTGGTTCCATAGAAACGCATTGGAGATTTTGAGTATTGCTTCATTTGGTACCACTGATCAGCTAATGACTAATGTCATGCTTTTATTGAAGACATGTTTTGTGCTTTGTGTCTGTGTAAAGCAGCATGTTTGAAAGTTCTTTAGAGACAAAAATGGCTTAAACAAGGAACCTAACACAGGAAACATGCCTGAAGATACAGATTCTCAGCCAGGACGGTACAGCTGCCGCCAGAGAGCCAGAAAGTGCAGATGCAGTCACTCAGCTGTTGGAGACACGGTGCAGAAACACAAACAAACCAACAGCTTGATAGACAAACCAAAATCTGGGTGTCCAAAGGTTTCTTCAGCAAGAAATGACTGCATCCTGGTCCACATGTGAACAGAAAACTGCCAAATGACATCACGTTAGCTTTAGGAGTCAAACCAAATGGGTGACCAGTGTTCCACCCAACTCCTAGATCATGGCTCAAGGTTCTGCAAGGCTGCCAAGAAGCCCCTGATCAATGAAACTCAAGCAGACAAAAACCAGACAGCCAGGTACTGAAAGATTCTGTGGTGGGATGAGTCCAGTTTCCAGCTCAATCCTCCTGCTCTTAATGTCATAGTCTGCAGAGGCTCAGGTGAAGCATCATCTCCAGCTGTTTCTAAGTTTAACAAAAGAGTTTGGGGGAATTAAAGGCAGTCCCTCAAGAAGACTGGAACAAGGTCGAAGGCTCATGGAGAACATGCAGCCAGGATTAGAGCTCTGCTGCTGATAGTGGCAGGAACACTAAATATAATTACCTACACCAAGGAGGTTATTGTTTTGTCTGTCTGTTTGTTTGTTTGTTTGCAAGATAAAGCAAAACTGTTGGACATGTTTTGCTGAAATTTTCAGGAGATGTTATTAACCCTTTAACTCCCAGCTCTATCACTTGGTAGACCAAACTTGGAGTAACTGTGTCTTATTCATAAATACTTCAAACTTCTTAAACCTGATTAGGCCATTTATATTTCGTGGGTGTTAAACATAATGCTAGAAAAAAGTTTTATGTCTTATTAAAAAAGGGGAATTTCTAAGATAGATAAACGTAGTGTTGTAAAAAAAAATGATGTTGTAAATATATGAATTGAATCTGACATCCATAAAGTTTTAAGTATTTCTCAATAATGACATTTTGCCTGGTTTTAATCCCTTTTCACTTTTACAATGCAAATACTTCTTTGACTATAAACTCACAGTTTAACCATTTGACAGGAGACAAAAGGAAGTTAAAGGGTTAAAGGCCCAACCTAATTAGGTTTTGGTGGTGATACAGATAACTGCATCAGGAGTCGATCATTTTTGCTCAAGAATGGTCAAACTAATAATGATATCAACATGATTGTGAGTGCTAGGTGTGTGTTTTCAGGGTCAAGAAATCATTTGATGCTAACTTTATCACCAAACTATTGCTTATAGATGTAACAGCAATATATGAGCTACCTTGCCAAGGCTTGCGCTCTCAAGTTTGATGATGTGCTGGTTTATTTATTTTTATTCAGTTTTGAACACATCCTTTGTTTCTTTTTGATTTAGATACTGACAATGTTGAGAACAGACATTTTTAACCTATCCTTTTGTTTTTATCATATAAACAATTAACAGAAAAAAAAACAAACATTTGTTTGTGCCTGTCTGATGCAGCCACACCTTAAGGGACACAGAAAATATTTTTCTGCAAATATTTCATGAACATACATGCGATTGTGTCAAAAATGAAGGGTGTCAGAAAACTTTTTTCCACTACTGTATGTTAATTTGGTCACCTCTTATTCATTTCCTCACCCTTCCTTCCAGCACAGCAGATTCAAATCATCAGCTGATTAGGGGCGTAGACTTACTGAAGCTCTGAGCCAACCAGATTCTGCCTCGACCTCTTCCTATGAGTTACAGGAACAGGTTTGTTCCTGTTACCATTTACCTCCTGAACAGCATCATGTGACTTTGTGCTGTCATTGTGTGTGTTTTAGGGCCTTTGTGCTTATGAGGCTCCATGTTTACATTGTTTATTTGCTGTAAAACAAGTTACAGTTTGGGATAATAAAGTTTACCTTGACCTTGAATGAAGGGAGAGAGTGAAGTAAGAAATACGACTATGCCATCAATGCTCAACAAGGAAGTATTCAGAGCAGAAGTCTTTGCGAGAAAATGCAGTAAAGATATTTATTTTCAGCTGTAAACACTGACATTAAAGCATGGAGTGTTTATATGACCTCTTGTATTCTGCAGACAGCCTCAAGTGGACTCTATTGAGCAGGTCTTTTCTGGCTTCATTTGAGAACAAAAGAGGTTGTTGCTTTGTTTTCCTCCACCTGCACTGCAGCACCCACTCTGTAAATCACCCACCTGACTCAGCACCCCCCTCCATCCACACACACCTCTCTATTCATCACCCAACTTCTCCTGCCTGCCACCACACACACAAAATTCCAACAAAATCCCCCCGCAGAGGAGTAATTCAGAAGTCAATAACAGAGCACACATGCACCCCCTCACATACACACACCATCATGCCTCCGAGCACGCACACACACAAACATGTACGTGCACACACATGCAGACCTAAAGCAGACAGCTGGAGCTATCAAACCAAAGCCTGCAGAGCCAGCTTTCTGCAGATGGATTTGAGATGTGGGCTTTACCGTATCATCTGCCAGCGCGCTGCTGGGAATGAGACGTCACCATCAGAACAGCCTACTGCCTTATAAGGCAATTATCTCTCTCTCCTCTCTCCCTCATCCCCCTTTTCCTCTGTCTCTCTGCCTTCCCTTCTGCGGGGGGAGGGATGAGTGCTTCAATTATGTGTGACAAAGACCAAATTAGGCACCTGGCTATTTCAATATGGCCTCTTTTCCGTGCTTTAAGTTGATCGGATGGGGAGGTGATAGGGGATGATGTGGATGCATGCATCACAGTCCCACGGGTGAACACGTGCATTTGTTCGCACACTGATGAACAAATTGCTTCTGAATAATCAAATACTATTACGATTTACTTTTAATGATAACTTTGCATTTAGCATGAGTACAAGGTGCCTGCAGATCAGGGGGTGGGCACCTGGTGGCTTGGGGGGCACACAAGTCAAGTCAAATTTCCAAAAATGCAATAATGAGAATGAAGAAAATCTGTGGTGAGATATTTTAGTCTGATTTCCACTTTAACATCACTCAGGCAAAATGCAGTACAACATGTTATTATTAAATATTTTTATAATATAGACTTTAAAATTAATATAACTTTAATAATTGTAAGATATTTGCATATTTAATTAGCCTTTTGTATAAAAGTCATTTAAGTGGTATTTTTGTTGCATTTAAAACACAAGCAGGTCAAATGAACTAGAAATATCAATAACACTGCGTCACTTTGGTCAAATAAGTTTTTATTAATGGGACTTAAGAATAGTAAAATGAACTCAAATTTTAAATGTGTATATAAGTTTATTGCATTGAAAAAGTACCTTGAAAAGCAAATTGTAGGTCAAATCTATTTTAGCATTAATACAAAATCTCATTCGTCAGTTCTGTCATGACAGGCAGTTCTTGATTTGAAATGTTTTTAAAAGGAAAAGGCAAACATTTGGATGAAAAAGTGCCTTCTTTCAATGAAGCTGCAAAAAAAATTGATTTAAAGTGTAGGAATAAAGACATCAAAATCTGACTTTAAGTATTTCAGTATAATTTGCCAAATGAATACCACTGAAAACAGAAATAAGCATTGAAAATGAAACACTGAAGAATGTTTGTTGTAGTTTGTAAAAACTGGTTCATGCTATGTTGTGTAAAAGGAAAGAATATAAGTCTCTGTCATTGTTTCCAAAAAGGAATTTGGTGCAGAATTACTTTGTACATTTGGGGAAAGATAGGTAAAATTGTCTTTAATGAGCCCAACAGTTAATTTAATAAGAGCCATTACACAGGTACCTTTAACCAATTTTAATTTAATGTTCACTCAATAATTCTAGCATTCCTGTTTGATTTCATCTGATTAAAACTATCTATTCATTTTTATGAATGCATGTAGTCTGTCTTTCAGAGGGTATCTTTCAATGTATCCCTCGAATAAATGCTTTTCTGCGCAGAGGGATGGACGGACGGACATAAACTGCAGCAGACCCACAATGCAGAAACACTCAGTGTTTTTGCAGCTCTTCTTGATGCAGACCAATATTCCTCTCAATCAAGGGGCAGTTTCTTTAGGAAAGTCAAAATTATTGCATTTTTGAACTGAAGTTAGTTTAAAAAAGGAGAAAGATTGTCCTGATGGCCACTGAATCAAGACAAAGTGAAGTATCTCTTCGGACAATGACAGAGATAAGCGAAGAATTATGAGCTGTAAATGATTAAATATTGAAGAAATGTTTGTTTATTGCTAATTTTTAACTAATGAAAACAATAGATCCTCAAAGTTCAACATCTTCTCGTCATCTGTGTCCACATCTGTTAAAATGTATGAAAACTCTGCCTCGTTAAGGGGCGTGTGTGAATATGTGGTGCTTTGCTGGCCATGTGGACCATCATGACCTTCCAGATGTGTCAAGCATAGAACATGCATAACACAATGAGGCCCTCATAGCAACACAAGCTGCATGTTCCTGGTTTTGATTTCTAGTGTTTGTATTTGTTGATGCCAGAGAGAGCATCTGTTTACCCCATGGTGCAGCCAGCAATACTGCCGATCAGGACTGAACCCACTTTTGAAGGCTCAAATGCAACTGATTAAGGGGGAAATAAAATTACATGTTGACAAGACTAAAATATTTATATTATTACATCTAATTAAAAAATATGGCCCCTGTTGCATCTGTCTATAGGGGGAAATGGCCCTTAAACAATTACAGTTGAAGACTCCTGATTTACAGCCAAGATTTCAACCACACATATCACTGCACACACATAAATAAAAGTGCATTTATGTATTTTATAAAGTGATGTGTATGTGTCAGTGGGGATGTTCAGACAGCCAATCAGTTGACTTCATATCTTGTGCTCATCTGTAGATAAAACTCATTGCAGCAGCAGAGCAGAGTCAGGCACCCAGGCTAGTTTCTCCGGCCGATAATCAGCTGCCATTGATCGTGAAGTAGTCAATGAGCGGATAGAGACTCAATGTGCCCTCAAAGCTGCAGCGGGAGGATCGATCACGGCCTGCTGCTGGGCCTGTGTGTGACCTGCATAATGGAATGTGCTCCGCAGTGAGGAGTGTTTGCTTTTCTAGATAAGAACAAAAGAACATCTCTGTCTTCTGGTTTTGGCTATTGTTCATTTTTCTGCATGATGTTTAAGTCTGTAGAATATTTGAAAGCCCTTAATAATCGCTTTATCCAGCATTAGGGCATTATTACATTAAAGTCATGATGTGTGCAGCAGCATAGTTATTTTAGGTGGCATCTATTTTTCATTGATGGATTTTTAAATACTCAATTAATCTTTAGAGCCTGACAAATAAATCAAAATATCAATAATGAACACAGCTATCAAAGTTTTATTGATGCATTTGTAAATACCTAACATACCATCCATTTAACATTGTTATTTCATGTACGGTGGATTTCCATTGCAGGTTTTCGTGAGCATTTCCAGTCTCACCATCATGTTTTCAGCCTTTTTGCTGTATTTGTATTCTTACCCTGAAGTGAGCACCCAGAGCTGTTACAAGAACTACACAAAGAGCATCTCAGTTTGGGGGAAGAAAATCATTTCTGCGGGTAAACTTGGCTAGTGTTTTAACTTTAAAGGGCAACTTCGATATTTTTCAACCTGGGTCCTATTGCCCCAAGTGTATGTGTGTATACGATCGACGGGTACAACCCGTTTTAAAATTGGCTCAGTATCAAGGGAGCGGATGCAGCCGGCAGCCGCGAAGCTAGATAGGGGGGCAACTGCATCCCGTATAAGTTTGAGCATTAAAAAGTGTTTATTTCGCCACAGACCGGTTGCGATCGCCGGTGCTAGCTCTCTAATTAGCATTGTAAGCATTGCGTTTGGTATTTGGCCTTCTTCCCAGCCCACAACATGTGATAGTAGACAACAAAATCTGTATTTAGAAGGCTGCTAAATGTAAACTCATAGTATTGGTGAGATGTTGAAGTTTTACTGCATCGGTATCATGGCTGAAGCCTATCCTTACCAGATTTCAATATCACTTTTCATTCTGCCACTGTTGATTTCACTGTTGAGCAGAGATACGGACGAGGAGCTGTTCACTCATGTCTGATAGCAACAGAGCCAACCAGTGTTCACCATTAGAAACTCCCCAACCAGTCTGTTGTTGGCTGTAAAACAGCCACATATATCTTTATCTATCTGGCCAGTAATGTTGATGTTGTGGCATTTCCCTCTGCAACATTTTCCCTAACTGTGATACAGCAAGTATCATAAAATTAGTGACAAAAAGGTTTACCTGCACCCTCCTTTTGCTGCTCAGTGAGAGGGGGAAGCTGCTTTCATAGAGTTGATGGGTTTTCTTTCAAGGAGACATATCTTGCAAAAATCCGTTTTTGAAGGCTTTTGAACACGTTTGGTATTTGGCCTTCTTCCCAGCCCACAACATGTGATAGTAGACAACAAAATCTGTATTTAGAAGGCTGCTAAATGTAAACTCATGGTATTGGTGAGATGTTG
The DNA here is from genome assembly GCA_036419115.1 of Scarus forsteni. Lineage (NCBI taxonomy): Eukaryota > Metazoa > Chordata > Actinopteri > Labriformes > Labridae > Scarus > Scarus forsteni. The sequence goes on from JAZDUH010000342.1 coordinate 10,842,948, forward strand.
AGTCTGGGGATATACTGCTACATACATTTGCATAAGCCTATCCTTACCTCAATATCACTACACTTGAGAAATTTCTGTGCTCCACTGTTGATTTCACTGTTAGCAAGAGATCAGTGTTCACCATGTCTAGTCCCCAAAACCCATTACTGCTGTTGTTGGCTGTAAACAGCCACATATATCTTCATATACGCGACCAGCCTCGGAGGACCAAAGGGCCCAGTGGATTTATTTTATTTTTTAAGGAAAGACCACAGTCGGCTGAAACCTGTATGTAGTAGCCGGTCACTTCACGTCCAACTGCTTCTTCAACTTCAGTCAGTTCTACACAGGACTGCAAACTAGACTTTTCCTGAATCTGGACTCAGTACCAGCAATCTGTTGCCAAACCTGAATCTGAAAGATAAACTTTAATGTGCAAGCATTCTTGCATTAGTCAAGAGAAGCAAAACAGTTTGGTGAATATAATTAGTCCTTTGCCCACCTCAGTACCCCTCAGTTTCTGCTAACGCTGGCCTGGAAGGTCAGCTAGGATGCTGCTGTGTCCCACTGCAGTGTCTAGGCTGAGGTTAGCATGTTGTGCGTAAGCCTGTGATGTTTCGGGGAAGCAAGCTTCACTATTATAGTCCCCGTTTGTATGCTCTGGCCCATTAGCACATTAAGACGACCGCCCTCAAAACTCACTGTCCTCAAGGACCCATGTTAAACTGCAAAAAAAGAAGCAATATATGGGACCTTTAAAACTTCACACAAATTTTCATGCTGAACCAAAGGATCAGCTGCTTTCATTTTTTAAGGTCATACCTGCAAGGTCATGGTCATGAGGCTTAAGATTTAAACTTTGCTGTTAACATTATTTCTCAAAAGGCTTTGGGAGTTTTGTCTTTAAAGGATATGGCAAATCTTTTTTGTTTCTGTGTCTTGCCTCAATCCAGAGTCTATGACAAGCGGATAGACACCATTCTTTCGACCGTGCATGCAGTCACAATGAAGAGACGGGCAAAGCTCACCCACCGCTAATTAGCCTAGCCAAAACACTGGGAGTCGATGGGAAGTGTTAGCCTACCTCTGCCTACAGTCATCAGATAAACTCTATAGCAACTCCAAATGATCCTGTGTGCTTGTCGTGACTCTTTTTTTTTTTTACTATGTTAGTTGTTATTTTTATCTATATCATGTGGTAATCTTAGTCTAGAAATAGACAACATAATACAACAAGATACAAAAAATAAGTCACAAATGCACACAGGACTGTTTATAGAGTTGCTGAAGAGTTTATCTGATGACTGTGGGAAGGACAGGCTAATGCTACAAGATAATTAGTGGTGGGTGAACTGTGCCATTCTCTTTAACATTATTGCACTCACAGTCGAAAGGTTGGTGTCTATCTGCTTGTCATGGGCTCAGGAGTGAGGTAAGACAAGAAAACAGTACAAATATGTGCATATCCCTTTTACTTTGCCCAAATGTTCACTCTGACTCAAGTATTACTTATTTCCTTTTGAGGCTAAGGGTCACTGGGTCTCGTCTTTTTGGGTTGGTTGTGGGTCTACATCACCAACAATGTGTGGTGTTACTGGATGCTGGATCAGGAAAGCAGCCTCTACTTTTGGAAAACTTACATCCAGAGTGTGGGACGCCACAGCTCATGTCATCAGTCCACTCCTGAACAGCAGTGAAACCTGGACCCCATACTCACACCAAAAGTACTCCTCCAACCTGCACATCACCTGACAGGATAGGATCACAAACACTGCAGTCCTGGAGAGAGCTCATCCCTCCACCATGTTCTCTCTCCTGAAGCAGTGACATCCCCGTGGGCTGGGTTATGTCCACCAGATGCAGAGTTAACATCTTACAAAAGGCCAACAGACCTTGTAAAATCAGTCCAGCCTCATGGGAAGATGCTGCTACAGACCATCATCTATGAAAGCAGATATTCCAGCCAGGTGTTACCTTGGTCCAGTCTTATCAAAGGAAAGGAAGGCTTTTGAAACAATAATCACGTCGGCCTTAACATCAACAGAGGTGGCCTATGGCTGTGACATCTGTGGTCATGTCTGCCACTCTTGGATTGACCCTCACAGCTACAGAAGACACTGAGTCAAAACCTTCCAGGGATAAGAAATCTGTGGTCTTGAGACTGCCAAAGAGGTCAAGATCAGCAGGCTTTCTACTTTTTTCTTGCTTGCTTTTGATGTTAAGAAGACTTTGAGGACTATGCTTTAAACTTTTTTGAAATGTCTCTGATTTCAGGTTGAACTGATTTTGGACTTCAGGTCAAGGTCAAGGTGTGTAGGCCTCATATTGATCCCCAACTTATGTCACTTTCACACCTTAAGTTTGGCAGATTCAATCCAGTGCTGGGGTGAAACTGTAACACTTATTTCTCACTTGGTTTGATTTCTTTATCTGTCTCTTTTTCAGGCAGACCAAAGCCTGCCAAATGATGCACAATATTACCGCTATGACACGAGTTGGGGCTAAAGCTTGATTGAGTTACATCCATCCAGCCCATTGTTGAATCATTAATCAAAGCTTTTTTTTATCATTCTTATCAAACAGTCTTTTTTATTATTATCTCAGTCTATTTACTGTATGTATTCATTATATTCTATTATTACCAGTGTTGGGCATGTTACTTTAAAAAAAGTAATTAGTTATAGTTACTAGTTACTCTCCCAAATAAGTAACTGAATTACTATCGGAATGTCTCCTTCATAAATGTAATAAGTTACCAGGTAAAGTAATTGATGCATTACTTTTTTGAAAAAGCTTGTACTGCTTGAACTGTGTGGCTCCATATCTCTCTCCCTCCATGTTGCGACCTGCTGCAGCAGCGCTGAAATCAGCAGCGGAGTTCTCCGTGTTTTTGGTCACTAGATTTTGCCTTTTACTTCTTGTACTTCCATGCTGAAAACACCAGTTTTATCTCCACAGACCGCTCCAGACTTGTTGTTCCTGCAGCTAGCCCTGTTGCCAGATTTTGCGATTGAAATAAGCATTTTTAAAGAGAGAAACCTACATAAGCATGTTTTAATATTTATCCACGTTACATTTCAATTTCAAGTGATATTTCTTCTTTTTTTTTCTCTTAATTTACTTCTTAAACATCCCTTGGTTTAAAGGTGGAACATCCTTGTCTTTATACAGAAGTGAAGGGAGGGGCTGCTGTTATTTGTAACTCCATTATTGCTTCACAATTTGTGCAACCCTGTTTTTTGTAACCAAGAAGACTGCCCTCCTCTTCCTCTCACTGTGCTGGGAGTGTTTTCAAACTGTATTCTACCTCATGTTGTCTTAATTTTAAACACTGTCTTATCATCCAGATGGAAGCAAGAAATGCAATTTCAATTACTCTTTATGTTATGTGCTTACAAGAAATGACAAATAAAAAACTTTGAATCCTTGAATGAACCCAACCTACCAAAAACGGAACCAGAGTTTGTTGTTCAAAAGGGTTCTTTTTGAAAGACAGAGAGGTTTGTTTACCTGTTTGACTAGTTTCAACCCTGTCCCGGGGTCTTCGTCAGAAGCGTCACGTGATGGTGAAGTGACGTGTCATGGGCTGCTTTTATGGATTTACCAGTCAGCAGGGAAGCTTGCGCCCCCTACTGACTGGCGCCTTCTCCAGAACCGCGTCCCAGGTGTGGGATAGGGTGTACGCTCCGTCGTCCCGGTTCATGGATGTTGGTGTACGCTTCCTTATCTCGATGGCTTCTCTGATCCAGCGATGAAATTTGTTACTTTCGGCACAGATGACCCTGGCATTGTCCCAGTCCATGATGTGGTTTTCCCTTTTGCAGTCGTCTGATATGGCTGATTTAAGATTCTCCTGGAGTGCCTGTTCTTTTATTGTTCTTGTTTGTCTGTTGGCTGTCTCCTTCTCACATTCCAAGTTCTAGTAAAACTATGAAGACAGTATGAACCTTTTTAAGGAACCAGAGTTTGTTTGATCCAGACCTACGTGTTGTGTCAAACTACTACAAAATCAACCAAACTTCTTTTTCTTCGCCAACTTATGCACTTTCACAGTCCAGCCCTGATGTCCCTCAGAGCACCATAAAAACCTCTTTGCTCCGGCTGTAGCTTAGAAGTGAAATGAGGCCTGAAAGGTGGAGGAAATTACACGCCATAAATACAATTAGAAATAATTTAATGTGGTCATTTCTGACCCCAGTATAAGAGTGATTTATGCTTGAACTCGGACAGCCCTGCAGTTTTATGTATTTAAATTCTGTCCTTCTCAATTTGGTCTAGCACCATCCACCCGTGAAGCCAAACTATTATTTCCTGACACCATATTTGAGCACCCCGAGTCAAGAGCGGAAAAATCAACTTCATCCTGAATGTGTGTGTGTGTGCACCCGTCCATCTCCTCCTCTCCATCTCCATGTATGGTGCTGCTGTGTAGCTGCGAGGGGGACCGGCCGAGGCTCACTGTTCCTCCGCACGCCTCTAATCCACTGAGCTGCTGAAGGAAAGAGTGCTGACGGTGCCCTTTTCCGCTGACTACCTCCTAATCCAGCTGGCTGCGGGTCTGAGAGAATAATCCTGGATTAGGTGCTCCTCCCCATGGAGCGGCCATAGGGTCCCGGATCGGGGGCCCCCCTGTCGCAGTCAGCTGTGCCCGAGGCGTTGCAGCTTTGGCGTGATGAGAGAACACAACAGTCAATCTGAAAACGCCGGGAAACAGTCTGATTAGGATTGAAATTCATCTCTGCATGTTGCCCTGAGGGGAGAGGCAGCGCTTATTTCAGATGAATAATGGTAAAGAGGGATCATGTTGCAGGGCCTTGTGTTCTTACAAGTGCTTTTCATCTGAGGTGACAAAGATCTGGAAGGAATGAGATCACCAACGAAGCATTTTGACTCCACAGGATGCACTTAAATGTGGATCATTGAGAGAAAAAGCAGCTTTGTCTTAGAGCTCCTTGAAATACAGCTTAAAACACCGATAACATATCAGAGATGGTAGTCTCATCAGGTATCCACGTCAATATGCATGTGGATAAATACTAACAAATATATGACATAAAGAAAAGTTCTTTTTATTCCTCTTTTGTCAATAGCTGTGGAGGTTACAATTTGATCTGTGCTGCCCTCAAAACTGTGGTCGTGTCTCCTGATTGAGAAACATATGCACAGGTCTTGTCCTCTTATGGCCCTTTTCCACTAACACGCCTTGGCCCTACTCTACTCGGCCCTACTCGATTTGCAGCGTGTTTCCACTAGCCGGGTACCTCCTAAATCAAGCTAGTTTTCATACCTACTCTGCTCTGGTTCCAAGCGAGCTGAGTCGATACTAAAAGATGATGTCAGAGACTGCTGGCTACTGATTGGTGTTACGACCGGCTCGAGAGCCGCAACAAACAAGGAGATCGGCACGCAATAATCAAAGTTCACCAATATTTTATTAAACTAAATCATGGAGTATGAGTGTGATAATCAGTGGTGTATGTAAATGTATGGCTGCAGTGTATGTTGTATGTGTGTAAAGGAGGAGAAAAAGGACAAGCGGCTGCTGCGGTGGCGTCCACGAAGAGAACTGGCGTCGGGGCGGATGAACGGAAATAACCTCCGCGCCAGGCCAGGTGCCCAATCAGCCAATCAGCCTCTGAAAGAGCAGACACAGACAACCAGTATCCGGTCATGACCCAAAGGCCCCCCCAAAGGGCGTAACATTGGTCAGACAATGTCACCATCGATGAGTCATGAGCGCGACGACGTAGCATGCTAGCGGTAGCTACCATTAGCTTACCCTCATACATCTTTACTTTGCAGCTTGATTGCTCTCATCCTCGGCTTCCTTCTGTTGTATAGCTTCCAAAACTCTCCCGTGCTTCTCAAGGGGTATTTCTTCTTGCCACCTGCAGCCTTCTTCTGCTTTCCTTTTTTACTCGGTTTGTTACAAAAAGCCACAGATTGTTGTGTCGCGCTCAAAATGATGCCACCGCAGTGCCGCTCAGCTGTTTACAGTGACACTGCACGCTGTTCAGTAGGGGACTGGGGCTAATGGAAAAGCACAACAAGGCGAGTAGAGTAGAGCCGGAAAGAGTAGAGTAGGGCTAGTGGAAAAGGGCCATTATATGTGAATTTCAAAATGGACTCGAACTTTAAGTTCACAATACTTTCTGGCTGAACTTAAATTAAGGATCTACATAGGGTCATGCAGGAATGAGTCCCAACATAGAGAGTTGCCATTTGACAGGTGGTGAAGCAGGTAGTGCATGTGCCCCATAACAAGAGGTTCACCAGCTCGATCCCCTGTTTGTTCTGTCTCATGTTTGCATGTTCTCCTCGTGCATGGGTTCTCCCTATGAATGGTTGTCTGTCTCTCTATGTCCTGCAATCACCTGGCTTCTGGTTCAGGGTTTCCCCGGCCTCTTATCCAATGTCACCTGGGATAGGCTTCATCCCCTGTGATCCAGAAGTTGGATGGATGATGGAGTGACAAAAATGACACCAAGCTTTTTAATAGATAAGCTGTAACTGGAAGCTAGAGGGCTAGGGAGACTCGTTTTTGTCATAAATGTAGGGCTGACCAAAAAATAATGACTTCTGTTTTACATTCATTCAGATTAAAGAAATGTCTATGCGATCCAGTGTTTACGTCTTTTAGACATGTCAACAGTTGATGCACTGAGCAAGCAATAAAAAGATGTGTCACATTACATGTTCTATTGGACTAAGATCTGGTTACTGTGAGAGTCAGTTGAGTGTATTAAAAGCTTTGTCATGTTAAGAAACCAGTTTGAGATGATTAAGCTTTGACATGGCTTGGACACATGGTCAGCAAGAGTAGGTCAGCTGTGGGGTTCAAACAATGTTCATTGGTCCACACCAGGACACCCCTCTCTCCCTCTTTTGTTGGCAATTTGGCTGAAGGTAGTAAGTTTATGTTCTTCAAAAATCCTTCAGATAGCTTCAAATATTTTCATTGCATGCATTCATGGCTTTTACAGTTAGTTTATCAGGAAGGGGGCTCATGTTAGTCTTCACCAGGGTCCTTTAAATTCCTAATGCCACCCCTGCATGAAGCAACAACACCTACAGACCTGGAGTATGGATGTTATATATTAAATAACTGGAAGGTTATAATTAACATGAACTAATCAGTGATAAAGTGAGACTGTTTCTGTCACCTCGTTTATTAAAATCAATGTGGAGCCAGAGTGCCATTTAGTTATTGATTGTCAGGACTCAGAGTAAAGACACAGAGCAGCATGAGCATGGATCAGTCATCAACAAGCTAAATCATGTGTGTACCCACTGTTGTCCCTCAGCTCACACTCTCAGGTTTATTTACCTGCTCGACTGCCCAGGAGAGAGCACTGCTTACGTCAGTGCACATTTCCCCTGGCACAAACACAACGGGGGACAGCGGGGGGGTTTAATGCACCGCGCAAGTGTGAATGCATCATGGAAACATGACTAATCGTTGTTAAGATGACTGTCAGTTTCATGCTTTAATTCTCATAATCAGTGCTTGGTTGTTTTTAAAGGTAGTGCTGTTATTAAGTTTAAGGACTTATTATTGTTTTTTTACTGCCTAAAATATCTCCTGTAGCTGAATTTTCTGAATACAGATGAATACTGAGGGATGTAAAAGACCTTTTTAGATAAAAACATCAAGTATCGTCCATGGTGAACATATATATACAAGATTTTTCAGGGTTAGTGTTTTCATTTTACAGCATTGAATAGATCTGATCCTGTCTGCTGATGGATTTTAAAGTGGTATTGTGGGGGTTTTTTTCAAGATGGTGCAAAACATGACAGACGCCACCTTCACTGGGACATGGTCTGGACTTTTCCAAACATCGTCAACTACTGGATCAAGATATTCCATAGTTTATCAGAAACATACCAAACCCAGTACTTGTCGTGTTTAGGGTTGGGTGGAGCTTAATGTGATATGCTTTGTGACACTGTTAGCAAGAAGAATAATTCTGCTGAACTGGAAACAAAAAAACCCTGTTTATCAAGCTTAAATGAATGATGTACTGAAACATTTACAGTTAGAAAAACAATTTACCCAGAGGGGGAATACAGTATACTTTGATCATAATGGTAACAATTTATGGACTGCTATAAAAAAAAAAAACATGAAAAAGTAACAATTTAGAACACATCTAGAGCACTTGACATCCTCCAACTTATATTATTATCATCATTAATTTGATCTTTCACTCATGTTTTTTCCTATATCTTATCTTTTTATTTATTTTTTATTATCATGTATTTTGTGTTGGCTTGAGGTAGGCTATGAATAAACATTCCTCGGTTTTTTTATCTGTATTTTAAAAAAGCAAAAAAGCAAAATAGAGAAGTAAAAAAAAAAACAGTGGCAAACCAAATGCTAACAAAGCCTACAAAATGTCTGGGACCCTCATGGGACCTTTGATTGCTATTTAATGAATGATAATACACTCACTGAAGCCACAGTCATGGGCACCAACTTGATCAGGTCATTTGGTTTGGAGGAAATTCTCAAGCAAGACGTAACAACATGATGTTAGCATAGCAGCTATTTTACCTATCACCTACACCTCTTATCCCTTTAATGGTTGCGGGGAGGTTGGAGCCTATCCCAGCTGAAATTGGACGAAAGGCTGGGTACATCCGTAACCAACCGGCAGACAATCACAGGGCTACAAAGAGAGACAAACAACCACTTACAAGCACTGAAGGGAAATTTAGAGCTACTGATTAACCTGACAAGCAATAATTTTGGTCTGTGGAAGGAAGCCAGAGTGCCTGGAGCAAGCCCACACATGTAAGAGGCAGAAAGGTTGGAATCAAGGTTAACCACCAACCTTCTTACTGTGAGGCGCACACACTACCTGCTGTGATGATCAGCAAATTTGATCACAAAGATTATCATGTTGAACAAGACGTCTAACATTCATGATCATATCACCGGCAAGTATCCAAGAACACACAGACAGCCCGATGTGGACTTTCTGGTTGGTCTACAAAGGCATGTCATCTCTGAACCAGCCTACGCTTTGTTACTGTAAGGTCGCGGTAGTTTTCTTACTGCAGTGCTGTTTGACTAAATTCAACCACTGCTTCTTGTTTCTCTTCTCAGATGCTTGCAAACTCACAAAACAAACAGAGACCTCTGTTTTTGAAGAGGACTAGAGTTCAGTTTTTTGGTTCACATCTGAGTTATTGAAAGCTTTCACAACAACCCATCTCAAACAAACTTTTCCAAAAAATAAAAAAAAGCCTGCATTCATTTGGTCTGGACCAAAAGTGTTAGCTGTAAAAGGAACCTAAATATGTTATTTAAATCCTCTTCTGCTTCATGTTCTGATGGTGAAACATGTCATTTATTTTAGAAGCCTATAACCATGAGGCTCTGGGCTGAAGAAAAACAGAAATGTTTTTTTCATTACCTCATTTTGAAAGACAGGGATTGAAAGAAAAGGATGAAAGGATGACCGGAATATTGCACATCCATCGGTGTAGCTTGACTGTGCAGGTTTTACACTGAGACTCTCAGCCTTGGGGTGGCAGTAGCTCACTCATAAGGACTTGGTCTGGGGACCAAAGAAGGGCCGGATCGAATCCCGACCAAACCATGCTTGGAAGTTGGTTTGGTAGCTGGAGAGGTGCCATCGGACTTCAGGAGGCAGCAAGCTGTCACTCTGACATCTCTCCATTAGTGCATGATCATAGGACTTGTTTGTGCTTGTGCACGTATACTTCAAAAACCTATGTATGTAAAAGCATGTTCAACAACAGAGTGTAAAGAATTGAATTTCCCGCAAGGGATTAATAAAGTGTGTCTTCTCTTCTCTAACACTGGCACACCTGGAGGACTGTTCAATATATTTCACTGGTCCATCTGGGAAAAGAGTCCATAGAGAGTGTTTTGGGAGGGCTGAATCTTTAAGTAGAATATCCATTAGCATCATATGCACACTGTTTTAAAGCATCTGTCTCCTTGTTCAGTTGGTGAGGCAGTTGAAATTGTAACCGTGTCAACAGGTGACTTTCAGCTGCTGTGTTCCTGAATGTTATTGTTTAGCACCTTAGGAAACTAGGATGAGTTCTCATGAATTTGTTGTTGCAACCTTTGGTCTGTGTGTCTGTTAGCAAGATAAATGCAAAGTTATGAGTGGATTTGATGACTTTTTTTATCTTGTCAGGGCCTAAAGACGAAGTGATTTGATTTTGATGGTGATACAAAGTACAGATTTTTTTTAATGATGAAAATTGCAAGATGGAGCAAACAGTGTTCCCTTTCCTTTGTTAAGATTAGTTATAAAAAACACCACATGTGCATTTGTTTGACATCTTGTTCCCCCATAGAAGCTATTTCACTATTGTATTGAAAAATGGGGGCTTGTGGATCACTGATTTACACCAATCTGTCTTAAGAAGTTCAACTTTTATTTTTTTAGAAATGTCAACACACTAAACGGGCACAGCAGCCCGGAATAGCTTGAGCTTTGTGCTGACGTCCTGTTATTCTTTTGTACATGAATATGCGCACATAACACGCTATTATTGTGGATAATGGATGTTTGTGCAGTCATTTTTAAAAGGTCATGAACAAAAAAACAAAACATCTTTGACAGGAAACAATTTCTCAATCATGTATGAATCATGGTGCTTTTATAACGATAGAGTTAATGCAGAAGTGTGTCTGACTAATTCATTTCCTCTCCCGTTCTGCAAAAATATCAAAATATGCAAACACACAGAGCGCTTTACAAGCACACAAACCCGCAGCAAGACTGATGTGGTGAGGGAGGGGATCTGAAAATAGACACAATAAAATAAATGTGTTAGCACTGACAGAGCGCACATCTTCCCTCTCTGTGTGTCTCCAACACAGAAAGTAAACCCATAGTAAAGTTAATGCCGCACATGCCTCTCCCTCCAATCCATCATAACACCTGTGACATATCTCAGGCACAGCAGCGTCTCAAAACACGCCGCGAGCTCTAAAATACACACAGAGTCACACCATATATCTTCACCTCTGTCACCCTCAATCCCCAGAACGCCGCTTCCCCCCGTCTGCCTGCAGCTATTTCCAGAAATGCCTCATTTTCATTTCAATCTTCTGTATGATGGAGCGCAGCAGCCACGAGACGACTCCTTCACCTAAACGTCGCTAACAGTTGAATAGAGTGCAGGCCTGAAAGAGCCACTATTGTGATGATAAGAGGCTAAGTCGATCTATTTGCATTCAAGGGTGAAGAGACATCTATTTTTGTGTCTCCATGTATGCAGAGAGACGTGCACAGACGATAAAGATGGTTGGTGCTACATGAAAGGAGCTCTGTACATGTTGTCTGTCATACTCCATCACCTGCTGTGTATGGAGGTGTAATTCATTTTCTGTGAGACAAATCTGGAAGTTTCATTTAAAGTCTCAATCGTTTCTGCATTGAGCTTCAAGGCCTACACTTAAAATGAGGCTGGAACGCACAAAGCAAAATTCAGATTTTAACCATTTTTTAAACCCAGGAAAATCAGAGAGACAGATTGATTCAACCAAGCAGTGGTTCTAAAACTGTTGGTTCAGACAGCTGTTGTTAATCCATCTGCAAATATGTGCATGGAAGAACACGTCAGTAAAGTATTTTTAATTTTATGCATTTTGTTTTCCTTAGATCACATTTATTTTGTAAAAGGGAGATGCCACCATTCTTTTTTGTTTGTTTTCATGTCTTGCCTTACTCCCAAGTCATCAATGATAAGCCAATAGACACCATTCTTTCAACTTAAGCAGGGTGCACATAAAGATTATCAGGCTGTTTATGTCACAATTTTCTCCCTTACCAACCAAGGACGACAAATGCCAGATTATCTTCTATTTTTTAAGATTATCCTATTAGATTATCCTGTGGTCTGAGGTGTTTTAAGAGTGAATTTGTCTTGATAATTGGCCCTGAAATGGGTTGGGGCCAGCAATCATAAATATTAAACTTGTTCAATATTTACAACTAAAAATCTTTGTGTGTAGGGAAAGCCGACAACTCCTGAGTCTTGACTCTTTGAATTGTGACATGGGACAGAATGTAGCTGTTACAACCAGCTCGTTATAAGGGAAAAAGGAAGTAACATAAAATAAAACTGAGATTTCAAAAGGTTCAAAAGAAGTTATTTATTTCACAAAGGTACTTGTTTTGACAACAAAATTGAGGCAAATAAACTGAGTGCTGCAAAATAAAAACAAAACGAGAACAAAAAGAGACTCTAACCTAGTGTTATTGTTTAAATAACTAGAACAAACCCTACTACCCAAAAAAATAAATCACACAACCAAAACTAGCAGCACCCAAACCTAGTGTGTCTAACAATTTGCAAAGTACGTGTGGTGGAGATGTGAGATGCGAGAGGTCCCGGGTCCGAATCCCGGACGAGCCCCCATTTATGTTACAACCAGCTCGTTTTAAGGGAAAAAGGAAGTGAACATAAAGTTCAGTGCACCTCCAATGGAGGACCAGCTTATGTGTTCGTGCTGTCTCCAGGATTTTTCCACAGTCTTTTTTTACTTAGTTCTTGATTTTCCTTCAAAAACGGTCCAAAGGCTGCCATCATTTCCTCACCTCCAATGTCCTCTCCCATGTTGTGTGTTGTGTTTTCAGGTTGTTGCCATAGACAACGTTTATGTTTGTTGCTGTGCTTCATCTTCTTCTTCTTTTTTGTTACATCACATTTGATTACGCAAGATTTCTGCCTTGGAGGACTAGATTCTAGATCAGTGGTGGGACAGAATTTTTACGTGTGTGGTGTGTTGTGTTAAGATTATCAAACACATCACACACTGTATGATCAAACCTGTTCAATGCTATTTTTTATCCTCATGTAAATCTCTTCAGATTTAGAAAATCCTGACGTGTGTCACCGCTTTAGCGATCAGTAGCAAGGAAGAGACGGGCAAAGCTTGCCCACCGCTAATTAGTTTAGCTCACCCACTGGGGGTCAGTGGGTAGTGTTAGCCTGTCTCTGCCTACAGTCATCAGATAAACTCTTCAACTCTAAACGGTCCTGTGTGCCTGTTGTGACAATAACTGTTATGTTAGGTTATCTACTTTTAGATCTTGTGTAATTTTCCAAAGAAATACAGTACATGCCAAACGAAACCACAGGGTGCAAATATGCTTTGTTTTGTTGACCTACTTTCAATGAGGTGAGGTAAGACATAAAAACAAAACAATTGCTGGTGCATCCTTTTAAAGAGGTAATATTTTCCTTAAATCAGGTTTATATCTGTATTTTAGAGAACTGCTCACTAATGTTTCAAACCTATGAAGCACATGATGGGGAATTTTTGGATAAAAAAATATTATTAGTTATTGTGCACAATCAGAACAATCATGGGGTCAATACCTCATCAGTTAAACCTTGTAGTTACTAACCCAACCCCTCTTTATCGAAGGACAGCTTGTTTGGTGTTAAACAATATTGTAGCTCACACTCTTCTTGACAGTGATAATTCTGTGTGCATTTTTGTGACTATAACTGTTATGTTACGTTATCTATTTTTAGACTAAGGTTAGCACCTTATGTAATGTTCAGAAGAAATAAATACCAAACTTAACCACAGGGTGAAGACATGCTTTGTTTCATTGACCTACTTACAATGGGGAGAGGCAAGACATAAAACAAAGCCAAAGCTGGTATCTCCCATTAAAGGAGATTGCTTCCTTGATTCAGGTTAATATATTGTTTTAGCGGGCCACTCGGGTATGTTTACAATCACTAATATTCCAAACCTTCAGAGCCCCTAAAGAGGCATTGGCAAAAAAATGTATCAAGTTTCTTATGTGCCTACGCAGAACAAACCTCGATTCAATAACTCATCAAGGAAACACTTGAGTAACAAACCCATCCCCTCTTTGTCAGAGGATGGCTAAAGAGGGGTCAGGTTTAGAACTACGATGTTTCATTGATGAGTTATTGACCCTCAAAGTCCAAACTTTACCAAAGTCAGCGGTGTGGAATCTTACTGGTACACACAGTGTCAGTTTTTGTCAGCAGAAGAAAATTTTGGTGCAAATAAGAAACTTAATCTTTGCAAACTTAATAACCCCTGATAGTGCTGTATTCTCAGTCTATCAGAGGCCCCTTTAAAGGATAAGTTCGGTTTCTACAGCTTTCACATTGTTTATAGAATGAAGTAGAACAATATACTCACCCAGAAGGCTTTCCTGATCCAAACAGTGCTTCGGGAGATATTTAGATCCAAAATCGAGCGCCGGACATCCATATAATGGTAGCACACGGGGCATGTATAGCGCCGCTCCTAAAACTGCATTAATCGTCCAAAAACTCATTAGTTTCACCAATATTTCATCATGGTCCGCTCGCGCTACTCCTCCAAGACAGTCCGGGATCGCTCCACCCATGTTTTTGTGACTGTGCTGACCTCTGAACTGAAAACTGCTCTCTGGCCAGCTGTTCTTCTCTTTGCCTCCGCGTCCTCCTTTCAATGAACTCCTCATCTGTAAACTCTGGCTTGAAACCGTAAGGACACCCAACATATTCAAAGTTCTCCTCCACAACATCTTCATCCGATAGATATTCGCCCATTTTGCACAAAACTGGAAGAAGAAAGTTTTTGAGTAGCCGGTGGTCGCCGCTGAAACAATGAATCGTACTACACATGCGTGGCAGCCGTAAAGAAAGTCTTCAGTTTTTCCTTTAAGGCTCTTTTCCCCCACCTGTGTCTAGTCCGCACTGATTGGTCTACAAGTTAGAGCTGTGGTACTCAGTGTTCCTATGTGTCATATTGTTGAATTAATTCTAATGTCTACGTCTGTAATGGACTCACTATTATGAGCCAGTAGGCTTAAAGTGACAACAAAATAACGGTGTGATGCAACACTGGTAAGTCTATTAAGGGGGCCTTAATAGACCAATCTAAACTGTGCTGTTTTGACCAGTCAACCAATCAGAGTGGACTCAGCCTAAGGGAGCCTTAAGGGGCAGTAATGCTAACAACTTATCACTCCATCAGAGGAACTCTACTAACAAAAACTATATATAGCTTTTTTTGTGAACATAGTCATCAAAAATGATTACATGAACCTGATTTAAGATCAAATACGTCTTGTGTTTGCATTTTATTCACAGGCTTCCCTATGTGCGTAACACCAATAACATAATGCAGCAAGTAAAATAATCTCTTTATCATGGCCACACTGTAAATTGTTACTTGTTGTTTGAATGTAAAAAAATTAGTGCAAGGACTGCCTTAAAATTTTACGTTAAGTCAACTGAACCTCTTAATTATTGTAACAAAACCAGATTTTATATAAATGAAAACCTGCATGTTGAGTTGATTCTTGTTTCAGTTTAATTGATTTAGATTTTAACAACTTTGGGAATTCTGTTAACTTGAAAAATATTTCAGATCAAATAAAGTGGTCTATTGTATGAACTCTGGTGTTTATTTGGTTGCCTTTCAATTGTTAGCTTATTGAACTTGCAAATCATTCATTAATTCATTTTTTTATACCACTCATCCCTTTTGGGGTCATAGGGGGCTGGAGCCTATCCCAGCTGTCATTGGGCGAGTGCAGGGTACACCCTAAACCGGTCGCAAACCCACACATGCACGGGAAGAACATGCAAACTTCACACAGAAAGGTCCTGCCCAACCTGGGGATCAAACCAGCAACCTTCCTGCTGTGTGGCATGTGCACCACCTGCTGTGCCACTGTGCCACTTGCAAATCAATGTCTCCCAAATAAAAATAACCTGCTGTTTTAACTATCACAACGTTACCCAGTGTAGTTTTATTTATTAATCTTTTGAAAAGGTTAAAATGGCGATACTGTCCTCTGGTTGTTTGTGCATCTTCGTCATTTGACTTTGCACTATGTACCTTGGCGGTGTGGATTCACTCATTGCGTAGATACTTTCGATATCTACACCCAACTGGTGTGAGTTTCAGCTGACATACATTGTTGATTTGTGTGGACATAGTTTTTTAAGTTAGTTGTCTCTAGGGATGTTGAGACATTGTCCACTAAAAATTCCCAAACCAACATGGAATTTTATGATCTAGTAACAAAAGTGAAGAATTACATTTTACAGTGTGTGCACTATATTAAACATTTTTAATGTTCAGAGCAGATGTAGAAGCTTTAAAGCCTTGAAACATAACATATAATCCAAAGGGCGTAGTACATCCTGACATGCTGTGTATCTGTAATGAAAGTAAAAAGCTTTTACAGCATGAAGCTGATTCTGTTATCAGGCACTCTGATGGATCCTCCTGCTGACTGTAACCCTGAAAGCTCCATTAACACCTCCAGAGCGTGGAGCCCTGCCCCCTCCATAAACAGCCCAGCCGGAGGTCCCTCCTAATGGGCTAAAGCTCATTCTCAGCCTGGCCTGCTCCAGGTGTGGAGGCACAGGCCTGTAATTGATAATTAGGGGGCAATAACCCAGCGTTCAATGGAGGCCTCACGACAGGAGAGTGACCGGGCCCCACACTGTCACTCTGTCGGGCAAGGGGATTGAGGGGGAGGGCAATGTTCCAACGAGGGGAGATGTTGGAGCGAAAAGGGGGAGCTAAAGATAAAATGAAGGTGGTTTCTTGGATGAAATAGTGTACACAGCACAGCAGTGATGGGGGTGTTTGAATAATGGGCAAGAATTTGTGTTGAACTATCAAATCTAAACCTGAAAATTACAGCAAATATGTAAACAAGAACACTGAAGCAGGGATTCTTATCACATGTACAATGCCCCTGCATATTTTTTGCTTTTGTCTGTTTGTGCTTCTGTTTGTTTCTTTGTTTGTTTGTTGGCAGGATAACACAAAAACTACAGGACAGATTTTGCTGACAGTATCAGGAGATGTAATGGCCAAACTTAAAATGATGAGATTTTGAGGTGATCCAGATAACCACCACTTCCAAAAGATCGTTTTTGCTCCATATTGTCTAACTAATAATGATATCAGCATGATTCCGAGTGCTAGGTGTTAGGGATGGGTACCGAATTTGGTACTTTAAGAGGTACCGACCGAATTCTGTAGGTACTACCGAGTACCGATTCACGTAAAATCAAAAGGTGCCATGTACCATGTACCTAAACCCATCCCAAATTTACATTGAAAAAATTTGAGATCTTAATATTAAACAAATTAATATTTATTATCCCATAAACACACACAAAAGTACCGAAAATTGGTACCGTTGAGTCCCAGGTACCGGGCATCGGTATGGTATCGGTTCAAAAGTGAAAGGTACCCATCCCTACTAGGTGTGGGTTTTCAGGGTCAGGAATCATATTACGATGGTAACTACAATGGCACTGTTGCTAAAAGCTGTAACAACAATATGTGAACTACCTTGGTGGATATTCCTCTCTGAGTGCACTCTAGTTTGATGACATGATGGTTTATTTATTCTTATTCAGTTTTGAACACATCCTCTGTTATTTGTTTTGTAGATAAGGATTTTTTTTCTTCTTGTAGATCTCTTGAGAACAACCAAATGTTCCTGTTATTAAAGGAAGAGGTTAAAATGTTTCCTCTGCACATCTGACTGATGCTCCTTCATAACATCAGTTTGTCATTTTATTTAGTCTGTCTTTTATATTTTGCTCAAGCTACAATATCCAGCTTAACAATTCATGTTGTTGAATCATTAACTAAATCTGGTCACAATTTCTTATTAAGGAGCTGCCGGTGGCTCCTGAGACTGACTGCTTTCTAGTTATATAAAAATTATTTTAAAAAACTAATTTTCTGCATGTTTTAGTTTTTAAATAAAACATCAACGTCCCCGCTGGGTCCCCCCCCCACCACCCCCCACCCCACCCCATGTGCTTGTCTCTGTGTTTTCTGTCACATGTGTTGAGGTATTTTTTTTTTGTGCAAACCTCCACCAAGGTAGGTAACAAGTTGATGTGACATCTAGAAGCAAAAGTTCCATGATAAAGTTAGCATCATAATATGATTCAATCCACACCTGGCACTCAGAATCATGTCAATATCATTTTCAGTTGGACAGTTATTGAGCAAAAATTATCTTTATATACTGTTGGTTATATGGATCACGACCAATATCTAATAATTTTTAAGTTAGGCCATTACCAATATGTCCCGAAAATTTCAGCAACATCTGTTCTGTAGTTCTTGCGCAATCGTGCTAACAGACAAAAAAACCAAACACACATACACCAGTGAAAACATGACCTCCTTGGCGGAGATAATAGAAGATAAATGATGATTTAATAACAGTTTATTTGCATTTTTGGATCAAGGGTCCCCAGAGGGTGGTAAAATAGAGGAATGCACACAGGTAAAAACATCTAAAAATGTATAAATTCACCATTGCACAATGTTTACCTCCGCCAAGGAGGTTATGTTTTCAGGAGAGTCTGTCCGTCTGTGAACAAAATAACTCAAAAAGTTATGGATGGATTTTGATGAAATTTTCAGGAAATGTTCAGCATGGGAAAAGGAAGAACTGATTCGATTTTGGTGTTGATCCAGATCACTGTCTGGATCCGCCATGACGAAAAATGCGATTTTCAGGAATACTACTGAACTAAAATAGATATCATTATGAAACTAATTGCTAATGGTGTTTTCATGGTCAAGGAATCTAGATATTTAGATGAAACAAAGGTAGGACTAATATTTATGGTGAAAATCACAATATGAGAGAGGACTGTGGTGCTGGCGGAGGTCTGCACTCTCTGAGTGCTTTTCTAGTTATTGTGATTGGATGCCAGTGGTCAGAGGATAGAGTGGTTCAGAAGGGAATTGATGTCATAAGTATTTTTGCTGATCAATTCCCTTATTAGTTCCTTCCACTTTGTTCTGCATACCTTGCAAATCAAAGATTACGTTTTCATCAGAGGCAGTCAGCAGAAATTACAATATAGACACCGAAATGATGATCGAAAGGGGGCAGAAGTTGTCAAAAAGATTGCTTAATTTTCACCGTTTATGCCCTTACTGTACGACTTTGAGTTAGTGGAAACACCAACTTGCAGAGGCATTTTTGTTTGCGTTATGGCATTGAATTGTAGAAGTGGCATGGGTTTGACATGGTTGCCAGCAAAAAAGGACAACTTTTGTCCACACACAGCAAAAAAAAAAGAACTGCATCAATAAGCATGGTTGTTAATGGTATTAGTATCCATAAACCTTTTCAATTGTCATCTCTGCATGAGCATGAACATCAGGGTCTTTAAGGGGGAGGGCGTTGCTTTGAGTGCAAACAGAGAAGGGAGCTGGGACTTGAGTTGCCTCCATTTGAGTCTCATCCAAACCCCAGCTTTAATATTGTTTGATGACAGCCACAGTTTAAAGCTCCTGTAAAGCCTAAAAGAGCAAAGGAGCATTTAAGGACAATCGCAGCACAAAGAGCCATTGTAGCGCTCAGGTCTGCGTGTTTTTGCATGAGTTTCTGATAGAGACTTCCTATGAAGCCTGTGATAGAGCAGCTCACAATATGACACTAACACACAAAGAACAATTTCACACACGTCTTTGTCTTACCGTTAAACCACAGATTGTATCAGCTGTAATGGAGCACTAAAACTTCTCTAATCTCACTGCAGTTAAGCAAAGTGCCTCCAACTAAAACTCCCAAACAAGCTGACGTGTTTTCCTTCATCCACTCAGCTGAATCACGTTTTACTCCATCATGGACCCACAGAGCCATTTATTTTTCTAAAAACTGCATTAGTCAGAGAAATGACGCAAACAGGTCTGAGCTCTGAGTAATAAGAAGTGGCGTTTTATTCATTTATTGTCATTTTCTCTTTTATCTTATTTTCTGCTGCAGTGATGCATTAGCCTCCAAGAAGCTATCAATCAGGGGCTAATGGGTCGTAATTGCAGGCGGGCAGCCCCCCCAGCTCCTCCTCTCTCTCACACACACACACGCTCATGGGCATGAGGCCTCTGGATGGCAGTATAATAACTGGGGGACCTTGCGTGATCTCGGTGTATACATTGAGGTAATTTCTCACTCATTTTCTCATTGAAGCCCATTAAACTCATCGTACAGTGACATTCTGCTTTAATCACGGGGTTGAGACAGTGAAGAGGGGAGACAAAGAGACAAGAGGGCAAGTTAATGCTGTACCCTGCACACATGGATCGAACTGCAGACCTTAACCCCCCAGTAAAATAGGGACGGGAGTAAATACGATTTTATCTAAAACAATGGAATAATTATTCCTGTTTTTGGATCCAATTCTTCAATGATTACCCCATCTTAATGGCAACAATGACAAACACATGGTACTCTTTGATACTGAATGTCATGCTGCACAGGTGGCATTACAAGTTGCTGGTGTTTCAATACTTGCTTGAAATTAAACAGATGCAAACATTGGATATTGTGCAGATATTGTACAACCTTTACAACTTTTACACATTATTTACACAGAAAATTCTGAAAAAACACCTGTAATTCACTCAGGTATAGATCACTGAATCCTCTCTGTCTCTCAGTCTGCTCGTTTACTTGGGGTACAGCAGTTTTAATCACGCGCACTTAGTCTTTCACTGCAACTTCGTGTTTAAGACAGGGTGACTGTCATCAATCAGTTTCCCCTCAACATCCTTGTAAAATCTAAACCTCAACCAGAATTTAGATTTTATCCATTTCAAGTGGCAAAACCTGTAAGTCTGAGCGAGGCTCCAACTGCTGTACAGTACTTCTCAGAGGCCGAGAGAGGGCTGCTTCACCAAGGAGCAGTTTAGGCTTTTCTGGGCAAAGAGCAGCATCACTGCGCGTTATTGACACAGTGAGGTAATCAAACATAGTATAACGGTATCTTTAATTGGACACAGTAATGATTACCCTGGGAAAATTTACTGCGGTTTACCATTTTATCGGTAACCATTACATCCCTACTGTAATCACATAGATCTGCCTTACTAAGGCTCAGTTTACACAACAACAAAAATGGCCAAAAACTGGGTTTTCTTTACGTTTTAGACATCTATTTACACTAGAACAGTACCCATAGTGTCTGCTTGGCTTGTTATCGAGATAAAAATATCCAGACATACTTGTTGTCCAGACAAGAAACTCCTGAATCTTTGTGTGTCACTTGCCACTAGGCAAAGCATACAAGTGTTGTAAACCGCTGTTTCGCTACAAACCTACTGTACATCACCAGGTCCTAGCATGTGCACTACAGTGATTTCAGTCATTCTCAGTTCTCAGTGTGAATGTAGGGTGCTTTTTTAAATGAAAGGAAAAACTTTCTGTTTCTGGTAAGAACGATGTGTTTACAGGACCAAAGCATCACTCCCTGACTGTGATCAGTCCAAAGTGGGATGGCTCAACAGCGTCATTCAAAGCTGGAGGAGATGGGGCTAAGAGTGAGATGACAGCAGGAAATGACAACTCATACAGCAATTAGCATGGATGTTACCAGTTCCAGGAGCAGTTTTATCAGATTTGGACCTCATCTTTTATTTAATGAAAACAAACAATGAGAAAACACTTGGACAGAATAAACTTCTACCAGAGTGCAGGTTATTACTGGTCAAAAAGTTAATGGTTATGATATGGATCACCACCAAAATATATATTTTTTGAGATTATGCCATTAAAAACATCTCATGGAAATTGACCAAACTCCATCACAATCTTATTTTTGTTAAAAAAAAAAAAAACTAACAAATAAAAAAAGTTAAGATGGCAAAAAAAATAACCTCCTTGGCGAGAGAGTTGAAAAGTCTACCATGTTTTCCTGCCCATTTGAGGCCTTAATAATTTTATTTTTGTAAATTTTTGGGGGATATAAAATTATGAAAAATAGTTATATGTTAGCATGATGTTTTGTTTTTTTCCTTCTTAATCTGACATGTAGAAAAACAGCTAAAAAGTGCTCAGCAAGGTGACACAGTGATCAAGAAGATGCACTAGCATGTTTTCCTGCCTGTTTGAGGCCTATTAAGTCAAATGTCAGCATATTTTGGGGGTCATGAAAATGTTTTTTTTTTAAAAAGTCATATGTTAGCATGTCTTTTCCTTTAAAATTTGGACGAAAGGAAATGCAGCTTTAAGGTGCCCAACTAGGTGAGAGAGAGCCTTAAAAGATGAACTAGCATGTTTTCCTTCCTTTTTAAGGCCTAAAAAAATCATATTTTAGCCTTCATGAACAAAGAAAAATAGTGATATGATAGCATGTTGTTGTTGTTTTCAAAATATTTACCTGAGGAAAAACAGCTTAAAAGTGCTCAACTATGTGTCAGAGAGCCTTAAAAGATGTATGATCATGTTTTACTGTCAGTTTCAGGGTTAAAAAGTCATATTTAAGCATACTTTGGGGGGTCATTAAAAGGCTCATTCTACAGAAACATGCATTTTTCTGTCCCTAGCCTTAAGAGATATATTACTCTTGAAGAAAACAGTTTGTGGGAAAAAAAAGTACAAAAATGTAGAAATAACTATCAAATAATGATGTAAATTACATTTTAAAACAAAATGCCAAATAAGTATTATAAAATATATTTAAAAGCAGTCATCCCCTGCAGTCATGTCACTGGTGTTACCAGGCGACAAAAGTCTTTTACTTTGGAAAAAGAAATCACTCTGGTGACATCACTTGACTTCCTTTGACCACTTTTTTGAAGATCTATGAAGAGGAACCCTGGTAAGAACATTGTCCTTTTTCAGTTTTCAGAAATATTAACATTTACTTCATGATTTCATATGAAGCTTTTAGTAGTGGTGTAACCAACTTTATTGGCAGGGAATTGCAAACAAACAAATAAAAATGTATTTAGAAGACATAATTTAGTGAATAGATCAAGATTAGTAACATGCTGTGTCATGCTCTGCAGCAGCCATTTTCTTAAAGGGCATTTTTTGTGAAACTGTCACTGGTGTTACCTTTCTTATGGGTTACAATAAGGAACACCAGCGACAATCACATGTGTGGATACACTTTATTAAATGGTGTTTTGTGATAGATGTACCAAAAAAATCATTAAGTTTTCATTTATGTGTATTCATAAAATCAATGACATATGTAACAATGAAGTTTAAATGTTAAAAAAAGAAATAAAACTAAAGACATCCTGCCATCCCAAAAATCCAAGGGACCGAAGGGAAAACAGCTTAAAAGTGCTTAACTAGGGGGGTACTGGTTTGGTGGAGTGGTTGGCAACCAGGCACCCCATGTGTGTGCTTCTGTCGGTCTGGGTTCGAGTCCCGCCTGTGGCCAGTTTGCAGAGTGTCTTCCCCTCCTCTCTCGCCCCCTTTCACAGGCCTGTCCACTGTTTCTCTCCTATCGGTGGAGGCACAAAAATGCCCAAAAAATACATTATAAGGAAAACAACAAAAAGTGCTTAACTAGGTGACAGAGTACCTTAAAACATAAGCTGGCATGTTTTCCTTCATGTTTAAGGCCTAAAAATTCATATTTTTGCAATACTTTTGGGGGTCATGAACAATGAAAACTAGACATATGTGAGCATGTCATTTTTTTCAATATTTTGACCCCAGGAAAAAAAATGCTTGAAAGTGCTTAACTAGGTGACAGAGAGCCTAAAAAGATGTACGAGCATGTTTTTCTTCCTGTTTAAGGCCTCAAAAAAGTCAAATTTTAGCCTATTTTTGGGGGTCATGAAAAAGAAGTAGTCATATGCTAATATGTCGGGTTTTTTTTTTTTTTTTTTGACCCTTGGAAAAACTAGGTGACTGAGAGCCTTAAAATATGTATGATCATGTTTCTCGGTCCATTTCAGGCTTAAAAGTCATGTGTTTAACCCTTTAAGGCCCAAGACCATAGATTATAGCCAGAAAATTCTAATTTTTGGAGCTGAAATGTTTGTTTCACCCTCTGCTAAAATCCATAAAAATCAAAATGTCCATAAAATTCAACATATAGATTTTTTGTATCTCATTTAATACATTAGGTGTTTTTTGGCAACTGGTAATCCATTTGAGGACATTTTTATCATTTATCTGATTGTATTCAGATGGGTTTTTTTGTAATTTGTTGATCATATTGAGTAGATAGAGGTATTATAAAAGTATGTATCAAATATGATACAATTAGCTTTGTAGGGTTAAGTCATAACCTCCCTCTGATTGATTTCTGAATTGAGCCCTGTAGATAAAACTCGCCTTGCCTTTAGATGTCACCTGGGCAGAGTTGATATACAACATACACAATCAAATGATGAAATGTTCTTTCCCTGGACCCAAACCAAGCTTCTCTCTCTACAGGAGTATTTTTGTTTTCTGCAGCCTGCTCCCCAAAGACAACTGTCAACTCCAGCCTCGCTCTCTCTTTCAAGAGAGGCAGCCACCTGACGATGAAGTCTGATCAGATCTTCCCCACAGCTGTCCCTGACAGTCGGTTGATCGCTGTCAAACGCCTGAGCCTACACGCACTGACAAACAGCCACAAACAGGAGCTGTGGATGATAAGAGTGTGTTAGATTGTTTAGGGTTAAACTCAGAAGCACTCCGTCTGCTTTGCTGCTTTTTTCTCAGGGGATGTCTTATACTGTTTGTCAGAAACGTGGAACAGAAATCCCCCGTGAGGCAGGATTCACACCTCACTGTTTTCATCTGTGCAGAGTTAAAAGACAACACACACTAAAAAACAAGGTTTCATCTTATGGTAGCTGCTCAGAGAAGAGAGGCTCTGGATTTAAGGCTGATGTGTTTTTATGTGGTCTTTAGAGTTTCACGTGGAGCTACAGGAGCATTTCACAATACTTTGAAAGAAAAAACCTTTTCAAGTATGAAGTCTGATGGATATACAAATATATTACACCACCGTCCAATGGCAGGTTTATACCACAGCTGCCCTAAATAAACAGCATTGGTAGTTCCCAAAATAGTTATCTATGTCTCTGTAATGGTTAAGACACCAGTATGTAGATGCTCCTGAACAGAACTGACATTTTTTACGACTAAATATATTTAACTCCACCAAGGAGGTCATGTTTTCGGGAGAGTTTGTTTGTCTGTCCATCTGTCTGTCCGACTGTGAACAAAATAACTCAAAAAGTGATGGATGGATTTTGATGAAATTTTCAGGAAATGTTCAGCATGGGGAAAGGAAGAACTGATTTGATTTTAGTGTTGATCCGGATCAGCGTCTGGCCACCATGGCGAAAAATTTGATTTCTGTGAATAGCTAATGAACTAAAATAGATATCATTATGAATCCAATTGCTAATGGTATGTTTTCATGGTCAAGGAATCTAAATATGTAGATGAAATAAAGGTAGGACTAATATTTATGGTCAAAATCTCAATATGGCTAGGGACTGTGGTGCTGGCAGAGGTCTGCGCACTCCAAGTGCTTTTCTAGTTTTTATTGTTATCCGTTAACTTTTAAATTTTCTGCCTAACAAGAAAAGCTGAAGAACCAGTATTTCACATTATTATTTCTTGATTTAGGTGTAAAATTTTTGTTATCTACTTGTATTCCTGAAGAGAAAAAAACTATTTTAGTGGTTGAATGTTCTGTTTGATCAATTTCTGACTTCTCTAAACCCAGTGAGAGGCACAAGTCTGGAGATTAAAAAGGTGAATTCAGTTTGAAATTTCTTAACCCAATCTAAAATGTTTGTCCAACAACAAAAAATACTTCTGCTTTTTAATAACATTGCTAAAATATGTATGCTGTCTTGTTTTATGACAGGTGGCCTACCAAATTGAAGACCTGAATATGTAACAATCAGTAATTCTTTTAATAGCAAATAAAAAGAAATGTCATGTCAAGACACTTAACACAGGAGCAGTTTGATGCCATACTCTTGTTCTTGTTTTTTTTTAATCAATAAAAAGTGTTTCCCTCTTGGAACTTTTACTTGATTTTACTAAATAAAACCACACACAGACACAACCACAGACCTCGTACAGTTTCTCGATCAGTGTTTAATGATGAAATGGATCAGGTGTAAATCCCAGCAGTGTTTTCAGATTGTATCAGATCACAATCAGCAGTCGTCTGAGCTGCGTCTCCACCAAGTGGTCTGGTTTGCTTCAGTTTGGCTCAGTACAGTTTGGCATGGTTTGGTGCAATGAGCCTAAATCTTGCTTGCTTTTCTGCAGCCAACTGTGTGTGTGAGGGCAGGGATGTAAGCTGAGGAAGATCGATGCTGCAGCTCAACTCAGTGCGAAACTCTAAAGCAGAGCAACACAGCAAACATAGAGCAACAACAGAGAGCTTCATGACAGCTGTGCTCTTTCTCTATAGAATATCCAACAGGAAATCAGGTCCTGTTTGAGGGAAGGTTAAAGGCCCGATGCTAGTGGAGGGTATGATAATGAGCTCTGTGCTGACTGGCTGCTCGAACGACATTGAATGGGAGGGGAAGGAGGGGTACCAGGTAGACTTTAAAAACTGTATAGCTATGACATCATAAACCAGAGGCAGTGAAATCTGAGCGTTTAAGGGGCATTTCCTTAAAAAGAGATAAAACATTCTCTGTTTACCAAGAGTTAAGTACAAGGTGACATGTTCTGATCCCAAAGCCTCTTCTGACAACATTAATGCAAAGGCAATTGATTCTGCAGGACATGTGGCCTTTAAAATACTTTGTCAAATTCTACTGTACTTTTGTCTTTAATCTTTCAAGTTTTAAAATGAATCAAACTATTTGTACATGAACACGAGAGCATTCAGAGAGTGAAACCTCCACCAATGTAGCTCACATCTGTAAGCAATAACGTTAGCATCATAGGACTCTGAATCATGTTGATAGTATTTTAAGTTGGACAGTTGAGCAAAAACGATTCTTCGCTAATGATGATTATCTTGATGACCACCAAAATCAAATCATTTTTTAGTTGAGTCATTACCAACATCTCCTGAAAATTTCAGCTAAATCCATCCAGTGTTTTGCATAATCTGGCCAACAACAATGATTCAAATCGAGACAAAGTATCAGGAGTATTTGTGAGCATTTTGAAGAAAGGGAAATTTTCCACGTTTGCAAATAAGGCAATAAGTTCACTTCAACAGGGAATGCTGATAACAGAACAAGGAAAATCTGAGTCCTGAATCCAATGTGGATTCAGGAATTGTTCTAAGGATTTGATAAAATTGCAAGATAAGTATATTATTGCCAAAAAGTCAGGTAGTTCTCAACAGATTTTGATGACATTTTTAGGGAATGTTGGTCATGACACCAGAAAAAGGTGCTTACGTTTTGGTAGTAGTCCGAATCAGGATGTAGATCTAAGATCTTTTAAAATGATTTGTTTACATAACGAGGAACAGTTTTCCTTAAAGCTCGGGTCTACGATTTGAAACCGCAGCCTGCCCTCCCTTCCCTCACCTCTCTGCTCCGTGTTCCAAGATCCTGCCCCCAGCTCGTGTCGCCTCATATAACAGCAAGCCCCCTCGGACAGAGCTACGAGCGACTAGCACAATCTATCAGCAGCAAACTCAATCAAAAACAGCTCAGCTCAACTGAAAGTATCAAACACGACAGACATCCCTCTTGTAACACACAGCAGTAGCCATTTCAACTGGACCGGCGGCAATGCGGGTTTGGCGCCGCCAGAGCGGAGCCGATTGTGGGGGAGGATTTATCTTTCTCAGCCTGTCCTCCCCAGCTCAGCTTACAGTGCAAACGATTAGCGGCTAACAGGCTAACCCGCTCCCCTACAAGTTCTTAGCCCGTACAGGCACAAACTAACCAGAGTAATTCAGCAGACATCTCCCACTGTAGTAAACAAAGCCATTACCTGATCAACCAGGGGCGAAACAGTCGATGCTGAAGGTCTGACGGCCGGCTGAGGCTATTCGTTAGCCGTTAGCCGTTAGCCCGCTAACAGGCCTCAACCCGCGGGCAGAGCTCCGTTGGGCCCCGCGGGAGAGGGAGGCGGCTTCGGTCTCGGCGCTAGGCTTTTCCGGCTCCATGATAGTTCAGTAGCTAATGCTGCTAGCTGCTCACCGGAGGTAGAGGGGAGGAGGCAAGACCATGACGCACTACGCATGACGCTGCGTAGCGAGGGAGACGAGGATTGGATGGACTCACAGACCAACTCACGGACCAATTAATAGTCGCAGGTTCTTAGGTTTGATTGGTCAGCTAGTATGCAGCTTTTCAGCGGATATACTGAATGGATTTTTTTCGTTCTTTTTGGTCTTTATACTGTGTAGATAGGACCATAGGACCATAACAGCCTCATAAACGGTGTTATTAAGATGTACAAAGCTTCCAAATCGTAGACCATAGCTTTAACTTTGCAGAGCAGATGGACCTGCCTGATAAATTGTCTGAAATCACACAGGTCCATCTTGCCAAGCTCCAGTCCTCTACAACTTCACTCAGCTAAAGGCTAGACGAACCAATCAGGGGAACAAGGCGGGAGCTGGAAACGTAAAGACAGTGGGAGCTGACTGCGTGTTTGAAAACAATGGCGGCTTCTGAAGCAGTCTCTGTGGATGCGTCTATTACACATAACAATGTTTTGTTTGATCCATCAACTGACTCCTCTGGTTATGAAAAGGATGGGAAGGACTCCAAACGCCATAGTGATAATTGTCACTGATGGTTCCCCACATGGACAATCAACTCAGAGAAGTTGGGAATCACTGCTGGGAAACAGGGAGAGAAAGCGGAAATCCTCGGATGATGCCGCTTAGTCTATGGTAGTCATGGTTACTTGGCAATACCCGGCAAATTATGCTCACCTCAGATGTATACCAGGAGAACTTGGTAAAAATTGTCATTGACGAGGTTCACTTCACTTGTAAGTGGTCATTGATACATCTGTCTGGTATAATTTAATGTAAGATGATACCCTAATGCTACGGCCACACCGCACGAAAATTCGCAAAGACACGCGTTGAGATTACATACAAAGTCAATGGACACAGATTGACCCCGGGCCGCGCGTTGAACACGTTTGGCACGGCGCGTATGGAGCGTCCAGCGTGTCAAACACCTCTACGCTCTAGTTGAAAATAATGAGCTTTCGACACAAATTCGCGTGAAGCTGTGCCGCGGCAGCCAATCAGCGATGACATTCTCCCCCGAAGTCATTGATTTGATGATGTGTGACGCTCCGGCCACCTGCTCCTGCTCAAACCCCGCTGAAAGATGGAGGAGAGGTTGATCTGCGCTGTTTGCCATCATCCGGAGCTATACGATTTGACGTGTGTACTCTACAGAGACCGGAACAAAAAAGAGCAGGCTTGGGTGAAAGTCTCTGAGAAGACAGGTTTTGAAGGTAAGTTCTGTAAATATTCGTTTCCAGCTGGATTTGCCTGCACGGGTCATCACTGAGTCCGACTGGCCAGCTCTCTACTGCGCCTGCACAGTGATGCACGTCGCCCCTCAGCTTGTCAAAATGGTCCAGCCTCGGGCGTTACGCGCGGCGCGTCACAGGCACTATGCGTGTTTAAATATGCCAATTCACATCCGGTGTGGCCGTAGCATAAGTACTGAACCGTAGTTTAAGCTAACGGCCAACAACAGGGCCTAGCTGCTACGGCAGAACTATTTTCCAATCACCAGCAGCAGTTGTTTTTGAAGGTTCTGCCCTCTGAACACATTTTTAAACAGCTCTTAATCATAAGCCTAGCAAAATATTTCCATGGCTGATATATGAAACTGTTCGTCTGGGGTGTCAGGTTAAGTTTTCCTCATTTTAGATGGCAACTCGCTTGACAAGATTAGAAATGCTTTGGCAAAGGTAAGTGTTGTCTGAACACTTTCCGGTTTCACTTGTTTCAAATGGTAGAATAGCAACAACAAGAAATTCTGTCTAACCAAGTAACAGTTGCTAAGGGGGGCGGGGCTTAACAAAGGATAACTTCCTGGAGAGGATGGCGCTGACTGAGTGTCAAATATCTATTTTTCCATGCATTTAACTGTGGAAACACCAATAATCTCCAAAGCTGCACACCTTACTGAACCAGACTGAACCAGACGACGAGGTGGTGATGCACCAGTTGAGTCAGAAAGGCATAAAAATGACATACTTGGTACATTTTGATGTTCAGCACACATTTCTGGGGATGTTCCCTTTACAGAATAGCCATGTTAAATGTAGAAGAGTTGGCTCTGTGTCTGCTGCAACGTGTTCAGAAATACAACAAACCAGAGCTCGTACATTCAGTGATTCTGATTCAAAATGAGAGAAGTCGTTAATTAGGCTCGTGACTTTCAGTGTCTGTGCGGAGAACGTGATTTCAATGATATTAATAAAATTCATGAGTCCCTCTGTGCACACACACAAACACACGCTTTTCCATTACTCCTCCATCCTGCATCCCCCGACTTTGCTCATTTCCACGCCGCCACCCAATCTCCAAAACTCTGCAGGCATTTTAGAGCGAGCAGCTGCACATGATAGCTAATGGGGAGAAGGAGCAGTTATGAATGTCATTTGAAGAGACGGCTGGAGAGAGAGCGAGCTACACCACGAGAGAGAGAGAGAGGGAGGGAGGAGGGGGACAGCGGAGAGAGGCTGATTGAGGGTCTTAATGCTGCATTTTAGGAGCAATTTGAAGATGTTTTCCCCCCCAGGAGTGTCACTCAGGAGGAGCTCTCAGGGGTAGAAGAAGCCCCGCAGCGGAGACCATCCTCACATCTGGGAGTTGCAAATCACAGAGGCAAGATCACTAAAGATCCCTACACGGAGGCTGAGGCGTCCCCCTCCTCACATCTCTCACTCTCTTTTTTTTTCCTCTAAAGAGTCCAAACAGCTGGATTTTCTTTCTTCCTCCCTCACAGGTTTTCTCCATGATCGCAGCGATAATTAAAGAGACTGGTCGGAGAGGCGGGGGGTTTCTACGGCTGCTCTCCAACTCATTACCAGATGTTTGGAGGTCACTCAAGTTCGTTCACACACTCACGTAGGGCTGGAAAATATGGAGTTTATAAGATATTTTGATACATTATTTAGGGAATTATTAGGTAATGAAATACACTCACTGGCCACTTTATTAGGAACACCACACCAGAGCAAAGATGGACCCCGTTTTGCCTTAATTATTGTTGCATACATACAAGAAGGTGCTGGAAACATCATTCAGCAATTTTGGTCCATATTTTCATGAGAGTATCTCAGATTTGTCAGCTGCACGTCCATGAAAAATCTACTACTCCAACACATCTCAAAGATGCTCGATTGGATTGAGATCTGGTGACTTCAGAGGCTGTCAGAGTACATCAAACTCATCATCATGTTCAAGAAACCAGTTTGAGATGATCTGAGCTTTGTGACTCGGTGTCATCCCACTACAAGTAGCCACCAGAGGATGTGTGCACTGTGATCATAAAGGGCCAGACAAGGTCAAAAACAACACTCAGTAGGCTGTGGTGCTCAACTGGAACCACCAGCAGATGTTAAAATAAGGCAAGATGGATCCATAATTATGTACCACCCTACAATTTAAATGTGGAAGCTGAAGTCAGGGCTCATCAGACCAGGCAAACGTTTTTTCCAGTCCTCTAAACTGTAGCCTCAGTCTCCTGTTCTTAGCTAAAAGAAGCGGCACCCAGTGTGGTCTTTGGCTGCTTTAGACCATCTGCTTCAAGATTTGGCATATGCACTCTGAAATGGTCCTCCATGGTTGCAACAAGTGGTTATTTCAGTTACTCCCTTCTGAACTTCTAAACAAGATGTTTTTACCCTGTGAACTGCCATCTACTGGGTGTTTTCTCCTTTTCAGACCATTCTGTATCAAAGTCTGAGGATGACTGTTTGGAAACCCTGCAGATCGGCAGTTTATGAAATAATCAGACTAATCATGCCATAAATCACCTTAATCAACATGCTTCCCTGTTTTGATGCTCAATTTTAGCTTCAGCAAGCTGTCTTGACCATGTCTACTTACTAATATGCATTAACCTGGTGCCATGTGATTGGCTGATTAGCACTTTGCTGTAACAAGCAGTAGGCTGGTTCTACCTTATAAAATAGCCACTTTAGATTTAAGTCATACCTGACCGCTGACTTCAGTGTTGGCGTAACACATTACGAGGTAATCTGTTTAAGTAATCTGATTTTTTCTGGTGTTATGCAACATGTTAGTTTTGCAAGTCAGTTAATACTTTATTACTTTTTTCATAACAGTGACTCCAGAGTGAGCTAACATGCTAACTTAAGCAACATAAAAGGGCTAGTACCAGCATGCACAAGCGGTGTACTATGAAGGCCTTTGCGGACAAACAGGCATTTGCAGACGCTTGAAATAGGGAGACAAACGTATTTTATACATCTTTTTTAATGTTAGATCAATTCAGAATCTTAGAGTAAGAACAGGGATTCTGACATGAATTTATTATTTCCATCATCTCAAGAGTGAAGATCCCTGTTATGTTTGATTTTAGGATAAGGGGGAAGAACAGCAACATGACATATACGTTCAAAACTTGTATCGTCTCATTAAAGTATTACATAGCTGCCAAGATGTTACCTAAAACACTCTGAGACGTTTTATTATCCATATTTCCCAGTCCTACACTCACCACACATCCAGATATGGTTTATGTGAGAAGAAGCAGAAAAAATACATTCATGTGGACAGATTCTGAAGTGTTGATAGTGTGTAGTCATTCATTTTAAAGTGAAGGTGGAGAGCAGGAGAGAAAAATAACACCATGCTGACAGTTATTCACAACCCAGTCCAACGCAGAAGATAAAACCTCAAGTAATACATCATTAATTCTTCTACCAGGTTGTAAAGCGTACATGATCTATTCCTGTCGTGGCAGAACGTGCTTTTAAATCCACCGATACATCACCCAGAGAAGTTATATTTCATCTAATGAAGAAATGTAAAACCTGTTCTGTACCCTCAGCATGAGAGGAAACAATACTGTCTGACTTTATCAGAAGGAAACACAATAAGCCTCCTCCTGCCTGTAAAGGAAACAGGAAAATGAGGAGAAAGTTCCCTTTATTATCTATCAGGAGAAATCTGCAGAGCTGTATCATGGTTAAGGCTGGGCAATAGCTGCCTATTTATCAAGCGAGTGGCACATTTTTAGACAACACATGAGGTGAAATAGAGTTGTTTCTACCCCTGATTCAAACATGCCAGATTTACCAGATCTTGACTGCATTTCTTTATTAAATGAAAAACAAATAATAACACCGAAAGTATGTCTCATTGACAGGGTGTTTCACTCCACTTCAGACATATTAAGCCAAGAGTTTGTTTAATGAAGTGGCTTACATTTTATCCTACACATCGTGACAGAGGCATTCCCCTAGATTATCTGATTAGCCTGGAATAAATGTGATTGACAGAACGATCATCCAATCACCAGATATGCTTTTCAAAGTTTCCACCCATTCTCAAACACTTTCTATAGGCTCTTTCCAAGATGGACTGAGATTAAATATATGCTGTTTAACATATACTGAACAGTCCATCTGGTGTGTTACTCCAATTTTGACAATTAAAAACTAGATTTACCCAGCGTTGGCAGTTAAGGGCTTCGTTTTTTGTTGCCATGATAAGAAACAGATTGTTTGATTTATGCCTGATTCATTTTAAAGTTTGTCTTTCTGGTATTGGTAAAACCATTTGATTTTTCTTCACAGGAGAATACTCAAAACAATTCAGCTTAACAGTGTCAAGATATGAGTTTTGACCTTTATTGCCCAGACCTAACCATAATGCGAGCTGTTTGTCATGTAAACATATTCTTACCTCTTATTCTTAATACGTCAAAAAATGCTCATGCTAGGATATATTCTTACTTAATATTTGTAAATGACAATAGAAATGAAACATTCATTTGCTTTAGAATAATTTTCATGGAAACTCAGAAGTGCTTTAACTCGTCCCTTAGACTGTAGAGTTGACTACATCCAGACTTTTTGACGATCTGTAGCTCTTTAAGTACCATCTTCTTTATGGTAGATGATTTTTTAGTCTGCGGTGACAGTTGTGAAGTGCATACCCATCAAACCCAAGAGCTCTGCCCATCTCCACTGCTCACCTGTTGTGTGTAGGGGTGCACTCACACTGATCATTCTGTACCATGCTCAACACATTTTACCCCTGAGGTCCAGTTTGTTTGTTTTGTTTGGTGCTCCGCGGTGTACATCAGTGTTTCTTCTGGGTTTAGATATTCGGGGTAATGAACTGCACATAATCACTGATGAACACACAAGTGTTAATTATTACAGCAGTTTTTAATGTAGCTTTAGTTATAGTCTGCTGTATAAAGTATCTTTTCATTTTAGTCATAATGTAGTCATCTAAATTCAATTAAATTCTTATTCAATTTTAGTCTTGTTTTAGCTGATGAAAATTCACTAAACTTTAGACGACCAAATCTTCAGTAAATTTAGTTGACAAAAATATTGTCTCTACTTTCTACATGACCAAATTAGGTCTGATTGGATAAAATCTTATTAGTTACTGTTTAGTTTTCATAAGGGGAAAAAAGGTTGTCGGCATGAACTGAGACGAAAATAATTAAGTCAACAAAATTTACACTGGGTCACACAAGACACACAGGAGTTGCTGCAAAAACAGAAAGTGGTTTTAACATTAGAATGTGATTTTACTGACCACATGACTTACGACTTCAATAAATTAGATGTAACCCCAATTTGGCAAGAGGAGGGTACACATTCTGTGGTATTCTCTGCCTTTATTATAGAGGAGTGGGCAACTGCTCCAAATAAGTAACAGGAGAGACATGAGCATGCTACATTCCCCTTAGCAGGATACAGATTAAGGAAGTGAGCTCTGCAAGATACAACAAGAGAGCTACGCAATGTCAACACTTGTGACAGCAACAATTTTAACTTATGGTGGAGTGTTGGGGGGCTATATTTAATCAAAATTACCAAAAAATAAGCCCTAAAATTAGTGGAGATTTGCTCATTCTGTTCATTTTTGCCCTCTGTTTCCTGACTCTGTAAACTTTGTGTTCACTACCATGTGATGATCGCATAATTAGCGCTCAGATCCAGTAGCAGCAGGAGCGGTGTGAGCACAGACCAGAGGTCACATAAATCATGATGCTGGACCTTGACCTAGTGTGAGTGCACCTTAACCGAGGGGTCTTTTCAATCAAACCAGCACTCCAAATGTTTTATTTACTTCTTAGTACACCATTGTTTTATTGAAATGTAGAATCGTGACCTAATGATGGAGAAAAGCTGTTAAAAAGTGATCCAAACCCTCACTGGCTTGGTCCTCTTCATTATGTATTGCAGCATGTTGTGAGCTTTGAATCAGCCCCTCCAGGGGATCATGATTCCGTGACTGAATAACATGAAATTCAGCATGACTTGGCAATTTTGTTTCATCACAACAACTTGGACCTCTCATTTTAGCTTCCATCTCCTTCCAGCCTCATCAACAGACTTCAGACAGACTTCCTTGCTTTTGTTTGAGAGGATGTGCAGCAACAGAAGCCCCACACAACAGCAAGGAATCCCTGCTGAGGTATATGAATGGGATGGTTTTAATTGTAGGGGTCAAGTTATAGTCAAATAATCTTGGTTTCTGTGCAAGCTCATATGAGCCAGATCAGAGACTGGATTCATGTTTGTGGTGATATCAGTGATAAATTAACACCCAAAACTTCAAAATCCAGCTGCAAATCCCGGAGGGTCTGGTAAATCAGCTCCTAATTAGACACAATGAAGAAGATGATTTAACAGGAGGATCAGGTTTGTGCACTGAGTGAAGGTGATAGCACTATTGGTCATGAGAGCATATCTCCCAGTATTTAAACTGGGATGTTTGGTCGCACCTGTACTTACGCCAGCTTTTCAGATGGAAAAAAAAATCAAAAGGAAGCAAAAGTGCATCTTATACACCTGATTTTACATTAAATTCTCATAATCTGTTTCACGGGTGATCTGGTCTTTGCCAAAACATGATGTGGATTTCATGTTCAGCCATGAGATCCACTTAAATATAATCTGATGTCCCCACAGATATTCCATTGTGAGAACACAGAAACATTTTTATGTCGTAAGAATGACTCCTCAGTTTTATTTGACCCTCAGTAAGAGTCTGCATGAATTCAGGCTGGTTGCCTCAGACCCTGATGTGACCCTCTGCCCACAAAGACCCCTGGAAGTATGCCAGGCCAGCAGCAGACTTGAACCTGAAGAAGCTGCAGACCAACACAAGGCCTGCTGATTGTCCTCTCTGGATGAAGCAGCCTTTTGAGAGCCTGAGTACAGCAGCAAACAATATTCGTCCAATTCGTGTGACACTGAATGCTGCACCCTCTGGTAAGGCAGTGTCCCACAATGCACCGCATGAAAGGATCCTGTGAGAGATCCCCCATGAGACAGCGAGACTAGAAGCAGAGACTGTGGGGCAGCAACCAGCTGAAGAATCCAGCAGAGGGATCCAGAACTTCGCTGAACAAACGTGAGGAAACACCAGCCGAGAGCCGAGCTCCCTGCAGTCTCCACCTCACGACTGTTTCCGGAAGGTAAAGATGTCCCGGGTTTTGGAGCCTCTCTTGCCCTCGGATGGAGGCGTGGGGGTGGGAGTGGGTTTTGGTGAGGGTGATGGCGTGGATGAGGGGGAGGGTGAGGAGGGCTGGGGGGTGGAGGTGCCTCCATAGGGGCAGCTCTGTGAGTCCGGGTGTTCACCTGAACACTCTACAGTGGGGATGTAGCGGCTGTCCCACATCCCCGGGCCGCACAGTTTGCAGAGGTCGTGTAGGCTGCAAGGGATTCTGGGTAGAAGGCGGAACTGGTAGAGAAGGCTGCGAGCCTAGAGGAGAAAAAGATGAACTTAAATATGAAAGACTAGAAAAAGGAGCTGACAAGAGGCAAAGCTGGATTGATTGTTTCAGCTGTTTTGGCTTCAGTCTTTGGCCATGTCCACATGTATCTTTGCTAATATAGCTTCTTTAGCACTAAAGCAGAGGTCCCAAACCACCATTGGATCAGTACTAGGCTGCAGAAAACCAGAATGATTAGTTTAATTACTGCTTTTTTGCATAAGAGGGGTGTTTTATTTTAACAGTTGATGCTATCTGTCAACACTGTGATGAATGAAAAAATAGAACCTGAGATGAACTTGTGATTAAACCTTGTGCCTATGCACTCGCCCACTTTTGCTCTTGATGTGGTTCAAAAATTATACAAATATTTGAGCCGGCACCATGTGAGTAACTGACAGTCAAAGCACATGAGAGTGAAGAACTAGTAAGAATTAATTAACTACCCATCGATCAACAGAAACATAAAATCAGCCCAGACTGATAACTGATGGATAAACACAAACTGTAAATATTACATTACAGCAATTTCCTCTGTCCTCAAAAGGTGTGGTGGCCTAATAAGTAACTGTGTCAAAGGGTTACTTTAAGGTAACTTGAAAGTGGGCCATAAAAATACCAGGATTTTCAAACTTGGAAACTTTACATGGTAATTAACCAGAATAAACTGGTAAAAACATAAATTACACACATGGAAGTTTGGCCGATTTCAAATATAGTTGGAAAATATAATTGAGCAAAGTCTTGACCAAAACAAACAGATTTCAATTATACTTCAAGACACTTGTGCTCTTTATCAATCACATGGACAAAGAACTATGCTGACTGCAGGGGTGTTGAGGCCACTCCGCCTACATGCACTGTGCTATCCTCCATCATGTGCACAGATCATTCTTGAAACCTGTATTATTAAGGCCAAATTTGACCCTGTGGACAAAAAGGTGAAGTTGAAATTATTGTTCAATAAAATAATTTAAACCTGATAAAGTAATGCTTACAAATAAATTGTAAGTGTATTATTTTACACGGATGTCTACCTGAAACAAAACATGTGTATATTTAAGTTTGGATATAAAACGGCTTGTTCAAATGTCCCCCATTTACAGCTGATTTTCATGATTCCCATGGAAAGTTTCCAATTTAGGATGTTTCCAAATTTCCATAGTTTAAAGTCACCTGAACTCCTCCACTTGTTTGCAACCCTACTTGCAGCCAATTAAAGCGGATTGATTCTGCATGAATGTTACTTCAGTGAGG
Organism: Scarus forsteni; assembly: GCA_036419115.1. Classification (NCBI taxonomy): domain Eukaryota; kingdom Metazoa; phylum Chordata; class Actinopteri; order Labriformes; family Labridae; genus Scarus; species Scarus forsteni. The sequence continues at coordinate 10,880,875 of JAZDUH010000342.1, forward strand.
TTTAGAAACACACGCATGGCTCTTTTGATCCTGCATTATGAGTTATACTCTGTGCAACACATCTTTTTGTTTATCTTCTTTGTTGCCACAGACCAACCTTTTATATTGTTTGGTAAAAACTTCTTTAAAGGTGCTATGAGGAGAATCTATTTGCGCGACATTAAGACTCTGCTACCCATGAGCACGCGCGGCGACTGTCGTAATGCTGCATTCAAGTAACCTCGGAACTGGGCGTGACATCATCTCCGACTTATCGGCGTTCAGTTGAAGTCGGAAAAAAACATGCCGATCTACCAGACTATTGTTAGCTGTTGTTAGTACGCCCTGCGTTGTTTTATGAAGAATGTCATTATCACTATGGCAGCATTTTTGTAAATATAAGTCTAACAATACTATGTATACAGCTGATCTAGAGCGACACACCCCAGTCAGAAGTGCAAATAAATTGATTATTACAGGAGCTAAATAACTGTTCACACTGGGGTCATCTATCTTTGATTGTCAACTCGCGTTGGCGAGGTTTCACCGAGTTCCCAGTAGGAAATTCCGACTGCAGGGGGCATTCCAGTTGCAGTTTCCTACTCGGAACCTGTAAATTCCTACGTCTGACTACAACTGGAACGCACCAACAGACGTGAACCAAGCCAAAGCGTGTGTTTGTTGTGATGCTAGTAAATGCAGCTGGACCTTCCTCAGAACTCTGCATTGCTTTCCAACCTCTTTTTTCAACAACTTACAGGATGCAAAGCGACGAGGTAATGTATCTCTTTCCAGTTACGTTGCGGTAATTTTTAATATGTGACAACAAGCAATTTTTGGAAAACTTACTATCGTAGTTTTGTAGCCGGCTGTCCGACCCGACCAATAAGCTAAGGAATAGCATTTTAAGGTAACCAATTTTGATGCTATAAAACTCATCTTGAAGTGTGTATTTCAATCAGGCATATATCTAAAAGTGAGACTTTTCTGTAATTACTTAGAAACTCCTCACAGCCTCTTTAAAGCAAAAGTTGGAAAATTCCTTCCATGGTCAGTCTTCAGGAAACTGCTGACAGTTGAGCTGAAGATCTGCATTGGTTCAACCTCGGTATCAGCCGACATCGGCCTTTATTACAAACATCGGCCATCTGCAAATGATGTGTATTAACAGATATCAGTTTCAGATGTTTGTGTTTTTTCATGCCAATCTAAGTTTGACATCTGGCATACCTAACCCCAAGAAGTCCAGGAAAATGAAAGGCTGTAAAGACGTTTTTCCTTTGTTATTTTACTCTAAAAGTGGAGAAATTATGAGGCTTGTGATGGCACCATTTTTTAAAACTTGCACCATTTGTACTGAATAATACATCAAAACTGAAGAGGAAAAATATTTGTTTTAAAAATACCATCCTACGTGTGGAATAGGCTTTAAGCTCTTTGCCTACTGAGTCCAATCTCAGTCCAAAGTGGGCATGTGTAAGAGAAATACAACCTCATGTGATGTCAGCATGATTACACTCTGACTCTAAGACTTTGTCACTCATTGCTCTGACTTTATTTTGATTTTCTGCCTTTATTCGATCTTCCAGAGTAAGAGTCTGTGGAACAGTTGGTTTTAGCTGTCAAACATAATGGGTTGCAACATTTACAAAGTCACTACCCTTGATTCTCATTTAAACAAAATGAAAACCAAGCCAAGGTCAGTCTAGCAGAGTGTTGCCTGAAGCTAAAAAGCTGCCGTGCCTGCTCCTCGAACAGTGGATGCAAAATCGCAGGCAATAACAAAAGGAGCTACACACGCTGCATGCTAACGCGGATGCACTGCCTGTGGTTGCAGCAGAACAAACAAAGCATCCATAAACATGAGGACACAGGCACGGGCTCAGTGGCAGAGATGCAGATCATAAATCCTCTGCATGGCACTGCAGCATCCCATTAAACATCCCAAGGCCTCCGAGGGCAGGTTACAGTGTACGGGGCTGTTTGCTGCAGCAGTACCACTTTATTTTAACAGTAATGCAGGACTGTGTGGAGGAATTTTAGCGAGCCTGATCGTAAATCAAAGGTTGTTCCAATATTTTAAGATGAATGGATATCGTGTGATTTAGGTGTGCAGTGCAAAGGTGCAGAGTGTCTAAATGAAGAGGGTTAAACACAGGGTAAAGTGAATTTACTGGGATACCTTTCGGAGCACCAGCTCTCCATTCATGTGCATGGAGAGGTTGCTGAAGTGGAGCAGCATTTGGTCAGTGGCGAGCTGCTGTTCTGTCACGTCCTCGCCGTACAGAACAATGATGGCCACACACAGGAACAGGTGGAAGTAATCCGTCTACAAACAGGAGGAAAGATTTAAGTGAGGAGGTCGAGACGAGAAGATAAATCCAAATTTACTTGAAAAAGCACTCGAGTAATGCTAATCAGAGCTGAGCAATTAATCAAAGTTTAATCTCAAGTACAATTACTGCCTTTAGAAATCATGAAATTAGAGTAATCAAGATTAAAAGATCACTGTGTCACATTGAATGTTGAACTTCCTTTTTCAATCATTAATACATTCAGCATTATTTGAAGTATTTCTTATTTTTACGAGTATATTTCAATGTTGTGCCTGTTCTCAAATATTAAAAAAGATCTTGTCAATAACATGTACATTCACCTAAAGCATGAAAGTTAAAGTGTTTTCATTACAATCTATGTGTAATGATGTTCCATAATCGTGATTTCAATATCTGTTAAAAAAGTCCTGATCAAGAGTTTTGCCATAATCAAGCAGCCCTAGTGCTAATGCAGCTTAAAGAGATACTCCAGCATGTTTGAAGTTACTTTGTCTCAGGTGCTTGACATAGTCAGTGAAGCGTCTTAATGGGCTCCAAGCAGCCCTGCACCTTTAAAGGAATACTCAGACGATTTTGGACCCACGCCCTTTCCCTATCATTGACAAATTGAGACAAGCTCAAAAATACCTTTTTTTGTCTCTGCGTCCAGTGGCTGGCTCCCAGCTGTTAGCATCGTAGTTAGCTTAGCTCAATCGCTGCAGGTCAATAGGAGTCAGAGCCGGACTGATGAAAGTGGACAAAATACTCCTTAAAGTGGTCCAGGGGATGGCGCATTAGCACGTGAAGTAAATCCGAATGGTCATAAAACATTTTAAAAGACGTGTTTTCTTTTCAACCCATTAAAATAATGTTTTGATACACACAGACCTGCGCATGCGCAGTGCTCCACGGAAGGACATACCGGCGTCAGCAGTAGCACCCGGAAGAAGGAGCAGGAGCATATAAAAGTGCGCCCGGTGAGTTTTGTAAACCAGTGACTTTTTTGGTGAAAGGAAAAATATCATTCCTGTGTCAGTAAACTCTTGTTCAACGTCCTCATCCATCGTGGCTCTTGCAGCTGTTGCGAGGCTACATAAACGTTGTAAAATATGGTTATGTCCGAGGGTCGCCTTATTCTGGCTGATACTGCTGTTCCGCGCATGCGCAGGTCTGTGTGTATCAAAATGCTATTTTAACGGGTTGAAAAGAAAACACGTCTTTTAAAATGTTTTATACCCATTCTGATTTACTTCACGTGCTAATACGCCATCCCCTGGACCACTGTAAGGAGTATTTTGTCCACTTTCATCAGTCCGGCTCTGACTCCTATTGACCTGCAGCGATTGAGCTAAGCTAACTACGATGCTAACAGCTGGGAGCCAGCCACTGGACGCAGAGACAAAAAAAGGTATTTTTGAGCTTGTCTCAATTTGTCAATGATAGGGAAAGGGCGTGGGTCCAAAATCATTGGAGTATTCCTTTAAGGAGAACAAGCGGAGACTACCAGTAAGGTACTCTACTGTTAACAGATACAGTTATTTTGCACATTTGTGTGAGTTTCACATTTAATACGCAACAAAATGATGTTGACTGAATGTGCAGTTGGCTGAATAATTTCAGAGTGCTTTATTTTTCTTTCAGGACGTCTTTGTTTGGCTCAATTTACAATTTAATCAATTGAAACGTGTTTTTTACTTAACACACCAGATGGACGGATCAGTATATTTTGAAAGTCTCTCGGGGAATAAATACATCCATTGCAAATGTTTGGGAAGCCAATAAGTTATTGGATGATCCCTCTGTCAATCACATTACAGGGCAAACAGATAATACAGAAGGTCGGTGCTGCCCCGTAAAATACAAAATGTAAGCAACTACATGAAACAAACCATCGCAAAAACATGTGTGAAATGAAGCAAATATATAATTCTATTGAGTACCGCATCCAGTGTTGTTGTTTGGCTTTCATTTAATAAAAATATATTGTCCAGATCTGATAAAACTGCTACTGGGGCTGTTAGCGCCAATGCTAATCTCTGTATGAGTGATTCTCTCCTGCTGTCCTCGTTCATAGCTCCGACCTCTCCCTGATCTGAATGATGCTGACTAGGCCGCGCAGCTCACCACTGTTTTAGACTGGAGCTTAGCAAGATGGATCTGCCTGATTACAGATGATGAATCAGGGGGAGTCTCCTTTGAAGGTTAATGCTGTTCTACCTGAGCATGTTGATTCTGCTGATCAACTGTTTCGCTCTACAGACTCAAGAAGACAAAACAACAGTAGAGGAAACTGAACCATACGTGAGTGACTTTGACTCAGGTGATAAAAAGGTTCCTTTTATTAGGATGCACAGGGTTACCTTTGTCAACAGGAGTGCACAGAGGAAGAAATTCTTCAGAATGTATTCTTTGTTTGATAGACAGTATCTCTGTGTATTTGTTTGAAGAATAATTGTGTGTGTATTTGTCAGAGAAAGTGTGTTTTTAATGACAGTCAGCAGTAAGAAAAACATTGTGCTAAAAAACAGTCAATCTATGGAAAATATATTAGGACTGCATTTATTTGATATATTACCAAGCCCTACTTTGGCAGAGAACTGCTGCTATCTAGATCCAGCCATTACCTATTCTGCCGCCTATCCTAGCTGACAATGGGAGAGAGGTGGGGTACACCCTGAAGCAGTCACCAGCAAATCACAGGGCCACATAGAGAGACAGACAACCCTTCGCGCTCACACACTAACCTCTAAAGGTGATCTAGAGTCACCAGTTAGCCTAATTAAGCATATTTTTGGTCTGTGGGAGGAAGCTGGAGAGCCTGACGAGAACCCACACATGCACAAGGCCCTGACTGGTGCGGGGGTTGAAGCAGCAACCTTCTTCCTGTGCGCTACCTGCTGCACCACTGTGCTGCCAATTCTCTGGATATTATCTCTTTTTCTGACCATCTATATACCCTAAAGATGGTTGAGTATGAAAATTCTTAGCAGGTTGCATTGACCAAGTCTATATTCATTGAGTTATTACCGTATGATTGACTGCTTTGCTGTTTATATAAATGGGCAGTTGGAGCAGTGTGTCTAATAAAGTGGCCAGGGGGCATGTTGGCCATAAATATTGGCATAAACCATCTGCTGGATTAAACTTGATACCCTGCAGAGTGCTGAGGCTGCAGTTTCTCCTTGAATTCACAGATCAGTCTCGTGTTCTTTATCCTGCCAACAGTAATCTCCAATTTAAAAGAAACCAAATCAGAAAGTAGGATTTTATGAAATATTGAATCTTTGCTAAATGAATCCATAATCCCTGTTGAATTAAACATTAAACTCATCCAAAACCAAGATGTAATGTGACATTTTATGAGTATTTAGGAGGATTACAATACTCCGCAGTGACAGGATTTAAGGGAATAAAATGGATTTTACTGCAGACGATTTTAACAGCACATTTCTTCCTGCCTCTTAAAAAAAAGCATAATAAAATGCGGTGCTGCATCGACACAGTGTCAAACGCCTCCGTGCACTCATTTATGCAAAGTTGCTCTTCACAAGCCCGCGTATGCAAAGGCAGCCGCTCAGACTGTGCCCTGACCTGGTAGTGAGCCCAGCAGGCCTCCCACATGCGCAGAGCCTCCATGTCGGGGAACTCGCGCTTGAAGCAGAGCAGGATCCAGCGGTGGCAGAAGAGCAGCTGCAGGCCGTCCTCCCCCAGCCGGGTCAGGTGCTGGTGGAAGCGGGGCAGCATGAGACGCAGCAGCTCCCGCAGGTACATCTGAGGGTCAGGGAGAGGAGACAGACTGACTTACCAGCACAGAAAAACATGTTCTGATAGTTTTAATGCTTCAGCTGCTTAGAAACTAATGTGTGTGGCCTGAACTTCACTTTTCCTTCTGTGCAAAGACAAACTGAGGGAACATTTACGCATGTTTTCAATATCTATTCTCAATCTAAAACAACTACAACATTTCTTCTCTCAGGCTGAACTCTCATCAGGCCTCCTGGGCCATGCTTAAAGGGTTAGTTTGGTTTAATTTAATCGATTTAAATCGATTTTCCTTGAACTGGTGCATAATCGATCCATAAAATTCAAAAAGCGATCTTATAAGTTGGGTAGTTTTTTCTTCTTTGGTTGTTCAGAGAAGCAGCCTGTGGTATCAATCCTGCTAGTCTCGTGTGATCAGCGTTTAGCGTTGCTTTCTGCTGAACAAGATCTCATGAGATGTCACTGCAAACAAACATGGTGGAAGCACTATATGGGCACCACTGGCAAGTTTAAAAGCTGATGTTTGGATGTACAGTATTTTAGATTTAACAAGTACAAAGGAAAATACAAGTATGACAAAAAAAACAAGTAACATGCAGAATATGCATTAATGCATATCATTAAAATATGATTAATGTTACTGCTTTGGGTTTAGTTCTTCATGTTAAACAATTTTTAATGATGTACCAGGTCGAAAGGTCACTTTATAAATTTACAGCACTATTTTAACTCAGATATCCCAGACTGAATAAATATCGAATTGAACCGTGAATTGAATCAATTTGAGACCTTGTAATATCGAATCCAATCGATCCAGAAAATCTGAATTGATACCCAGCCCTACACCTGTTACATAGTGCCACTGAAAGGCTCATAATTAACCCACTTATCGGTCAAAACTACTCCAAAATTTATGTTGGCTCAATAATTAGATTAGATAAGATTAGTTGGAACTCTATTATTCCCTTGGAAAGACAACATTAGCAGCAGAATTATACCTGATATAAAGAATTATTTATAAAGATAGATATCAATAAAAATCTAAAGGAAAACAAAAAAAATATGAATAAACATAAATAAAAATATTGTGACTGGCTGGCTACTGCTTCTTCCCGTCCTCTGTCTTCCTGTTTTCCAATAATATGCTAAAGTAAGTTTCTTTACAGCATTTAACTTTTCCTCCTCAAAGCCACTGTGTTAACAACTATTTGGTAAGGAAATGAAGCACTATGTATTCTTCCACCAGGAACTCCCCTCATTAGTAAATGTCAGACTGCTGCAGGGGGGCAGAGGAGCACAAGCCAATACAAATCTAACTTCCTGAAAACTATTATAAATAAAGCTTCATGGTTTAAATATGGACATCAGGACTCATCTCTCTGCAGAAACAAAGTCTGTGGACAGTGACACATTTGCTGATCAGGACTTTGACACACGACAGCAGTTCAAAGTCTTACCCTACGTTCACACCAAAATGACAAATGGATGCTCTGGTTGTTCACATTGTGCCACCTTGCATTTGGAAACACACTTAAAACACAGGCAGGCGACAGGATGTGAGCGACCGAAGGGGCGGGGCTTTCAGGCTGAGGATCAGCTCTGGATGACCATACTTTCATACTGTTTTCACGCTAATATAAATGTATATATAGAGAGTATATATATATGAATATATGTGTGTGTTTGTCCTGTAATTTATGATTTTGACTGCACAAATATTACACAAACAGATGTTCATGAGCAAAGGCATGTGACCTTTTAACCTCTTTTATTTTCCTTTAATTCGTGTTTTAGTCTCTTTTTCTTTTATTTGTGTTTTAGTCTTTTTATCCATTTATTTATTTTTAGGCATTGCTCAAATAATTTTAGCTTCTTCATCTTTTATTGACTTCTTATTTGTTATCTTAACAGACTGGTGTCTTTATGTACTTTTATTCAGATTGTTTATCTTTGCTTCATCTTCCGTCATTCTTTTAATCTATTTATTGAAGACTTTTAAGCTGCCTGTTTTACTGTTCTGTCTCTTTTATTATCTATATTCTACTGTTTTATTATTGTCTTTTATTATTATTTTTATTCATTAATTAATACATTTTATTAATTTTATTTATTTATTTTAGCTTACTTTGGTCCTCACGGTCTCATTTTAGCAGCAGTGTTCCTGTACTGTCTTGGTTCCTATTTTCATTTAATTTACTTTCATTCAGATTTTTGTATATATTGTTAAATATTGTTAATATTGCTGAAAGGCTCATTCTCTTTCATTTATTTTCAGTGGGTTGTATTTATGTTATTTCTATTTTATTCCAGTTGCTTATTGTTTCATTTGTAAATCTTTCTAATGTTTCTCTTGCATCCTGCTGCTGCTGTAAATCTGGATTTTCCCCCTGTGGGACTAATAAAGGTTTATCTTATCTTATCTTATCTTACGTATGGAGGGGACCCTTTGATTCATGGGGCTGGAGTCACTGGACATGGGCCCGTCTATGTCAGTTAGCACCATCAGGGTACATTTGCCCTTGTGTGTTGCTGTACCCTGGGGTGTTGTGTCTCCAGCCCTGTGGGGTTGAGGCCCCCTCTGTGTCCATGTTTAGTGACTGGGCCTGGACTGTTGTGCCCACTTCTGGGGTTTACGTTCTGTATGTGTTATGATCTCCCTCAATTTCATTTTGCCTTTTGTGTTTGTCTTAAATGTTCTTGATTCTGATTAACCTTTTCAGTTTTTCTTTTTTCCTTTGATGCAAAGCTTTTGTGCTTTGTAAACCCATGTTTCTAAAAGTGCTATATAAATAATTTTATTATTATTATGTTTATTATTAACAGTAGCATATAACTTACCAAATATCCCCACAATGTCAGAAACATTTTTTCCAAGCCTCAAATGCTTCCTTATTATCTCTGAACAAAAATCCATCACAAAGCTCTGGGAAACCACAGACAGCATAATAAGCTTTTTCCTCTGTTGTTTTCGGGTACTCCCGCTAAAGATTTCTAGCCTAGGAATCCAGATCAGTCCCCAAATGGCTGTCATCTTGGTCACACCGCTGCTCATCTGCATTAAGTTGAGCTTCTCTCAACTTTAACTCTTTGCTAGCATCACTTACAGTGCACTGCTCGAAAAGCTCCAGAAGAGGTTGTGCTACTCAGTCCCCCTCATGACAGCAATGGGCCTCTGGGTTCACAAACATGGGCTCACAGTTGATGCATCTGCACCATCAGACATACTACCAACATATTTCTTTAGAGTAGTTTTGACCTGTAATTGGGTTGATTACGACTTTTGTTGACACCATGTACTGCTATGTACAGGCTAGAATCCACCCCCAGATATCTTCCGCCAGGGACTGTTTGCTAGGGCCAGGGGCCTCTAGTAAATCACACTTGAAACAACCTGAACAAATCCTTCAAAAAATTTCCTCCCTAATGTCTGGATCGTTTGCACAGTGTGAGTAAAGTCAGCTTTGTTTCTTGTGTAGTTTGTGTTTTTATCTGTTCAATAATAGAATATAAATTACTTAATTCTGTTAATTCACATTTTCACCATGTCCCGACTCCCAACTTTTTTGGTATATGGTTTTCAATGATGCTGATTTGTCAGAGTGGTAAGGACAAAGGCACAACCCATAGACATGCTTCTGCTGGTCTGAGGTTGAGTCCAGCTGTCCAGTCCTGGTTGCAGAGTCTTTGCCTACTCGCTCTCACCCCCTTTCACAAGCGTATCCACTGTCTCTCTCTCCTGTCAATAAAGGCCTAAGAAAGCCGCCAACTGATGCTTGTCTAATTCAATCACACATCCTACCAGCTGCCTCTCCATGTCTTCATCTCTGGGTGAGCTGATGAAGATGGTGTTCTCCATGAGGCCGACGAAGCACCAGAAGGTGTCGCTTTCATCCTGGATCTCGGTGAGGAGTGGGGCCACCAGGTCAGACATGCCCTGGCAGTATCCCATGTCTGGATTAAACACTGCATAGTTGAGCAGAATCCTCCTGTGGAGAGGACAAATGGATGTTAATGAGGGTGACTATCTGAGCAGAAAGCACGACACACAGTGACTTTTGGAAATGTTCTACTCTTTAATACGCGATGAAGAAGCTGGGAAGACCAAGAGAGCTCAAACCACAGAAAGTGTGGCCCCACCCAAACGCTGAGATTAATCCAACATGTGTTTTAGCCTTGCTGGTTATGCCCTGATTCAGCTGTTGCTATGCCAACTCCTCTGGTTACCAGGGAGCTAATTAATGATCTTATTTTGTATATAGATAACACTGAGAGGAAAACTTCCCTGGTGGTTCTCATGCATCAGTAACACTCGCACAAACAAAGGAAAAACCCCCGAGGACACGAGGTTGTTTTATTTTGAGATTTATTTATGGGTGCCTTCAAACAAACACATGATGTGCATAGTAAGTAACTCACCACAACAACAACAGGATCAGCAGGAGCCGTGAGCTCATTTCCCTGAGGAACTTTAGGATTGGTGTATCGGTTCTTCAAGTGACCATGTTATCTGATGACTTTCAGCTGAGTTTGTCCTTCGCCTTGTTTGTATCATTTCAGTCTCAGTTTCTTCCACAAGGACAAGTTTGATTAGTCAGGAATTAATTAGCTTGGGTTAAACTGATGGCCAAGTGTCTTAATCTTTACGTCTAAAATCTAACCTAACTCCATCTTTGGGGAACTTTCACCCTTTGTGTAAAGATTAACGCGAGATGAATATTTAAAGACCTTGAATTATGACCTATGATCTCCAGAATCTAAAGGGCTTGTCCTTCAGTCAAAGTGGTAATTCGTGCAAACTGAGATGTAATATTCACAAACAAGATGATCAGGAGGGTCTGTAAACTTGACCTTTGACAAATGACCTCCTAAATTTGTCCATGACGTCACTGAATTACTGTGGACCTTTTCTGTCCATCTTTTGTCTTGAAATACAGCACGTGACATTACAGTTGGAAGAACATGGACCTTGATGACCTTGACTTTTGGAATAAGAACTTATGAATCTTATCACTCCATCGTAATGTCTGAGCCAATATTTCATTACAGTTAAAAGAAAATCCCTTAAAGTAATGTGCCAACATTTGTTTTGTTTTCATTGTCTTGCCTCACTTGCCTTAGTCCATTACAGGCAATAAGATTCTTCTGACTGTGGGTGCAGTAACAAGGAAGAGATGGCAGAGCTTGCTGCCACTAATTAACTTAGCTCACTGAGCTCAAAAAGACTAACGGCGTGTTCCCACCGAAAGCGTTGAAAACAAGTGTATTTGCACGTCAAGTGAAATCGCGCCGCACTAGACGCTCAAGTTTTGACACTGGTGCAAACATGCAAAAAAAAAAAAAAAAAAACTGCTCTGTATCTGCTGTGGAGAAGTCAGCAGCGGGCTAGGCGCCGACATTGGTACTGGATGCATGCTACCCTACGGACGCAGTGTGAGCTCAGTGAGTTCCACCGTCTCTTGCTGGAGCTGTGTCTGGACGACGGCAGGTTCCAGCGGTACTTCAGGCTGACTGTTGCCCAGTTTGAAGACCTGCTATCCAGGGTTGGTGCCAGGATCTCACGCCTGGATACCAACTACAGGCGCTCCATTCCAGCTGCGGAGCTCCTGTCCATCTGTCTCCGGTGAGTCTCAGTTTAGCAGTTTGTCAAATTAGCAAGACTCCGACTCGGAACCCTAAACCCCAGAATGCTCTGCGTTAGTGACGATCTCCACGCTGATAGGCTGTCCTGGCGTGTCAACATGCACGCTCGCTCGAAAAGTTCAATTATTTCAACTTGAGCGCCAAGCATTGAGCAACGAGCGTTTTTTTCGCTGGAAACGCTTGCCGCTCACAGCTCAACGCTTAAAGCCACTCTATGCACGCCCCGATGCAGCGTCAATTCGCATCTCTAAATTGACTTTGTATGTAATATCAATGCGCAAAAAAATTGTGACGCTTTCGGTGGTAACACGCCCTGTGGTTCAGTTTCGTAGGTATTTTTTCGAAAATATGCTAATCTTAGCCTAAAATAGATAACATAACATAACAGGGTTAAAAAAAAAATGACTCACAACAAGCACACAGGACCATTTAGAGTTGCGGAAGAGTTTATCTGATGACTGTAGGCAGGGGTAGGCTAACGTTACCCATTGACTCTCAGTGTTTCAGCTAAGCTAATTAACGCTGGGCAAGCTCTTCCCATCTCTTCTTACTGAAAATGAAAGAACTGTATCTTGGATTCAGCAGTGAGGTAAGACACATAAAGAGAAAAATGTTGCTGTATCCCTTTAAAGTCTTTGTTTGTGACTGTATCATTGAGCAAGGGATGAACATGGACTTCCATGACCATGACCTTTAACAACAAACATCCAAAATACGATGAGTTCATCACTGAGTCAAAGTTATTACTTGGTCAAAGTTAAAGTTCAGATATGAAGATAAAGAACCGGGATGAACAGGAGACTCAGGAGCCTTGAACTAAGACTTGTGACTTCCAAAACTAATATATCTATCCTAGAGTCAGATCATGATTGTAAAACCAAAAAATCAGCCAAAGTGTTCTTAAGATAGTAGATTCACAAGCAAGGACACCATGCCACACCACCATGTCACCTGTTGACCCATGGCCATTTATTAAAAGCAAGAGTGCATTCATTTGATCATGTTTAAAAAGGCAAGGGGTGAACTTTAGCAATATTGACCTTTTCTTTTGCCATATGATCTTGAAAATATAATAATATTAACAATAATAAAATAATAATTAGAATAATAATAATAATAATAATAATAACTTTATTTACATAACACCTTAAAAGACAGATTTACACTGGGTGCTTTAATAGACAAAACAACAGCAGAAAAAGGCAGAACTCAATCCACAAGGAGTTCAAACAGAAACAAAAATAGCTCAGGCGAAATATTTCTCTGCCATTCATGGTTCAGAGTGAACATTTGAAAATCTTCAGCAAACTTTTGATAATGAATTCACAAGCAGGGGCTGAACAGCTGTGGGTGAGCTCTGCTTGTCTGCTCCTTGTTTCTACACATACAGACCACAGAATAATGTTGATCTGCTTGTCTTCGACTCCGGAGTGAGGCAAGACTGAAGAGAAAAAAAAAGTTGGTGTATTCCTTTAATAAAGACCCTAAAAGTGCTCCTGAGAAATGCGTTAAAAAGAACTTTATGCCCCCGACTTTGGTGCTGAATGTTACGGGAAAAGCTAAGCAGAGAAAGGGGGGCGGGCTCTGCAGGGGGTTTGTGTTTGTGAAAATTAAAGATAAAGACGATAACGGGACGCCAGAACGATCTTTTTAAATTACATGTTTTTATTAAATGACCCAGAAAGAAGTTATCGGTATCACATCAGTACAATGGATGTGAGATAACAGAGGCAGCATGAGATAAGTGCAGCGCCGGTATCACCCTCCGCCACACACAGCACAGGACATAATGCCAGGACAAATACCAGGAGCCTGAGTGAGAGCCACTAAACTAATATGCTATTTAAATCCTCCTGCTCCTCGTTTAGAAAGCCATTAGCTCCGAGTATGCATCAAAAGTGCTCAGACGGCTTAGTCAGAGTCAATAAAGCATGAAACTCATTTGCGGCTCCCCCCGGGGTTCAGAATATGAAATGAAAAGGTACGCCTGTGCGTCGGGCTGAGGAGTGGGAGAGATAAGGTGACAGACGGAGAAGGTGAGAGAGACAAAGATGAAGATCTAAAGTGGGAAAAAATGAAAGGCAGGGGTAATTAAGAGGAGGTATCTGACCTCATGATCTCCACGTTGGGGTTGTTCTCCCCTCTGAAGAAGTGGTTACTGCGGTCTGTCCTCACCACGTCTTTATCCACCGTGAACTGGACCTTCCTCCAGAACTCGCTGTGCTCCTCAGGGCTCATGGACAATCTGAAAACACACAACATATCAGGGGAGTCATCAACGAGCAAGAAACTAAATCCAGTCTCTTCACTTGGACCATGGGTTACAAATCTAAGTTCTTAGATCTTACACTTAACTCACATTTGAGGTGTTGCACCACCTGAGAGAGTGAATCCTACACGTTCCTCCTGTAGGTGTTAAATCCTGCATAAAGTGCTGGTGCCATGTGGTGTTTATAAAGATAGAATCACTCAAAGGATGAGGAGAAGCAGAGGGTCTTAGAGGCTGTTTGGTGTCAGTAAAATGTTTTGTATGTTGAAATTACAACAACATTAATTAATTTCCTTTTTCATATTGGTGGGTTGATGATTGTGTCTACTGATGTAAATGTAAATGTTGTAATTATTGATATAATGACTTCATTGAATTCTACTCTATCAGTTTTCCTATGTTTAAGCAATTTATCAAATGCCACTTTTTATGCAGATTAAGGCTATAGGAAATAGTTATCAAACAATCAATTTTTATTTGCATAGCATCAGCTCAAAACAAGTTCTATCTCAAGCCACTTTACAATAGACCAGGCTGAAGCCATACTCTTTATTTTATAGATACACATGTATATATACATGTATATATACACATACATATAAATATGTATATTTGTATATACATATACATACACTCAGAGATGTATCTATCTAGGCAGAGACAAAACCATGGATGCCTGGATCACAAATCTGTCTTCTAAGCCCCTTGGGACATAACATCTCTGCAACATCTGCTTGTAAAGACAGTTCCTATGGATGCAAAGCCAATAACAATCAAGAATAGAGAGATTAATTTAATATTAACAATAACATCTACAATAAATTTAATCTGGAGAGGACTGATGGTGATTAATATAGCAGCATCTAGCTGAACTGCCATTAAAATGGGTTTTACTGTTCTAAAAGTATGAATTCATGTTTAATGATTTCAATTCTGTTGATGGTTGATGCAGGATAGAGCATATGGAGTCCAGCAGGTCCACAACAGCAGATCCTCCATGATTGTTTGTCAAGGTCATATGTGTGCTGTTTGCAGGAACTACCATGTATTTAATCTTGTCAGTCTCTCTAAAGTTAATATCAGGGACTGTAATGATACTGGAATGGGGCTAAAGGAATGGCCATATATTGTAATCAGAGTTACTGAAGCCTCGTCAACAGCAGCAGACCATCTACATCACAGCAGTCTAGAAGTAAGCAAAACAAAACCTCCTCTGTGGAGGTAAAAACAAAATGGTAACATCAAATAATCATAAACATATTAAAAAAAAAGTGCCTTTTCCAAAGTTACTTTTATATCTACCTAGCTTGTTATTTTTACCAAACCTGAAGACGCAAAATAGTGAAGAGAAATATTTCTAAACAAAACTTCCGCCAGGGCATTTCCAACATTATCAAGGTGGTAGGATGATGGTAGTAAACAAGTGAGAGTTTATATTTTAGGTTTGTTTTAAAAAAAAATTCAATGTTCTGGGTTAAAGCTTTTGAAATTCTCTCCTGTGTTTTTGTTAGCAGGATTGAATTTTTATATAAATGTATGGTGGACCTCAATTTATGTTGTGCTTCATTACAACAGGGAAAGTTTTGTTGTCTGTGTTTCAGCAGGGCTGAATGTCAGGTATGTTCCATTATTAGCGGGTGTTATTTTCAAAATCGGTTCAAAGTTGACTATTGGAAAAAAGTGAGACCCCTATCACGGCGTCAAGGTAATCAGGACAGCCTTTACTCCAAATGTTCCCCAGAGAACAACTCTCATGATGACCTGCAAATGAACCACAAACATGGAGGTGGATGAGCGACGGACTGAAGCAGTTCTTCTCCAGTTAGCGCCCCGCTGAGGGTAATACAGGGACCATAACCCCCCATCAGTCCCTCTGAATGTTATGAGCTGTGTTAGTAATGAACTCTATGTACAGCACTAATGTACTCGAGTCCTAACAAGCAGAGGGGATTTAATTAACACTGTTTGTTTTCCATGCAGCCCCACCAGGAATAATGAGCGCACACCTGATGCAACGCCACGCAACTGTGTGGTTCTGTTTGTGCCTTTTGACCCTCCTGAGCCACCATCCTATATTTCTCTTTCCTCTGGAGAGGCTTCTCAATAGTTTGATGAAGGTTTTCATCACTTAAGATGATTGAGGCTGAAGTGGTTGATTAAATATAACATCACAATCATTGATTTTGAGTGAATGACTTTTATTTTAATAGAGTTGTCATGCATTACATTCGTTTATTTTGATACAATATATTTGTTGATATTGATAGAATATAATATTTCATAATATTCAATTTTCATATTTTAGTCAACAAAATTTACAGGAGATTCAATCAACTAAAACTAGACCAATATTGAAACAATTTAGATGACTAAATTATGACTAACACTAAAAGACATTTTAGGCAAAAGACTAAAACAAAAACCAGATTAAAGAGTGCTTTAAAAATGAACAATGGCATCTTCTTCTCTTTTTTAAATTTATTCTGTTCTCTGTTGAACTTCCAATTATAATAATAAATCTGAATTTTGTTTGCTCTTGTTTACATGTTACAGCTGCATCCATTCATCCTCCATCTGCGTAGCATTCACAGCTAAGGGAAGGACAGATGGTTAGGAGATGAGGGACAAAACCGCAGTCGTGTCTCCTTGGCTCCTAATGATCAACTAGTGGCCTCGAAGGCGGCTCCAGTCAAACGGTCTTTAAAGGAATCCACATCAGAGTCAGAACAAGGAGCCTAATTACTTGACTTCACGAGCCTGCCTGATGTACTCAAAATGTTAATAGGCCGTACAGATGAAACCTGTCCAATTATCATATTCATTACGGCTGAGCCGCGCGGCGTGTGAAAATACGGGCACACTCAACCTTTGGGTTATTGAGACAAATAAAGACTGAGGGACGTGTGAGTGTGTGAGTGTGATTCTCTCTCTGATGAGAGAGTATTATCTGATACACGCTGACGTGTTTTTTCTCAGGAGACCTTTTATTTCACACCCGCACCTCCCTTTAACACTTCCCTGATTGTGCCTATTGATTGCTCAGCCTGCGAAGAGGAGGCGCCGTAGACTCACATATGGTTTAATGTTCGAGTCGATGAAGCAGCCGTGTGACACTTTCAGCTGCTGTTTAAAGGCGTCGGGAGAGCCGTCAGTCTTTTTATGCATCCACGTAGGCTGCTCTGGGTCTGTCATCTGTCTGTCCAGGCAGTTCTTATTGACATAGAGCTCAAGAATCCTTAAAGGAATTTTAAAACTATCCACAAAAATCTGCTCTGACCAAAGGATGAAAATCTCTGAAGCCACGCTCGTACTGAATGTGGCTTGGTGACCAAGATCGTGTCTCCCACCGACTGTCC
Organism: Scarus forsteni; assembly: GCA_036419115.1. Lineage (NCBI taxonomy): Eukaryota > Metazoa > Chordata > Actinopteri > Labriformes > Labridae > Scarus > Scarus forsteni. The sequence goes on from JAZDUH010000342.1 coordinate 10,898,196, forward strand.
ATTCATAGTTTATTTTGTCACTGCTGCATTGCTCAGTGATGTCACGTCTCCTCCAGTTCAACATGATCATATCATGACATATTTTTCATTTATTTGTACGTATAAACTGACATTTCCAGCTGTATCTTTTTCACTCATCCACCAACCACAAAATACTGCAGATGCAGATGAGGAAGGACAGAACAGAAAAACACATCTTCTGTTGTTTAAGGTGGTACTAATGTGCTAATGTTCCCACATGGACATGGACTGTCACTGTGATGTGAGCTGGAATCAAAACAGTCTGTCACGGTGTCGTCACACGCCCACACATAGCTGATTGGCTGTTGCGGAGCAGCCACAAACGATGTCACTTAAAAAGTTTGAATTTTTTCAACTTTGGCGACTGAGCGATGTGACTTGGTAACACAAACTGAGCAACCGGGTAGCACAACAAAGTTGCCCAGATTGCGTCTGTACATGGACATCCAGTGCAACATAAGAGTCCATTTACACAACAGAGAAACATGGCAAAAACTGAGAGTTTCATTGCTTTTGCACCCTCAGTTTACACGGGAAAGGTGCCCGGAGTGCCTCAATTTGCAAACTTTTGAAAGCAGGATCCAGAGTGAAAAGCTTTCAAAATGCTTTCATGTCCTTGTCCATCTAAACAGGTATCAGTGCTTACAGTAAAAATGCCGATCTTTCAGACAAAGGTTGTAAGCACATCTAGGAACAACAAAATATGTGTGCTGCTAACTGTGCTCAGTCAGTATGGTAATATTTGTTGTATTCGCCAAGGACTCAGTCTAAGGATGTGAACATAACTGAAAAGTTTGTCTTCACTGGAAAGTGTTAGTGCACAGACGCGTGTTGTAACACCGCTGTTTCACTATAAACCTTAAACAGCAACCACTGGTTTAGCATTAGAGCTACAGCTATCAGTCTTTTTGTAATCGACTACTCTATCAAATTTTTGCCGATTAATCGAGTAATTGGATAACAGTTAAATTGGGCTCACTGCTATTTTTTTTTTTTTACATTGAATCACTACACATTATTATTACTAGTAGCACACAAAACAGAAAAGCCAGGTCACTTAAATTAACAACTTATTTTTCTTATTTTGAACATTCTGAGCATAAATGGGATCTCAAAATTAAAATCTATACTTTTATTTTTACTCTGGGCCATATCTTGCTTTTTTCAGTATTTTTTTTTAAGTTTGGTTATTTTTATTCTATTCGTATTCATGCTTGTCTCTTTTTGCAAAATTTTTGCCTTTACTACTGTACCACATTGATGATCTTATTTTGCTTACTTTATTTCTAGGACCAAATAATATCATACTTAGATACTAAGCAGTGTATCCTCTAGGTTCATTGCCTTGGGGCGGCGGGTTCAGGGTTGCGGGGGGGGGGATTGTGGTCCATTTATGGATAATGCTCCATAAATAATGAGCACTGTGGGCACACAACTACAACATTCTCAAAAGAATTTAAAATAAACTGCATAAAGTATAAAAATTATTTTTAAAAAAACAGGAAGAATGTAACATTTCATGTAACCATGTAAGCTCAGCAGGTGGAGAGAAGATGAATCAAAGTTATAGCAAGTGACTGACAATGAGGAGAAACTACATGCTGAAAGTTTCCTACACTGCTGCTAGCTGTGCTTCCCGTCCTAGTAAGGACAATTGGCTTAAAAATGCTGAGATTGTTGCTTGGGGAGATTGTTTGGTAAGCTTCAGGTCATCCATTAATGTTTGTTTAAATTGGGTTTTTTTATTATATATTTTTACCGTTATGGTTGCTCCTTCATCTGCCGCCTGAGTGTGAGTGTGTGTGTATGTCTGTATGTGTCGTGTGTGTGTCTTCATCATCCCCTTCACACAACGCGCCGCTTCCAGTCATTTCAATGAGGGACAGGCGGCAGACAGCACGCGTTTGGACCGCCATGTAGAAGCGGTTGTCAAGCACCACAGATTTTGTCCTGCTGCTCAGAAACCAGCGTTTTAAACTTTCTGGCTGTAGTCGCCTGGCAGCAGCAAATCATATCGTACTATCGAAGAACTGGACGTGGGAAAGCATTTCTACTGAATTGTTTTTAGGGAAGGGAGTGTCATAGTAGTATGTCAGAGTGAGCATCTTGAGAGTAGACGATCTTTGTAGTGTTAACGCTGCTAAGGGGGAGCCCGGGGATTGGCTGAGGGTAACGGAAGTGTAGACTGAGAGAGAGAACTGCTAACTGTATGGCTGTGTCCGAAATCACTCACTATACACTATATAGTGCACTATATAGTGTATTCGCCATTTTGTAGTGGTGTCCGAATCCTCAGCAGTCAATTTCATCCACTATATAGTGCACTACAAAATACCCACAATGCACAGCAAATTTGAGTGTACATAAGATGTACACTATACCGTACTCCCGTATACCACAATGCAATGCGGTCGTGTTTTTCCATAGAAGAAGAAGAGAACGGAGGCTGTTAGGAGCTGCTTTCATTCATAAATGTAAATAAACGTTGGAGTATCTTTAAAACGTTCATAGCGTAGCTTTTTAACGTCTTTTAGCAGCTGTAAACAGCTTCGAAATCTGCTACTTATCCTCCCAAATGCCCGGTTTGTTTACGTGAATCTCGGCGCGTCCACTTACGTCACAGGAATAACCGGCTCATCAACTGACGCTACGACGTTTAGAAAATTTCAGTGTAGTGTCCGAAATGTCGTTTGGTCATTCCCTATATAGTCCACTATATCGTTTACACTACATAGGGGATAGTGAGTGAGTGAATGAGTGAGTGATTTCGGACACAACATATGACACGCTGTTTAAGTCTGTTACTAAAGAGAATTAATGATTCAGAAGTTATCGGCTCGTTCTATGACAGGGAGTGTTGTGAGACACTTTTAGGTGGCCTCTGCTCTGACGTTCGCTGAATCACCGCTACGTGGCAGCAGCCTCAATAAAGACTGCATGTGGGGGACTCCGCCTGCAGAATTTATTAAATGTAAGCAAACCATAGGCACAACTATGGGCAGATGGTTATCTGCCTAGCACTGACACCGATTTAATGCAGGACTCTGATGTGAAACATTGCTGCTTATTTACATAAAAAAAAATGCAAGCACACAAGAGGAAGAAATTGACCCGCCCGCAACACATAATTTAACTAGCTAATGTACATTTCTATAACATATGAAAGCATTCCCTACACCTGCTTCCTCTACTCACTGTCAGTGTTTCCTGTTCTACTCTCTGCAATCAAATTAAATGTAAAGTTATTGGATGTGAAAAGTATGTGAACAAAATACACATGATTCTGGGCAAGTAACCTCGGCATTAATTTACTTTCTGAACCAGCCTTTACACGGAGCCATAATCAAAGTAGGTTATTTACTCGCCCGTATCTCAGGTATTGATCACATTAGCTGCTTCTGTTGATGTATAATGAGTGTCATCCTTTTGTGTCGCTCTGCGGACTTGATGTACAGACCGGATTTTACTGTTGACGTGCTGCAGCAGTGACGACGTGCTATCATGCTAAGCTACGTGCTAAGCTAACACGTTTGACATCAGACACACTGCACTGTGTTTTCTTTTCGTCCCTTCTTGTAGTGACCACACACTTGGGACACTCTCTGCCATTTCTTCTGTGGACTCTCTCCTTTCTGTCCCTTTCTTTTCTCTTCCTTCATGATTATACAAGCCGCGCAGCAGCAGAGGTAGCAGGCGCATTGTGCCACAGAAATGACCGTCCTTGTCAAACACCATGCACTGTATAGTAGTCCAGATATATATTTTATATGTATAATAATATATTAAATGAGGCTTTGAGGCACACAATTTGCCTCGAAGATATTTTGTAATAGAAAAATCAAGATTATTTGAGGAATCGTTTCAGGTCTATTGAGCATGCATGCTACAGTGTTTTTACGGATCCATGTGAACACACATCATTTTCACACCATCTTCATGTGAAGGCAGAACACTTTTGAGAATGCAAAGGAAAAACTTTTTTGTTTCTGATGACAGTGTTGTGTAACTGGGGCCTAAATGAGATGGTGTCAGAGGTCAAGGCCATGGATCCTCATGTTTATTCTTTATCTCGATCCTTGCTTGAGCAAAATGTTTTAGCAATGCTACAGACATTTGTCAAACTTTGCACAGATACAAATTACTTAAGGAAAACTGGTAGAATCTTAAAAGTCACAGGTTAAAGGACAATGTTCATCATTTGCTTGTGAATGTCATGAATGTCCAAGGAGAATATCTTCAAAAGTTGCCCAGAGGGGTGGAGTCTCATGTTTATCAGTTACTTGTAAAGACTATAACTCAAGTTAGCCAGAACAGATTTTCTCATACTGAACAAACTTTTCAGTTTTTTTAAACTTTGCACAAATGCCAACTTAAGCAACCATAAAAAATAAAGTAATACACGCAGAAATGTTTTTGCATCATTGGTTAAATTAAAACCATTATTTGCTTCTGAGGTACAATATTTAAAAAATGACTCCTCATGTTCACCCCTTACTTGTGAACAAGACATTTCTGGAATACTTTGAGGGATCATGTTGGGATTTTTACAGCTGTTCTTCTGACTGGAAGATGAACTGATTAGATTTTGGATGTCACGGCTGAAAAACCGTCCCAGCCTCTTACATGACCCACCACCGTGTTTTCACTGTCTGGCTGTTACACACTTTGCTTTGGCAGAAAGCCTCCAGATGGTAGTTCTAGTTTTATAGTGCCCTGATTGTATCACACAGGCATGCAGGGATCACCACGCTCTTACACACACGTATCGGTTTCTCTGCCTCTCACCTCCTCTGCTGGATCTCGTGATAGTGCGTGCGTTTCTGCAGTCTCCAGGCCTCCCTCTCCTGAGACGAGGAGTCATAGCTGTAGTAGTGCAGCAGGAAGGGCCACACCTCGCCACGGATGGATGGGTCGATACCACCAAAGAAGATGGCCTGGCGGGGGAGTGGGAGGTGAGCAAACACGGTGAGCTCAAAGGGACAAACTGAGGGCACACGTGGCTTTACATAGATAACTGTTAGAGTATATCACAATACATGCAAAACCGGCACAGTGTGATTAAATCATCATGTAACAAACTGAGGCTCAACATTCTGCTTATAATATGAAGCACAATAATGAAAAGAAATTGAAAAACGCATTTACACACATAACTAAGAGGTTTAATCACTATTAGCTGCTTTAATCTTAATTACGGGCGATAACTTTTTGCAAAATGTTTTCAGTTATTCATGAAATCCACCTTTTTAGAACCAGAATCAGAAATATTTAAACAATCCAGAGGGGAAAGTCTTTGGTTTTAGTTGCTTTTTTAAACAGTATAAAGCAAAAATACATATAGATATTAAAATTACACACAAGAGATAAGTTAAATAGAAACAAGTAAAACATTACCAAGAACAAAATATTTAGAGAAATAAGAGTAATGACCCTTGTGAAAAGAAGGAATATGTATATATGTATCTATGCATATATGTGTATCCATAAAATGAAGAGCTTTACGCGTTATTGTAAAGTGTCTTGAGATAACACTTGTTATGAATTGGCGCTATACAAATAAAGATTGATTGATTGATTGATTGATTGATTGAAGTAATGAAGAAAAAAATGCACAACTGCCAGGGTTTGACAGATTAAGAAAGATTTAAAGTAGTGAGGTATTTAGTCAAATGTCGACCAACATTACCTTAAAATGTCACCAAATTTGTAGTTCTTGAATCATTAATGAAAATGTGGAAAACTGCCCTATTTCACAGTGTTTAACAATTTCTCCATCCATAGTAGGATGACTACCAAACTCAAACTGATTGGTTCATTTCTGACCTCTCCAGGAACATTCATTAAACTCTGTTCATAACTTTTTGAGTAACCCAGTTACCAAACCAACAAACAAACCAAAAGTGCCAGTAAAAACATGACCTCCTTGGCAGAGGTAAAGAAAACAGTACATCGTCGCTGTTTGGCACAGACGTCCTACCTCCAATATTACTGCTTTTCAGGAAATGAAAAAAAAAACATTCAGGAACTGACTGAATGAAGTTTGCATTGTCTTGAATGTTTTTTTTTTTAATTTAATTTTGGTTAAAAGTCTGTAAAAACCCACTCACCAACACAGGAGGTGGCCAATAGTACTGTTATGAAAAAAAACCAACAACAATAAAAACCCTTAAAAAATGGAGGTAGGTGGATTATGCCTAACAGTGACATTACAGCTACAGCACTAAAACAGATGCTTCAACTGGCTTGAATTTTAAGTTAAGCTCATTTATTTAAGTCTTACTAGCTGAATTTTAACTTGACTTTTGAATGCTGTGACAAAACATTTTTAGAAGTGCTATATGTGTCCATTTTGTGTAATTAATTTGCATATACAGTATGCAATAAGTTTAATGGTAAGAATCATGCTGTCTGAAGTGTTGCCCTTCAACTGCGTTGTTAACATTAATGAGGCCTTCATTGTGGCTGAAGTTGCCCACCCATGATCCAGATGTTCATCACAAAATTTGCAATCGAATACTGCCAAATTCAAAAAGCAGAACCTCCATGTGACCCCTCATGAGTGTTGCAAATTCTGCAGAACTGAAACTCCTAAAAACCCACAAGCACTGCATAATGTGCGTGTCCAGTAAAGAGCACATCTCTTTGTGCATTTGTGCTTAGAAAGGAAATGTCTTGGTCATGGTCTAACTGCCATCGAGTCATTCCAGGAAGACTTGAAATTTTCTGATGAGTCAAACTGAAACTCCATCGCTGCAAAAGCACAAAGACAAGGAACTAATTTCTTTTATACTTCACACAAACTCAAGCCCCTGTGATTATCCACAGGCTGATGGTGCCGGCTCAAACTGAAAGTCAAATGCTGTGATGTGACTTTCAGAATGACTCTAAGTTGCCATTGTGGGCCCAATTTTCCACCTGATGCAATTATTACTTTTAAGACATCATATCACAAATAAAAAGCCAATGACCATAAACACCTGTTAGCACTCCAAGGTGTTACTGTCTTAAGTTCTTTCACACAATCATCTCATAAATTTCACACCCAAACCATTTGGAAAAGTTGTTCTCAAACAAGTATACGATCCGTAGAGTAAGGGCCAATCCCAACTGTCCCCCTTAGCCCTCGCCTAACCCTTACCAAAAAACATGTCAGAAGTGGAGGTAACGTATTCTTGCTAAAGATAAGTTTGAAGTGTTGGTATTTCTCTTCATTTAATACAAAACGCAGTCAAGGTCTGTTACAACTGCGACTGTAGCTGTTAGCATCTATGCTAATCCCTCTAGGTGCAGTCACTTGCTGTTGATGTCTCACTAGCTTGTTCCTCTTCTTGTTCTAAAGGACTGTGGTTGGGCCGTATCACTTTGCGCACAAGATCGGAGCTTGGCAAGATGAATCTGCCAGATAAAAAACATAGAATCATGCAGATCCAGGTGCTTCTGCAGATATTGCGTTGTAATGTTACCAAGTAATCTGGTGTTTGCTGTAGACACCAGCAAGTGTTTAAAGTCCTTCATCTTCATGCACAGAGTTTATTTATTCCATTTTACTCATCAGGCAGCAGAATCCTATGTGCAATGCTTGTGTTTCAATTTTCTCTGTCCTCTTAAATAGTTGGACTTTTTACCAAATTTATTGATTGTTACTTATTGCCATAATCTTTTCTTGAATTTACATTTATTATTACGTGTACATGAAATCTTGTCCAGGTTGCCCTTATAAATGAGATCCTGGTCTCAACAGGAATGATCTAGTTAAATAAATAGATTAAACAACATACATTTACAAGTCTGTTTTCATTCACAAACATGCTCATCTGCTTTGTGCACATGAAACAATCCAAAGAAAATATGCAAATGTGGATTTCATTTTCTGTCCTTGTAGTCATACAACTTATATTGCACTAATCGGTGTATTTTATATATATCGACAGCCCAGGTTGTCCTAAAAAAATGTTATGTGCAGCTTGATTCTGCTTGAAAATGGTTGAGGCTCTGAAAGCATTGTATTTATCATTATTTCATCTGTATGTTTATTTAGTTCAATTCTCCAAATCTGTTTTTATTTCTCCATTTCAGTTCAAATTTATTGTTTTGGAATTTTATTTTCAGTCAATCCATTTTCTTTTCCACATTCAACCTTATGACTGTTTATAATTCTATTTATCTACAGTATTTATTAATTCATTTTTCCCTCAAGTATTTTTTATTTCTCTTCTTGTCATGATTTTAATCTTTTTCAACGTTATGACATGTTAGCCACTGTTTTTCCTCATTTTCAATTCAAGATAAGGTTTCTTCATACCTCTAACTCCGTTTTCTATCAGAATCTCTTCTTAATCATCTTTGTGTACATAAATGAGTGTGTGTGCTGTGTGTGGATAGTGAGGGTGTGTAGGGTCTTGCATTTTGATTGCATTCAATCTTCTACTTTTTATTTTATTTTATTTACTTTATCTTTAATTTCTTATGTGAAACACTTTGTGGTACAAGATTTTATGAGAAACGTGCTATACAAATAAAGTTTGATTGATTTACGCGCCTAAACTTATATGTCTGTAAATTGAATATTTTAGGAGCTGTAGGTGTGCAGGGTACTCAGAGCCAAAACACCACCATGCATCGTCAGGACACCAGGGCAGTGCACCACCTATAGACACACTCCAGTTTACTGTGCCTCACATGCTTTTATAAATCTTGCTATTAAAGTACAGCCCTATGTTTTAGTTTGTGTTTGACTGAAGGTAAAAGGAAACTTGGCTATAAAAGCACCAAGATGATTCAAAGCATTATCGTGAACACACACCTTACGCAGCTTGTACTCCTCCTCCACCTGCCCGTTCTCGTTGAGGTGACGCAGCCAGGTGGTGACATCCAGCCGCCGATAGAGCTTCTCCTCGGGATGGGTCTCTGCTGACGGCAGGGTGGGCCTCTGGATGGAGAACTGCATGCAGGACTTTGTCCAACAATGTCAGAAATTTGTATAGCATTAAACAAATAAAGATAAGTTTCATCTCTCGATAAAATAAAAAACAAGACAGATTTTGTTAGTGTCCTGACCTGGTCTTTGAGTTGGGTTTCCCGGCAGCATTTCCACTGTTGAAAGACCTCAGACAGCTTATCCAGGCCGCCATGGTGGAAGTGGAGGATCTTGTATTGGCTCTCTCTGCTTGCGATGACCAGCTGACCACTGGTGCATGCTTCATCGCTGCAAAAGCACAAAGACAAGGAATCACACTCTTTTATACTTCACACAAACTCAAGCTCTATTCACTCCCGTACTCCTGATTTTTTATATTAGCTGCAACAAACGCAGACAAATTTGTTTTTCCACTGAAAAACAATCATTATATAACATCAGAGGCAGACTAGTGTGACCTGATAGGCAAACAAACCAGAATATTCCACAGAAAAAAACGGCTGGTAAACATATTTTGCAGCAACTGTACAGCTCGTCTGAGCAAGCACATAATGCAACTGCCTATTTGAGTATCTTGTTTTTCTATATCTAAGAGCCACATAATCTAATAATCGTTTTAGTAATCCATATATCTCCTTTTATCGCTTTTACATCCTTTTACTGCTTCTGTGGCCTGTATTGTCACATAGTGGATTGCTCTTTCCTTATATTTCTTTATGTTACTTCTTGACTAAAGAAGACGTAAAAACAAACTGGGACTTGAATGATTAATAAACAAATTACAACAAATTAATATCTCTGTGCAAATGTGACTACAGTTTTCAGCTCTGTGGCAGCAGCAGGAACAAAATTGTTTTGGGCTGTTTTGTTCTGCATTTTGGGACTAAAAATCTCCATCCAGAGGAAAAAGCTGAAAGTGAGTCATTGTTTAAAATAGAGTTAGCATCTCACTGCAGCTGTTTACTGTGCAGGAAAGCTGGGTAGAGCTTCTCTGTACAGGGTTAAATAAGATGCTTGGGTTAGTATGTTAAGTTGTTGTGGTGTCATATTGGTTTTTAAGACAGTTCTTAGCAGTTGCTTCACTGTGTTTTTCTTGTATGTACTTTGTAAACCAAAGCTTTTATGCTACAAAATTAAGTTATACTACCACTACTACTGCAGCTCTCCTACTTTTACTCTCACAAGATTATAACTTGATATCAAGATCAGTTTGTAAACATGAACAATAAGTCTTCTGTGTACACCAAAGTCAGTTATGGAGTTCCCCAAGGTTCTATGCTAGGTCTAATTCTCTTCTCTTATATATGCTTCCCCTTGGTAATGTCATGAGAAAACAGTCTGTCAGTTTTCACTGTTACGCTGATGATACTCACCTGTATGTATTAGTGAAGCCAGTTGAGACAAATCTGTTATCTAAACTAGAAGCATGTCTAAAGGACATTAGGACCTGGATGGCTATGAATTTTCTTCTTCTTAGTTAAGACAAGATAAGATCACTTTGCTGGGCCCCAACACCTTAAGCTGCGTTCATATCAAATGCCACTTCACAACCATAATCACATCGCCCACTGAAGTCCCTAAATACTGCATTTGGTCACTGTTGCCCGTCGCTTTGGCTCGGCAACATCATGTCCGCTCGAGTTTCACCGCCATCATATCATATACCATATAACAGGATGTATCAGATTACATTATTCCAACTGTATCCTTTTCACTGGCCTACCAGCCTGCTCCACTGTAAAGACTCTTGAGATAGCACTTGTTATGAACTGGTGCTTTTCAATTAAAAATTGATTGATTGACAGATTGACATTAAGCCTTGAATAGGAATTGTACGTTAACGACACATCAAAAATCCAGCTGACCTGAAGAAGAGCCTCAGTGACCTCATGTGGCCCAGGTCCACCCTGAAAACACCGCACAACTGCTCTAGAGCCAGAACCTTCTGCTGCTCCTCCCACCGCATGCCCTGAGACTGGCTGCTGCACTCCGAGGGGGCGTGGCTATCCAGACTGGAGGCGGAGCTTACAGAGTGGGTCATGGACTCCTCACACAGCTCTCTGAAAGAAGAATGAAAAATATTTAAATGAGGTGGAGATTGGGATATTTACGCTAAACTTATATGTCTGTAAATTGAATATTTTAGGAGTGCTGGTTTGGCGGAGTGGTTGGTAACCAGGTACTCCATGTACCTGCTTCTGCCGGTCCAGGTTCGAATCCCGCCTGTGACCAGTTTGCAGTGTCTTCCCCTACTCTCTCACCCCCTTTCACAAGCCTATCCACTGTCTCTCGTCTATCATTAAAGGCACAAAATGCCCAAAAAAATACATTTAAAAAAAAATAAATTAAATTAAAAGGGTAAATCAAAATGTCCACATGCCCAATTCTGTTTGTCTCTTTATCTTAGACCAGAAATACTCTGAAAATTCTGAATGGATTTAAATGACATTTTCAGGGAATGTAATGGCACAAGGAAGAGTTGATTATATTTTGGTTGTGATCTAAACACGGATGCAGTTTTCCTCATTTTCCAGAATAATTTGTCCAACAATGTCAGAAATTTGTATAGCATTAAACAAATAAAGATTGAATGACTGATTGACTTCACATTCAGCAGAGACAATGACGAAGAGGGCAGATTTATGATCTGGGTTTCATTGGATTTGTTGCTGTCATAAATTTTTTGTCCCATATGGCTCTTTTTCACTAGCATGCCTTGGCCCTACTCTACTCGGCCCTACTCGATTTGCAGCGTGTTTCCACTAGCCTGGTACCTTCTAAAACAAGCTAGTTTTAGTACCTACTCCGCTCTGGTTCTAAGTGAGCTGAGTCCATACTAAAAGATGACGTCACAGACTGCCGGCTACTGATTGGTCAGACAATGTCGTCATCGATGAGTCATGAGCGCGACTACCTAGCATGCTAGCGATAGCTACCATTAGCTTACCATCATACATCTTTTCTTTGCAGCTCGATTGCTCTCGTCCTCGGCTTCATTCTGTAGTATAGCTTCCAAAACTCTCCTGTGCTTCTCAAGGGGTATTTCTTCTTGCCACCTGCGGCCTTCTCCTGCTTTCCTTTTTTACTCGGTTTGTGACAAAAAGCCACAGATTGTTGTGTCTGTGTGTTGTGTTTAGTCTCGGCCTGGATGGATACATCTGTGGATGGATGGATGTGTAATGCAAAAATATATATGCATTTATATGTATATGTGTATATACATTAGATTAGATTAGATTAGATTAGATTAGATTGTACTTTATTCATCCTTTGGAAAAACCTCCTCAGGGAAATTTGTATTCAGTAGCAGTTCAGTATTCAAGATTGAAAAGATATGTAAAAATATAAATCTAAACAAAAATATAAATAAGATTAAGATAAATGTCAGCTGGCTGGCTACTGGTCTTTCCTGTCCTGTCTTCCTGTTACTCCCCCACCCTTCAGTGAGGGGTTGTGCAGTCTGATGGCCTATTGGACTAAGTGTTTCTGTCGGTCCTGCACTTGTGAAGCAGCAGTCTGGGGCTGAGCAGGATCCTCTGGTTGCTGATGACAGTGGCAGAGGGTGACCGGTATCGCCCAAAATGTCCAACAGTTTGTGAAGTGTCCAGCTTCATGCCTGTCATACTTAAAAGTGTATCTATAAAATGAAGAGTACGGCTTCATCCTGCTTCATTGTAACGTTCCCTGAGATAACACCTGTTATGAACTGGTGATATACCATAAAGACTGATTAAGTGATTGAATAAAGTCAGGGTAAAACAAGTTAAGAATCAACTATACAAGCCTGTGCCACAGCTCCTTCAGCTCAGTTACAGCAGCAGGTGATTTCTATTTTTTGATGCAGAGGTTTTTAAACAGGTATATTCATTCTACATCATTCTGGTAGTCTAAAAACGTTTTTTAATATCATTCTACAAACAAAAAAGTATCTTGTTTTCAATTGGCAGAACTTTAAAAGGAGTTCCAATGAAGTATGACTTCCAGCGAAAATTATAAAAAACTTGATTTTGCTCAAGACAACTGAGTCACTGACTGATTCACAACCTCTGTGAGTGTCAGCAGCCCGGTCTGCTCCACATATGCTCGTGCACATCTATCATTTTTCTTTTTAATGTGGAAAAACAATCAGAAAATTTCATGCAGCTTGCCGCGTTTTGTCCTTCGACAACTGTGCAGATATAAAGGATTATCTAAAGTTCAGCTTGGCCCTGTTGTTCTGTGTTTCCACCAAAAAGGCGGAGAATGGGAGGAATGCATGGAGGCTAGTAAGGACCGACACGCACACACACATAAGGGAATCTGTACACACACAAATCACACTGTCTGCAGTCCAATTTCCCCGTCATTCCCCCCACGGCCGGCGTGTTGTTCCCGGCACTGAAACCTGAGCTGAGGGTTCCTCTGCTGATGGAGGAGACAAACTGCACATGTGTCCAAAAACACACACAGACATTCATGTGACAGAGCAGAGAGTCAACACACACCGGCATCATGAACAACAGCACACATTTCTCTAGTAAAACAAATCACTGGCTGCCATGTTCATTATCCTCCTGCCTTCGCACGCTCGCTTGGACACATGAACACTGACTGTCATACACACACAAGTGACTGGACCATAGCTAATGACCTTAATGTGCTGTCAAACACGTCTGCAGACATGTTAATGCTGAGAAACAGACTAACGCTGACATGTGTGAAACCTGCTGACATCTGAGAAGTGGACGTCATTTACTCCAGAGCACCATTAAACTGGATTATTGTTATTGTGGATATCCAATATAAAGCAAACATGCGCATAGCGCAATAACGTTTGGCTGAATGGTGATACGGTTCATACACACTCACAAGCCAATTTATTAGGTACACTTGAACACCCACAACTGCTTGTTAATGTGCCTATGTTATTGGCTGCTATTCACAAAGCAGTAACTCAATGCATTTAAGCACCTCGACATGGTCAAAAGGGAAGAAAGGTCCTTAGAGTGATCTTATATATGGGCAATGATGTAATCCCAAAAAAGAACAAAAGGTTAATCCACAGGGGACAGGTATCAGATAGTGTTGTTCATTACCTTTTATGTTTACAATTATTGCAGCCTTGAGTTTTGGCCAATACCAATATCGATCTGATATGATATCAGCAGGAATCATACATACTTTTATTACTTACTTTGAAGTATGGACTGTAAGAAAAGCCTTGATCAAGTGAGATTACTCAAACAGAGTACAGTAGTCAGCAATAGTGGGTAAGAAAAAAACTAGCCAATGGGTTAAATACATTTTAACCTTATACATAAGAATATACTACCATTAAATAAAATAAATAAAAAATAAATTAGAAAACCCTGAACAGTAACCTCAATAAGTCCAATAAAAACAAAAACATATATTTTAAATTGCAAAATAACCACTGTGTTCAATTTAAACATGAGCATATTCTACAACTGAAATAAATAAATATTGTATTGCTTGTATAGGAGTTTTAATATCAGATATTTTAGATGCAAACCGATATAATATACTTGTTTTTATGCTGATATCGGACCAATATCCAATATCAATGTGGGATTGGGACATCCCAGGTAATATTAACAAATACATGTTTTCAACAAATATTGTCCAATATTGATAAGCTTTCGATGAATGAGGGTTCACTAGAAAATAATGTAATCACTTTTTCAATCAGACTGATCATCTTGTTATTGATTTTCTTTTTATCTATATTTTTAACTTTCTTTTATTTAAGCTGACTACTTTTGAATTATTTACTTATTTCACGGTTTAGTCTTGGGGCTTGTTTTATTCTTTGCCTCATCTGTTGTTTTTATGTTACTATGGTTTGTTTCTGTTTTTTTATGTACAATCTGCTCCAAACAAGAGCCCTGAAAGTGACTGATAACATTATTTGAACTGAAATGAATTTATGTTTCTCTTTTCAACATATTTATACCTGCTCAGACAAACCTTGGAAAAACACTGAAATAAAATCAAGAATTTGAGAAAGGGAATAGAAAAAAATAGTTTGCGTTCTCAGAGTTTTTGAAGCAAAATAAGCCATTCAAAGGCATAGTTGTGTCCTTATCTCCCATAGCTATGAGATACAATGAGCAGCATCACACGATACTTCATTTTTCTTCCAGAAAACAAACTTTTCCAATTCTCCAAACAGATGTGACAGGTACAGACGAGAGGCGTGCTGGTGCGCCTCTCGGTGGAGGCCGGCCAAATGTAATCTATCAGCCCTGAATCAATCATGTCTGGCTAATCATTTCACCGTTAGCAGATGGGAAAATAACAAGGCTGATCAATCCAAGCTGCACCGTTTCCTCTGCGATCCAGTGATTTACTGCTGACTGTCTCATGTATCACGCCACAGAGCCGACTGTGGAATAAAAGCAGACAGGGGCAGAGAGCTCTGGATAAGTCGTCTGAAAGCTCTTTTAAAGGACTACTGTACTCATAACTCCAATGACTGTCAGGGCTGGAGTGTTAACAAGGTCCAAAAGTATTTACAGTCCACATTTCCTTCATTCTTCTGCGCACCGAAAGTATGCGTGCAAAACCGTTTGTGCTTAATTTTCCGCAGAGAGCAAGAACTCTCAGCAGTGCATGATTCTTTGCATCGAGGCATGGACTGTCTGCTGAGCCGCAGCCAAGCAGAAAGTCACTGACTGATTCACAACCTCTGTGAGTGTCAGCAGCCGGGGTCTGTTCATACTGAAGCAACATGCTGTACAGATACTAAAGGTAAACAGGCTGTTATGATGGAGTCAGGCTGCTGCAGGTCCCACCAGGCCAGAGTGACATCAGACTGCCCCCAGGCCCTTCATAACACCTCGCTCTGCATGAACAGAGAGGCTTTTCCCATGAGAGAAAGGTGCTGTCAGGTCACCCTGAGAACAGGACCACAGCCCACAGGCCTACAGGGACCAACAGGCCCTTCAGATAATCTCTGCAGGGAACAGAGTGTTAGAGGAGGGAGGGAGCTGAGTGGGCTCATACTGGAAAAATGGTCAGAACAGAGAGAGGACAAATCATCAGATACAAACTCACTCATTCTCAGAGAAAAGGTGGCAGGAGGGCATGAATCCTATTCTCCCTATACTTAATCAGAAACACTGTCATAGCACATTTCAGTATAAGACACTACAGCAGCCATTTGGTGTTGTCACTTATTAAAAAACTAGAAAAGCACTCGGAGAGCGAAGACCTCCGCCAGCGCCACAGTCTTCAGCCATATTGTGATTTTGACCATAAATATTAGTCCTAACTGTATTTCGTTGAAATATATAGATTCCTTGACCATGAAATAGGGGTGTGCAATATGACGATATTAAATCGTTAAGGATTATAACGTGGGGATGATCTCATAAAACAGAAAGATCATCAGATCGTCTGTGTGGGCTCAGAGACTTTGACGCGCACCCAACTAGTCAATTGTAGCACATCACGCGCAGTGCATGGTGGGATCTCCTGTTTGGTTATGCAGCATGAAGCCATGGCGGAAAGAGAAAATGAGATAAAAATCCAAAAATCTGTTCTAAAGCAGCTATATTATTCACGCAGGTTATAGACATTGCAGTTAGATAACATTTGTTTAGAATTGTTGCACTTTAAGAGATAATGTTGATAGTGTTGTTCATTACCTTTTATGTTTACAATTATTGCACATTTTTATAAAAACTGCACTATTTAAATTAAAACCTGTTCAGAATGTTTATTCAGCTTTAATTGTCTTTTTCTTTGCTTTTAGGGTTTTACATGTTTTGTATGTTAAACACAGGGAAAAAAATGGTCCAACATGCAAATTAGTCTAGAAAAATCAAAGTAAAAAAAGAATCGTGATATGATATTTTTTCCATATCGCCCACCCCTACCATGAAAACATACCATTAGCAGTTGGATTCATAATGATATCTATTTGAATTCAGTAGTTATTCACAGAAATCACATTTTTCGCCATGGCGGCCAGACGCTGATCCGGATCAACACCAAAATCAAATCAGTTCTTCCTTTTCCCATGCTGAACATTTCCTGAAAATTTCATCAAAATCCATCCATCACTTTTTGAGTTATTTTGTTCACAGACAGACAGACAGACGGACGGACAGACGGATGGACAAACTCTCCCGAAAACATAACCTCCTTGGCGGAGGTAAAAAACAATACACCATTTTTTGGAACCAAAAGCTAAAATAAATGTTGGAAAAAATACAATAAAAATTATTAATACATGGCCACTATGAATCCATGTATTTTTTTCACTTTCTATTGCTTTTTTGAAAAGTAACAACAATACAAAGCATATAAACAAGTAGACAGAACACATAAAAAGTATAAAATATGCCAAAAAAAAAGGAAAATAAAGTAGAACAAACAGGGAAATCATTCTGTGGACACAGTTTTCTGAGGATAAATCCAGAGTAAGTTCAGGAGTAACACAGACTGACTGTAGCTGGTCCTTATTATAACCTTATTTAGATTTTAAATTATAACAAACTACAGTAAAAACATTCAAAGGGTAAGCATAGGCAGTGTCCATCACACCTCAACGGTTCACACATCGGCAATGTCATCCACATTTATTTCATCATAACCTGCCATCACATTTGGCTTTGGAATCTTTATCATACAGGCATTTTGATTTACCGTGACATACATTACATACCGAATCCATTAAATTTTGCCAAGCCAAATATCACAATACTATCCATTCACCACCTCTAAGTATTAGTCCATACTTTGTTTGTAAAGAAATGTTAAAGGCAAATATTTGGGATTTAGAAACTGGAACGTTCTTGTTAACAACATGTAGAAAGAAGCTTTAAGAGACTTGAATTATGTGGTTGGTTAAAATATCTACATATTTGTTGTAATCAATTTCTATGAAAGAATTACATTTTCTATTTTTGCTCATTATTTTTTTTACAGTAACTGTCAGTTTGTTATAATATAGCTCTAAGGCTGTGTAAAAGGTTAAACCCTCTTGGCAACAAAGTTGGCTATCTCTGCTCTAGCATGTTAACATTGCCAAGCTCCAGTCTACAATGACTGTGAGAGACCAAAGAGGCACGGACCAATCAGAGTCCTTTAGGGCAGGAAGATTTAAGGAGCTACAAGTGAGACAACAGGAAGTGACTACTTCTACTGTTGTGTTACTCAACACTGGTCTTGGTCTTGTCTCGGACTCGAGAGCATTTTACTCGATCTTGTCTCGGTCTCGGACTGGGGATTTTCCATCAAGACTGATCAAGACCAGCACTGATCTGCTGTTGTTCCACTTCATTAATGTGAATAAGGAGGAACACTTGGTAAAACAACAAAAAGCTTCAATTTATGTGTTATTTATTATTTATGTGTGACACCCCCCATGACTGTTCAACCTTGTCATGGTTTTGAAAATAGATTTTGATGGTCTTGGTCTTGTCCTGGTCTCGGCTTGTCTTGGTCTTGGTCTCAACTCCTAAAAGTCTTGGTCTTGTCTTGGTCTTGGTGCATTCTGGTCTCGGGCAAGTCTTGGTCTCTGATAGTGTGGTTTTGGGCACAACACTAACTACTTCAACAGAGGTTAGCATAGATTCTAACAGCTCCAGTAGCAGCTTTATCAGACCCGGACCACATTTCTTTATTAAACCAAAAACAAACTCCAACAGGACAAACTTCTCCATTAGATGCACATTTTTGCTTCAATTCCAACACGTTTTGGTAGAATTTGTTCTATGAAGTGGCTCATGTTTTGTCATTCACCGCAGCAGTGGCACTCGCCTGTTTCATGATGTGATTGGCCTGTAAAGACTGTGAATGACACAGCAATCATCCAATCACCTGCCAGATATGCCTTTGAAAGGTCCTGCCCAATCCAAAACACTTTCTATGCGCTCTGCTTCAGATGGATGTGTAAAACTATTGCACAGCCCATCTGGTGTGTCCGGTTACTAATTCATGGTGATACACAGTAGGGCTGAACAATTAGTTGCAAATTAGATTAAATTGCAATATGGCTTGTTGCAATTTTCAAATCGCAGACAGTGCAATATTTTTAACCCAAAATGTGTTAAACATTTTGGCATTGTGATGTAGTTTCTTGCAATTTCATGCCTATTTTAACCTTTTTGACCCAGTTTTTACATCTTTATGCCTATCTTGCTCCCATTCATTTTTTTTTTTTTGGCCACTGTCAGACCATGTTTGGAATTTTTACATGTTTTTTGAAATTTAACCCCAATTTTGCGGCTATAATCAATTTTCCTCAGTCACTTTTGAATTTTTTGCCTTTTTTTTTTTGCAATTTTATATCTATTTTGCACCTATTAACTTTTTTCGCTTTCGTACCATTTTTTTTTTTACCCAGTTTTTACAATTTCATACCTATTTTGCTTCTGTTTTTCACTTCTCCACTTTTTCTCAAATCTTTTATCCTTAGATTGATTTAATGTCATATTGGATATACTATAAAACAATCTACTGCTTATGTTTGTTTAAGAATACATAAGATGAGGAACATTAAAACAATCGCAGAGTAAATCGCAATTGCAATATTGGGGAAAAATATCGCAATTACATTATTTTCTTAAATCGTTCAGCCCTAATACACAGAATACTTGGAAAGCAGGTCCAAGTCTGGCCTAAAAACTGGAATATACCCATGAAGCAGAGTCCATTTTGGGTCCCTAAAATAACATTATTTAGATTTTAAATTATTACACACTAAAAATGATCAGAAAATGACCGTTTTGAGTGTTTTAAAGCCTCCACACTGCAAACTGAGCTTCACGAAGTCAGAGCTCACTGACAGCAGCTTCTGGAGTGCAGTCTAAGTTTGAGAGAAACTTGTTAAGAAGCTTGACAGAGATTGCTGCAGATTCCTCTCCCAGCACTCTCCTCCTCCTCCTCCCCACTTTTTTCATCCGCTCTCGCTCTCCCATACGCGGTCCTTTTCTCTTTGAATGATTCCAAGTGACATGTTTCCAGTTCCTGGCCCCTTAACAGTGTCAATTAAAGCAAGAGAGAGAGAAAGAGAGATTGAGTGGGTTCCAGGGTTTTGGCTGCTGCTCCGCTCTCTTCAGTCCTCTAATCCGGAGAGCTGACATTCAGCCCAGCACAACAACCCCGGGAGCACTGGGAATCAAAGGGCTTCACACAGACTTTAGTCAGAGCAGGGGAGGGGGAAGATATTTGAGAGGTGGGCAACACCGAAAGAAACAATATTGAGGAAAAACAGAGTGAATGAGGGAGAGGAGAGGATGCAAAGAGGAAAGAAAAGGACTGATGGTGGAAAGAGGAAGGAGGAATGGATAGTTTTAATGCCAGATTTCTGAAAGAGGCTCAAACTGTGAATGAATAAGAGCTGCGAGCAGAGATTTTCAGGTATTTCAATAAAATTTTAGACAAGATTAAAAAAAAGTTTCTGTTGATGCTAATAAGAAAAATGAGACCAGGCTTAATACATTTATATTACAAGTCAAACTAATGTTGGGTGTCATGGTGGTGCAGCAGGTGGTGCATGCGTCTCACAGCAAAAGGTTGCTGGTTCAATCCCCAAGTCAGTTAAGGCCTTTAAAGTGGAGTTTGTATGTTCTCCCGTGCATGCGTGGGTTCTCACTGGGCACTCCAGCTTCCTTCCAAAGACCAAAAACATGCTCCACTCCAAATTGCCCTTAGGTATGGGTGTGTGAATGGTTGTCTGTCTCTCTGTGTGGCCCTGGGATTGGCTGGTGACTGGCTCAGGGTGTACCCCGCCTCTCATCCAATGCCAGACGGGATTGGCTCAAACCCCCACAAACCCCCAAAGGAAAAGTGGAAAAGATAATGGATGGATGGATGGATGGAATGTTAGTTTTTGATACCACAGCAACAACAAACAGAATTATATCACTGTTTAAATTATTCAATAATTATTCAAAGTCACTTATTTTGTCTTGTGGACTGCTCTGGATTGCTGCAGACCTGCTGCTACTGACCTGAGTAGCTTCAACTGCCACACAGTTGCTCATAATATATCTCTATTAATATCTATATCTATATCTATATCTATATCTCTCTATATAATATATATATATATATGTTTATATATATATATAAACATACATATATTATATATATGTGTGTATATATTTATATATATATATATATATGTTTATATATATACATATATATGTATATACATATATATATACATATATGTATATATATATGTATATACACATACATATATATATACATATATATAAATGTACACACATATGCATATCATGTATATATATACACATATATATATATATATATATATATATATATATATATATAAATACATATATATACATATTGAAAAAAAAATCCTTATCCATTATTATAACAGTTTATCCTGTCAACCTCAGAATACTAGTCTAATAAAATGCATATTAGCTCCTGCAACAATCACACATATATTACTGTAGCCCTGGTTCCCAACATGGACGACCTGCTGCAGTGGACTTACATACAGATGTTGAAAAAATGTTTGGGGAACCTTAAAATTTTGTGTTACAAAATGTGTGGTTGCATCAGACAGAAAAATTACCAAGAAAATTAACAAAAGTAAAAATCTTGTCCGTTTCAAAATATCCCATTGTAAGTATCAAAGACATCAAGTAACAGAAAACGTGTTCAAAACTGAGGGTGGGAGGAGTTTGTGGCGGAAGTCAGTGTTTATAGTAAAGTGGAAAAAGCAGCAGAGCTTCACACTGTAATCACAATTTATACCCTTACTTCAGTGGAAAATGTGAAGAAGTGAATCAACAGGATCGACTAACAGGCTGAGAGGAGAATTATAGCACCAAGAAGTAAATAACAAAGAATGTCATGAAATCACAACAGAGAAAGAGAGCTGCAGTATTTTAGCTCCGTATCCAACAGCAGCACCAGACACCTCTTTGGAGGCACGGTAAGAGGCCTGGTGGTGATCGTTCTAGAGCAGATGTTCTACAAAACTTTGCAGCGGAAACAACACTTTACAATGTCCAGAGGAACATCTGAGTCTGGGTTCCTCTCCTTTCAATACAAAAATACTTACCTTGCAACCAGTGTTGATTTTGACCGCACTTTTTAATTTAGCTTCAGTTATAGTCTTTTTCCAAAAATATCATTAGTTTTAGTCACAATTAAGTTGTCTAAATTGTTTAAATTTTAGTCCAGTTTAGTTGATGAGATTTTACATTTTAGTTGAAAAAGTCTACTGTAAATTTAGTCGGCTAAAGTGTAAAGTGTACGGCATTTTTTTATGTTTCCTTGAATTTCTGAAGTCATGTTTTACACTTGGATAAAATCAAACATCTAACAACCCTTTATTGAATGCCAGTAAAGTTTGAATGAATAGATTAACAAAAAAAATTAACCTCTGTGAAAGGCAGTAAACTTTATGTAGGCTACCTGGCAGAGCATCTCAGTTACAACACCAGAATTGACAACAAACAGTGAACCTGCTCTACATGAATATATCAATTCATAAAGACAGCAGCTCTGATTGGATCGCTCCTGCCACCACCATGAAGCTAAGGCAGCTGTGATTGGATGTTCCTCTGAACTCATCCAACCTTTCCACACAACCAAAGTAGCTGTGATTGGATATATTCCTAACTTGTCTCTAATTTCTACATGACCAAATTAGGTCTGATTGGATTAAGTCCCTGTCAAATATCTTTGTTGGTGAAAATTCAATTTAATTTAGTTTTTGTTTTTGTCCATGTGCACTTGTTTTTATGAGTTACTGTCTTGTTTTCATCAGTGGAGAAAAGGTTGTTGAAGAAAACTATGACGAAAACAATTAGTCAACAGAATTAAAACTGCCCACAACAACACTTTTTACAATCCGTCCTGTCCTGACTCACTTTTCTGGTTTAGTGCCGGTCCCACAGGAGGATGCCCTCAGCCCTTCCCATTTGCCTCAGTGAATTATTTGGGTTATTTACTGACCTGTGCACACTTAGGCTCACCAAGACCTGACACAGATAAGATACAAGGAAATTACCTGGGTTTCTTTTTGCAAGTGTGAATGGGATTAATGATTCCTGATGTACAGTGTTAAAAGCCTGGTATTGTGTCAACCATTTGCTCTGTCTTTTGATAAACACTATCGTAAGATTTACACCGTGTGTCGCCTTTCAGCTAGAAAATATCCAGACACGGTATCTGTTCCATAACGCCCAGCCCTACACAGAGTGCAGGTTAGAAGCTGCGAGGCCGAGAGCTCTGCCAAGTCACACACTGACTGCACTTACAGCAGGCTGAGGTCTGAGAGTGTTTAAAAAGGCCCAAACACACACTGACAGGCTCGCTCGCTCTCTCCTGCACACACTGACAAAAACCTTGCACATTCTGGGCAACATGTCAGGCCAAAGAGCCGCGTGAGGAAACGACCAAGAAGGGAATCTTAAAGTCGGAGCGGCCATGAGGTCTGAGAGAGCGCCGCGGTCGCTGTCCAGATGGCTGGCTTGATTGGAGAAGAAGTCCCTGGAAGCTGTGGGGTTTTGGGTTCGGGGGATTTGGGGACTTATTCTGGGCCATCTGTGGCTTTATGAAACATTTAGATTCATGGCTGCTTTTAATCAGCAGACCCATTTTCACCCGATATGATTTCACGCCTCCTGCTGAAGTGGTCTACCTGCTTTCAGTCCCTGGAGACGATCAGTGTTGGAGAAGTGAGCCACCACGAGGCCTCAGAGTTCCTCATGAAGGCAATTCTCTTCTGTTTGGCTCCACCTTGTGGCAACACGAAGCAACTAAAACTACATTTCATGCAGTAACTTAACATAATGTGCTTATTCCTGTGATCTGCTCTTACCCAGGTCTATCTCTTATTCCCGATGACATGTTATTCATCAATTACCATTTCATGTATCACCTGTCTTTATGTAGCTGTCTGACATCCAGTCTTCTAAAATCCTGATGGATCATCAGCATAACCAGCATATCAAGGTTTCTTTAACAAGTGTAAGAGCTGATACTGAGTCTTCCTCCATGTCAACAAAACTAAAGTGCTTCAAAAGCCTGATTCTGAAAAAAACATGGCTTTGTATATTCACAAACCAACAGGAAGAGAGAATCAGGGTTGAATCAATAAATAGAATCATTCATAGCACCGCCATCCATAACATACCTTACAATTCCTATCAATAATCAAAACAAGGAAACTTGTGTGCAGGAAAAAGGGGGGATTTGTCAAGGTAGAAATTTTGTCATAGATCTGCTAACATTCCAAATTTCTGCACTGAACAAACAAACTTAAGTTCTAGTAAAGTTTGGATAATGTGTAAAATGTAAATAAAAACAGATTTCAACTAGAAAGCACTCGGAGAACACAAACCTCCACCAAGGTAGCTCAAATACTGCAGTTACATCTTTAAGTAATAGCTCCATGATAAATTTAACATCATACTATGATTTATGAACCTGAAAAACACACACCTAGCACTCAGAATCACGTATGTCATTATTACTTAGACAGTTAATGAGCAAAAACAATCATTCGCTAATGGCGGTTATCTGGATCACCACCAAAATCTAATCATTTTTAAGTTGGGCCATTACCAACATCTCCTTAAAATAATCTTGCTAACAAACAAACAAACAAACATACGCCAGCAAAAACATGACCTGCTTGGTGGAGGTAATGATTTGCAAATCCATTTCTATATTTAATTAAATACACCACCAAGACAAGATATTGAACACTTAAACAGATACACTTCATTGTAATTTTTGCAAATATTCATTCATTTTCAACTTGATGCCAAGAAAATGCTCTGGCAAAGAGGCCACTGAAGACTGGGAAACACATTTTCATAACATTAAACAGGTAAACAGGTTAAACAGAAACAGGTGGGAGTCATGATTTGGTATAAAAGAAGCATCCCTGAAAGGCTCAGCCATCCACAAGCAAGGACGGGGCGTGGTTTAACACTTTGTGAGCAACTATGTTAATATCTTTTGACATAATTTACATGTTTTTTGTCCTCATATATCCATTTACAGCAGTTACTCAGAGTGATTTCTAGCTGTTAGTCTTCCCCAAGATCTGTGCTGCACTTAAAAAAATCAAAATGCTTCTTATTAACAGATTTAAAATGTGAATTGATATGATTTTCTTGATGCCAATGCCTGCACTGTTTCTGCCCTAAGACCTGACTCTTTAATGTATTCCTGCTGATTGTCTGTGTGGAAAAGACCTGGCCTTCGCAGATTTTCAGTGACCATCTCAAACACAACACTCTTGTGCAATAAGCATCCCTTTGCTGCAAATTCAGACACTGTTTTCTCCACTTCTGCTCCTTGTCTTGCATGTTTTTTTAGTCTTTGGTATCATTTCAACTGACTGCTCCTGACGAGAGTGCAACATCCTGCATTCGAAAAGTAAACAGAACAACGTGGCAGGAATTAATAAGGGAATGGAAAAGTGAAAAGACTTGTGACATCAATTCTTAAAGTAAGTTCTTATCCTTGGGGTATCATATGAGGAGCAGGATTGGGTTAAAATGGTTTGTAATCTACAGTTTATGTCACGAGACTTAAGGGTGAGGTTGATGCAATTTAAAATTTTACATTGTTTCTATTGGACTCCAAGCAGACTTTTTAGACTCGGTCTGAAAGACTCTGCGCTTTGTTGGAAATGTGGTGTTGCGAAGGGATCATTGATACATGCTTTTGGTCCTGCCCCATGATTACGCAGTATTGGATGAAGATTCACTGTTATACTGCCACTGTTGCTAAATGTAATTTTGATTTCTGTCCTAAGCTATATATTCTGGGTGATGGCAAGGCCTTGTCTGCCTTTTCAAAACTGATAACCTACTGGATACAGACCGCCATCATTACTGGACGACAGATCACTCTCAGAAACTGGAAAAAAACAGGAGAACCTCCTTTTTCATGTTGGGTGACTGAACTGGGCACGACAGCTGCCTATGAGAGAATGTCATATAGGATGCAGGACAGAATGGATAATTATCTCCTTAAGTGGGGCCTGTTTTTGAACTATATTAATAAGTCTGGTAGATGTTTGAGTGGCAAATACAGTATTTTGTACAATTTGAGAATGATGCACCTGTACTGTGAAGTGAGTGTTTACCTGTAAAGCCACATTGATGATTTTGTAACCAGTTTGGGGTGGTGGAGGAAGTTTTTCTTGTAAACATAAAAATTAATAAAAATTGAAATCATAAAAAAGTAAGTTCTTATCAATTCTCAACTGACATTATTTTTCAATTTTTATCCCTAAACTTTGGTGCAACCAGTGAAGACACTGCGAGTTACAACTTGACTAGTTTCTACGTGGGGTGTGGACTTTACTTACCTTACGAAGGAACATATGATATAAACTGGTCTTTGGATTTCTTCAAGCTAGGAAAGATATTTCTACACAAAGCTGGAAGAATATGGATGCTCCATTCATGGGATTGCGGATCTACAAAACTTTCAGACCGTTTTGTTTGGAAAAATCAACTCAGAGAACATTTTTTAAAATTCAGCCTCAGATACAAAACAACAGCTAAGCATGTTTGTCTGACTATTTTCTAATATTATTTTATTTAGGTTGTACAGGTTTGTGCGCATGCCTCACAGCAGGCAGACTGCTGTTTGGACTCCCCTGTTGACCTGAACCTTCTGTGTGGAGTTTGCATGCTCTCCCCATGCACCAATGGTTTTCTCTAGGCCCTCTGGTTTCCTCCCACAGACCAAAAACATGCTTGTAAGGCTAACTGGTGGGTCTAAAGTGCCCTCGGGGTTCAGGTAATAGTTGTTTGTCTCTCTGTGTGGCCCTGTGATTGACAGGAACCTGTTCATGGTGTAAAATGCCTCTTGTCCAGTATCTGTTGATTGTGTTGTGTCATTTTCTATGTACCGCGGCTCTGTATGGCTGTTATTTTGGCCAGTTCTCTCTTGTAAAAGAGATTTTTTAATCTCAATGGGACTTCCTGGTTAAATAAAGGTTAAATAAATCAGCTGGGATAGGCACCAGTCCCTGACAACCCTGAACGGGACACATGGTAAAGTTAATGGATGGATTCATTTTTCATTTCATTTATCTGTGTTTTTATGTTTTTATGTTTTCAATCTTAATTTGTATTTTTTTCATTGATCTGTTTGATTGATTTGTGTTTTTTAGTCTTATTTATCTATCTCTTGGTATTAATCTAATCAATTATTTATTAATAATTGAATAACTACTCTTATGATTGTTTATTTAACCATTTTACTGCTTTCCACAGTATAATTAAAACTATTATGATCATTTTATAAAAAAGAAATATATTTAATTCATTTATAAATTCATCATTTGTTTACTTTCGACCATGGTAACCCAATTGCACTCCTTATGACTTAAGACTAAAGTAAATAAGTTCAATGTGTGCATGTTTATCTGTTTCAGAATTGCCCACAATACTTAGAGAACTCTTTTCTGAAAAGTGGAAAAATACTAAATGTAGTCCTTTAGACTCAGCATGGTCCAGTAAGAATGGGGTTTTTTTAAAGTCTCTTACTGTGGCCTGAGTCAAAAAGAAAGTTTTAATCACAAGATGAATAAAATGATATCAGTGAGGAGCAGGAGATGCTGCTGAAGTGGCAGTGACACCGAGCTGCTGTCTTGATAAGAACTTAAACTTCTACTGGAAAATTTTCCTGAGAGAGCTGACTGAGACAAACACCTCTGATGAATCGATACTTGACGTCCATACTCTGAGCCTTTGAGCAAACAGCCAGATGCCATGGCCTGATGGTAAAACCACACTGATCCCCTCTCTGACCCCCACACTGACCCCCACACTGACCTGCTTTCACTGTCCAGGAAGACGGAGCCGCTGCTTTCACAGAGGGCCTCGCTGACGGGGGACAGGCAGAAAGGGGACGAGAAAGTGTCCGAGTCCGACCCCATGGTGCTGTCCCGGCTCACTTCGTCCGACAGCTCGCAGGATCCTTCGTCGCCCTCCTCCCCAGCAGAGGGCAGCACCTGCTGGTGTGAGGGGGGGTCCGATCCGGCCTCCACCACCAGACCGTGGCTCTCCGCAGAGACGCTGCTGCTCATGTTCCTCTCCTCATCCTCCTCTTCCTCCTGAGCTGCTGGAGGGCGGGAGTGAGGCCTGCAGGCGAGGATTAAACATCATTACTTTAAAATGTGAAGTGTTGATGCAGCAGAAAAAAAACTAAACAAATAAAAAACACAGCAATAAATGGAATATCGAACAACTAAAAAAACACAAAGGCAAAGCATAAAAAAGCCAAAAAAAAAGCATACACAGGTAAAAACACGCACACAGGAAAGCGACAAAAATAAAAAATAACAACAAGATATCATTGAAACACAACAAATAAAAACATCCAATCACAATAAAATACAAAACAAATCAAACCAAAAATACAGCATTTTATAAAAATGAAGATAGGGTATTAAAAAAGTAAATCAAAAAACACAATAATAAATGAAAAATAAAACAAATCAAACAAAAACAGCTAACATACACAAAAAAATGAGAAAGAAAAAAGGCCACATTAAATCAGAAAAATAACACTGGCAAACATAAAACTCAGCAACAAAATGAAAAAATAACAGCAACAATCTGAAATTGAGTACATACACAAAAAAGAAAAAGAAACAGGCAAAACATTAGAGGGACAACAAACATTAAACAACATCAGAAACATGTAACTACAAACAAAAAAAAAGATTAAAAAATAAAACAACCAAAAGAATTCCTACATTTGAAAAAGGGACAATAATGAAAAAACAGTGACCAATTAAAAAATACTTTGCAATGCAAAATACAATAATTAATGTACATAAAAAAGACAATTAGTGATGATTATAAAAAGACAACAAATGATGAAAATAGTTAAAAACAATGTTATCTGAAAAAACAACAAAAATACTACTCCTTATTAGGGACATGCAGTATTAATTCAGTAATTAAACAAAAATAAAAAATTAACACAATACTGAAAAAAAATCACACCATCTTCAACAACACAACCACAAATCAGAACACAATATAATGTGTGCTCAAAAAATCATTAAAAAGTAAAAGATTTACAAAAGACATACAAAAATAAAATATACCACCAAAAAAGTTATGCTGTTGCTTTATATTTATCTGTCCTGTTTTTTCTTCAGTTTGCTGATGTCCCTTTTATTTACTGTTGCATTTTCTTATTTTATCAGAGTTATTTTTTTCCTGCACACTAGGCCACTACATCTTTTAAAAAAGTTTGGTTCCTCGGTAAAAGAGGGTGGTTACATGACGTGTACGTACCTTCGGCCGCGACGGCGTGCATTCCTGCGTACAGGGGAGCTCTCCGGTGTGATGTAGCGCAGCGCCTCCTCGTCCTGCCTCTGGATGCGAGAGTTTGGCACCCAGGTCAGGATGAGCGTGGTGCCCAGGCTCTCATCCTTCTCCGTGTGCACACACAGGTAGCCTGCAGGGGGCAGCAGAGAGTGCATGTGTTTTATTTGGTCATTTAAAATTAAACAAACTGTAGACAAAGGTTTCATCATCGTCACAGATAAATATAATGAACGATTAAGCAAATCAAACAGGTTTAAGGGTGAAGCTCAAGATTATAGCATCTATTCAGGCAGCTTTTTGACCGCAGGGTTTAAGTTACACCATGATGCAGATGACATAAAAACAAACTTATCCTGAAGGAAGGGGGTCGGCTTAGAACAGAATAGCTGGACGCACTTATCTCACTACACTTTAAAAAAGTCAAGATCACAATCTTACTCTTTTTGTTTCATTAATTATTATGTTTTTTTCTGGTGTTTGTTAGTTTTTTTGTCTGTTTCTTTTTTAGTTACTTTGTGAACAGTATAACTCAAAAACTAGTGAGTAAGTCAATTAATAGTTAATAGTAAGTCAAGTAATACTTGATGATTTATTGTTATTTTTATCTATTCACATAGATAATGTGCTTTTTCAAACAAAAAGGGGAAGATCTTTGCTATTCTGTACTGAACTTGTTTCTCTTGTTTTTTGATATACAAGACATAAGATTAATAAAAAGAAAAAAACAGGAGACAACAGCACTTAAATGAATGTTAAAATAGTTTGCTCAAAGAAAGCCCTTTTTAGGAGCAGGTTTGATTTTGTACAAATATGAATTTCTACAATAACTATTACACACATTTTGCATTGCTTTCCCCCTGTTCCACTTTCATGCTGTTTTAAATCTCCACCAGAGCAGTACAGAAATGTGTCATCAGCGAATAATACAAATTTAACAAACAAAAGTCACAATAACGCGGCAGATCTGGCAACACGAGAGGACAAGACCAGACTTCTTAGAAGCACGCAGCTGCGACCTGCAGACGAAGATGAAACGTGAGCAGATGAAAACACAAAGGGATGACGACACAGAAGGAAACCTGAGAGGTGAGTTAAAACTGTGCAACAAACTGAAACACTGGAAAATGAAAAATGATGGCACATTGATATGGAGCTACAAAAGAAAATGACAGAAGATTGATATGTAATAAATTTTAGTCCATCAATTATCATGGTAATTCACAAAGATGATCAAACACAGTTACATGATGTTTTAATTCAGAATAAGGTATTCAGAATTAAATAATTCATATCAAATTATTCTTCTTCGTGTTTACATGAAATAAGTAATTACGAACTGCATGGAAAACACTTTTATTCACCTTTATTCAATCCCGCTTAAGGTCTGGGGGTTGGGAATGGTTCTGATTGGACAGAGAGTGGATGTGACATTTTTCCGTCTACCAGAAGAAGAAAACCTCCAGTTCAGCATCTCCGTCAGGGACACCTCGTCCAACTTGGACACTACAGCTTTAAAAAGTTCCACATTTTAATGCCTATGTCCATCCACTCTTTTACAATTCCTCTAAGGCCCTAATAAAATAAATCATCTCGGCTTGAGTCCGCAGTTGCTTCCGGCTCAGATCAGAAGAAACCTGCCACTTACTTTGGAATTAAGTTTAACTTGGAATTATCATTTTAATTTGGAGTTAGCTGTTTACAAGGTCATTTTTAATCTTTTTAAAGAGGATTTAAGTTTTACTCTGAATTCAAGGGCAATTAAAGCTCTTGTAAGCGTGGTAATTGAGTAATTGAGTTTTACTTTCTGTAGAAGACTTCTTAAATTGCTGCTTGAGAGCTTTTGGTTCTTCCCTGTTGAGCAAACACTCAAACAAACGGTCCAACAAAAAATGAAACATAACAAGTATAGCTAACAGATGACTGGAGTCAGACACAAAATGCCTAATTGGAGCATCCCTGATATAAATGATATAAACCAAAAAAAAAAGGTTAATTCTTTTTTTTTAAGTTTATTTTGGCTAATTTGAAAGCTTGATTTGCAACAGGAAAAAAAACAAGCACAAAAAATACTAAAACAATAATAAAATGGATGATGAATAAAGGAGCAAAAAATGCTAATTAAATCAGAAAACACCCCACAAATTTAACAACAGATAAAAAAGTGAAACAAAATAAAATTTTTAAATGCATAGAGAAAGTTAAGTAACGACAACAAATAAAAAACATAAATTAAAAAAATGTAAACAAAGAAATTAACCAGAAATGATAATTATCAATAAAATATCAGAATACCACAAATTACAAAACAAAGAATCACTGATGACATTATAAATTAAAGAAAATGCTAAAAAATGTAAAGGTACAGAAGCAAATATTTATAGAAGAATTTAAATAGTTGATTTTACCCCAACAATGACATATAACAAACCAATAAATATGATAACTCTGCAAACTTTATTTTAAATACACCCTATCTGTTCTGCATGATTTGCAAATCAGAGCTCCCACACTCTCATTAGAGGCAGTCAGCAAAAAGGAAACAGGGAAAAAATGTGGGCCAAGTTTTGGGCAAAACTTACAAAAAATAGAAAAACCAGCAACTTGCAGTAGCAATTATACAAAACAGTATTGAATTTGAGGAGTGTCAGGTATTTGTTGTAGGTGGACTTATTTCCACACAGAAAATAAGCAGGAATCAAAAAAGGATTCTTTTAAAAGATCAGATCAATATGCAGAATTTTTAAAGGCACTGGCATC
This sequence comes from Scarus forsteni, assembly GCA_036419115.1. Classification (NCBI taxonomy): domain Eukaryota; kingdom Metazoa; phylum Chordata; class Actinopteri; order Labriformes; family Labridae; genus Scarus; species Scarus forsteni. The sequence continues at coordinate 10,930,206 of JAZDUH010000342.1, forward strand.
AATAAAATCGTAATAATTCCCATCCCTACATCTAACAGTAATTAACAATGAGGGTAGATTAGCAATGTGTGTTATACTGCAGATTTTTCACAGTCAAGAGATTGTATAACTTTGTTTCAAACGTTAGAGCTAAAATCTGCTCTCTATGTTTATCACACTAGCTTTCATCATCTCAGTATTGTTATCACACATCATACATTCTCTCATCTCATGCAGGCCTGATGTCAGTATTTGGTTCGACAGCTGCAGAGAGATCATCCCATCGTTTCAGCCTCACATCACTGTGTTCATCCACTCTGTCAGCATCCATCCATCCTTACCTGGGTGGTGCTCAGCCAGGCCGGGCAGGGGCTCTGCGGGGTGCACACAAACATTATTTTTGGAGAAGATGATCTCGCCGTCCAGGCCCGAGCGCATCGACGTGCCCCCGGCCCCCGGATTGAAGGTCAGGAGGTCGGAGGCCTTGGAGGAGGCGCGCCGCAGGAGCCGACCCAGAGACATCTCCTCAGGCGGCGGGACTCTGGGCCCATCCTCTGAAAGGAGAGGAGGGGTTAGAAGTCAGAGGAAGAGGGGACATCGTGTTGACAGGACAGCCATCCTGATTCGTGTTACGAAATTAAAAATTTGATTTTAGAAAATGACTCTTCACTGATTTCCTGCTGATTTGACTGCTTCCTGATTTTCAGGGGTTCTGGCACAAGAGAGAAGGGACTGGATATTTGATGGTTCGAATCCAGATGTAAATTCATGAAAAATTAAAATTATTTGTTGGCATGCTTTGTGGGGCACTTTTCAAAATGTCATCACTTCAGAGCTTTGCAAACTTTTCTTCTGTCTCATAGCTCTTAAGCAGCTTTAAAAGGATCGAATAATACTTAAAATAATAATACATAATTAAACAAAGCAACAACAAAAAGGAGATAGATGTGCAGGAGGGGCCAAAGAAACCCATAAGGGCTTATTTAATGGCTCTCCTAAAGAAAAGAACAAGAAAAAACAGAATCCTCCAACAATTCAAACAAATAAAACTTGGTCAAAAAGAATGATACTCAATTCAGTGTTAGAAGAAGACCTGAGTTTTTAGAGCGCTTTTCTAGTCTCTGATGAATCAAAGCAGCTTAACACTACAGGTCACATCTACACTACACTCTCACTGTTACTCACTGATGGTTGGAGTTTCCATGTTTATATCCATCAGTATCAACTAACACATTCCCAGACCTCCTTTTGGAAAGATGTGTTCAAAAACACGTCTGAAATTATTAATAGTCCACTGGAACCAGACCCTTGGCTGACCATTCTCAGCGTATTTGCCATACCTAGGTAATATACATCAGCCCAACAAGAATTTTTCTCCTATTGCCTGATCACTGCTAAAAAGCTACTCCTTACACTATGAAAAAGTTCCCTCTACCACACTCTGGTTAATCCATCAACACATAGAAGTCTTACTCCTGTTCACTCCCGCTATGAAATGGAGACAGTGTGCCGGTGTTGTCCCGTACCCTCCTGTTTTAAAAAAAAGACCACTGATGTTTTGTATATGGTATTGTTATATGTAATCCAAGGCTCAATGATAAACAGTATATTTGACAAAAAAAAATGAACACATTCCTTTTTTTATTTATTTGTTTATTTAACAGGGGCCATGCAAGACAAGGACTGTCAAGCCAGAGATAGCTACAAGCTAAATTATACAATATAACAATAAAAAACAATAATAAAATACAAAAGTTATAAACCAGATAAGTTTAACTGTGCAGTCTCCTCTTGCTGATGCCCTGGTTTCTCTGCGATTGTTCGCGCGGAGTAGCACACATTGCTTAAGTGGTGGTGGGGCTTGGTAATGAATTAATTTATACATCAAGCACATATCTGCAAAGTAAAGAAAACTGTCAAAGGTCATTAAGTTATACTTCTTTATGATGTTACAATGGTGATAGTCCCTTGGTTTTTTATCCAGAGTTTTCAGAGATTGTTTAGAGGCTGTATAATGGTTTGAGAGTCGTTGCTCCAGCCTGAGACCAGCTTGTGATACAGTAAGATAACTGAGAAAAAATCATTGAGTGCATGTAAAGTTTAGCAGCAGATAAAGGTAACTGATGTCTGACATGTCTGAAATTCATAAGACTAGCTCTCACATTTCTACAGACATTTTTTGCATGTTTCTTAAATTTTAGATTGCAGTCAATAGTTATACCCAGAAATTTGAAATGTTTAACAATCTGTATTACCTCTCCGTTTACAGTCATATCGGGTTGAGTTGTGTTGTTTCCTCTTATAGAAAAATACATCCCCACAGTTTTGTTCATATTGAGCCTCAGACAGTTTTCAATTAGCCAGACTTTATGCCCATTTACACCACTGATGGAGCATGTGGGGTTAACGTGGGGCTCAGTGTCTTGCCCAAGGACACATTGCTATGTGGCAGCCTGAGCTGGGCTTTAACCTGTAACCTGCCAACCAAGCCCACTCTCAGACTGCTCCACTAACGCCCCAAATCAAACCTGATAGACTTTCTCTCGTGGAGCCATGTGGCTACCCAGACCAGCCTGTTATTGTCAGCCATTATGGCTGACTACATGAGACGGACCGACTGATTTTCTTAGCCGACAGGTCCCAAAAACCAACTAGCTACCAGGTCGGCCATCATGATGCATGAATCTGACCCTAGCATAAGAAGCAGCTACCACACAAATAACATCTAATAACCTCTTGTTTGAGATATTTTACTCTTTCATTCAAATATGTTTATGAAAGGGACAGGATTGTCACATTGCTTCAAAAGAACATCTTTATTTACTAAACTAAAACTACATTTAAAGGCCTATCATGGGAACAGAAAGCATTTAGACATAGGCTAAATTCCTTGAGAAAAGAAAAACAAAAACTTAATAATTATAACTCCAATAAGGAAAAAGGACCAGTCAATCCGAGGAGAGCCACCTGAAAACTTAGGCCTAGCCCATGTCTTTGTTAGGTCTAGCCTAAACCCTTAGATTAAGTCTTTGGCCAAATGGGTAGAAGGGACATGATGGCAAAGCACTGCGTGGTTCAGTCAGGTGTCTCAGTTTATTTGAGAATAACACAAGCTTTTTATTAAGAGTGGGAGAAAAAATCGATTCACATAAGTATCGCGATTTTTTGTCTGCCGATTTTTAAATCGATTTTTTTATTCAAAAATTGACACCCCCCCCCAAACTCTTTAAGTGCTAAAGTCAAAATTGTGGCAAGTGACATTGCTGGATAAAAAAGGCCACAGCTGTTAAAATAGTGTTGAATAGTGTTACTACTTTTCACCAGCAGATAGTGGACAGGTGACAGGTTTCTATTCAAAGTTTTGGCGTATATTTATTTTGAAACACACACACACCGGACCGAGGGACGCGGGTGTGGCTGTAGAGCGGACAGAGAGAGAGGAAAGGAGAGACACGCACAGAGTAATAGACTGAGTAAGAGTACTCACGATGCTGAGAGTACTTTCTCAAGTACTGGCTGACTCTGAATCTGAGGAATATTTACTCTCTGAGGATGACGGTCAGTCGTCCAAGTGAGGCAAAACTGGCGGTGCGTGCGCGCGCAGCGGAAGCGGGTCCGTGCAACATTACAGTCCCCAAGCAGCACATATGGAGGCCCATGCTTTGCCTCTCCCTGGCCGGAGTTGAAGTAATCGGTGAGTGCCGAGGAGGGGGACGTGGTCTGGGATGCAGGGAAGCTCAAAACACAGCGAAAAGTGACGGTGTTAGCGGGAATGAGGAAGACCGCGGAGCTCTGGTCAGACGAGGGAGAAGCCGGGGGGAAAAAGCACAGTGAAGGCAGCAGAGGCGTTCATGCTCGGCCTGTAAATTACAGTGATGATGATGGGTGGGAAAACTAACCACTTTGAAACTATAGCCTTTTAAGTCTTGATAGCAAAATTGAATATTTTCTTGAAAAAACTCTGGTGCCTAAAGGGTTAATAAGCCACTTTTATATGCAATCCAGGCTTTTGAAAAGAGAGAGTATAAACAGCTGGTTAAAATATATTGCTGAATAAATCCTAAAAACAGACTCACAAATTTAATTTAAATAAAAAAAATAAAAAAAAAAATAAAAAAAAGTGAATAGAAAAAGCGTCCCAGCCCTACTTTTTATACAGTGGTACAGATTTGTAATGGGGTACTCACATGTGGACAGCAAAACAAACAGGCTCTGTGGCTTTACCTGTGAGCAGAGTTAACATTGAAATTTTCAAATTTTCCTTAAACCACTGCAAGATACTGCAGACACTCAGTTTGGATTCTGTGGGACGTCCTACTCAAACAGAAGGTCATTTGTTTCTTTGACACTCTCTTGTAAGTTGGAGATTTTAATGAGAGTGAACAGCATATAAATCCTGACTCCATTAGACTGCACACATCCTCACCTACACCTCACCTCCTCTTCCTCACCCATACCTGTATTTACTGCAGTGTCCTTACTGCAGGATCTCCTCTCAACACTTATTCAGCATATGCACCAGCAGCTACAGTGACACTGCCTCTGTGGATACTGTACTGAACCTGTCCCACCTTCTGTCAACAAAGCATATCAAACAAAGACTTGTGCAAACACACTTCACCTCATCCATGTGAAATTTCAGGCACTTATCGTGAGCCAGCAGCTGTCACCTTCACGGGTCCCGGATCAGCGTCACACCGCCCATGTTTGACTTCTGCTCCACATCACAGAGAACAGACGCATGTGATGAGACAAATGTTGAAAGAAATCAAGAGTGAAGAAGATCTTTGGATGTTTGAGAGGGTTTCTGCTTTGAAAGGCTCAGTGGGATTTTCCTTTAAAGGCAGGAATCACAAAAGTGATCAAAGTCTTCATTTCTCTGCTTCTTTTGAAAAACAACAGAAATCTGAATCATGTCCCCACTTTCTATACTTTTACCAAACCAAGCTGTCTCAACTTAAAACTAGAGCGCACTAGAAGAGCGCAAACATCTGATAAAGTAGCTCACATGTTTCTGTTCCATCTATAAGCAATAGCTCCATGATAAAGTTACTATCATAATACGATTCATGACCCTGAAAACACACACCTAGCACTCAGAATCATGTTGGCATCATTATTAGTTTGACATTTTTTGATTAAAAATGATTGTTTGCCAATGGCAGTTATCTGGATCACCACCATAATCTTATCAATTTTAAGTTGGACCATCACCAACATCTCCTGAAAACTTCAGCAAACTAGTTTTTGTGCAATCTTGCAACAAACAATCAGACAAACAAACATACACAGGCAAAACCATAACCTCCTTGGCAGGGGGGGTAATAAAAACTCGTCATATCAGCTTGAATATCATTTCAAGTTTTAACCACTCTTGTATGCCCACGTTGTTGACATTAGGAGAGGAGTTCAGGGTAAAAACACAGAATTCATTTTTTAACATACAATTTTAGTGGTTAAATTTTGTAGTGAAAGCAATAAAAACTTCATGTTGCTTAAAGGTGCTATGAGGAGAATCTATTTCCAGCGACATAAAGACTCTGCTACCCATGAGCACGCGCGGTGACTGTCGTAAAGACGTGACCCAAGCCAAAGCGTGCGTTTGTTGTGATGCTAATAAATGCAGCTCGGACCTTCCTCAGAACTCTGCATTGCTTTACAATTCCTTTTTTCAACAACTTACAGGATGCAAAGCGACGAGGTGATGTAGTTTTGTAGCCGGCTACATATCGCTACTTACAGCCCGGTGCTCTAAGACGTGTCCGAATAATATTAATTTGCGCTAGTTTTAATTGTCTTGTTCCCGAAGTTGAGTATCTAGGCCAGTCCAGCCCTGTCTGACCCGACTGCGAAGCTAAGGAATAGCATTTACAGATAACCTATTTTGATGCTATAGAACTCATCTTAAAGTGTGTATTTTGATCAGGCATATATCTAAAAGTGAGACTTTTTTGTTATTACTTAGAAACTCCTCATAGCATCTTTAAGAAAAATTGGTTTGTTTTTAATACTCGGCTCAATCATCAATACATTTGCACATTATTTGTTTTTAAACATTTGTTGGATAACCCTTACGTGTCAATAAGTTAAATGTATTTTTAATGTAAAGTTAGAAAAGCTAATAATGGTATAATTTTTAAAATGCTACTGTTTGTAAGTACGGCTTGATATTATGTGTTGTGAAAATTAATCTTTAATGAGAACCTGTTTATATTAATTTGTAGGAATTCACAATATTATGGCAGATAACTCCTTAAATTACTTGTTACCTTCGCCAGGGATGTTATGTTTTTGCCTGGATTTGTCTGTTTGTCAGCAGGATTATGCAAAAATTACTGGATGGATTTTGCTGAAATTTTAAGGAGATGTTGGTAACGGCTCAACTTAGAAATTATTCAATTTTGGTGGTGATCCAAATAAGTGCCATGAGCGAACAATCGTTTTTGATCCATAACTGTCTCGATATTAACATGAGCCTGAGTGTGCCGGTTTTCAGAGTCAATGATTAATATTATGATGGTAACTTTATGATGGGACTATTGCTTATAGATGTAACAGAAATATGTGAGCTACTTTAGCAGATGTTTGCGTTCTCTGAGTTCTTTCTAGTCTAAAATGGTTTATTATTGAGTTTCATACGCTGAACTACTGCCTTGAGATTGGGGCCTGCCCTGAAGCCACTATAAAACTTAAAAGTCAAAACAATAATTGTGTAAGTTGAGATAAATACACTCTCTACAGGAAAACTTCACAGTGGTTTTCTGTTTCCTCATTCCACTTTCTGAGAGAACTTGTGTTTTCTTGTCAGTCCAGCGCTGACACGAACTCCATCTGAGGAATGTCCCTCCTTTTTCCTCTGAGGACGTGTTTACCTCTCTGATTGAACAGGCACCCTTCTTCCTGATACCAGGCCCCAGACAGGAAGTTGACTGGCATGAAATTCACACAAGAAATCTGTGGAGAGACGGAGTGTGAGCCTTCGTTGGCCTGTATTGATAAAAGTGGGGGTGTGGGAATCCTTTTGGCCAGCGTCAGAACATCTCTGCTAAGCAGTGCTGTAGATACTTCTACATGTCACTGATCCTGAGAAACAGTTAGTATGCTTGTTTTTTTGCATATTTGGTGAACCAAAAATAACTTCAAATGTAGAAAAAACACTCCCTCAAAGTGTTGTGTTGCTTTGCTGCTGGACCGGTCATGTCTTCATGATTGAGCCGCCAAAATAACATCCATGCCAACTGACGACGGACCAGTTTCTGCTAAAGAGTCAAAGTTTTATACCAGCAAGTATACTACGGATGTGATATCAGGCCTCCTTTGGCTGCAGTTTTTATGTTTCTATGTGTATCCTGTGTCATGTTGTCTGTATTTCATATGTATGAGTTTTGTTACGTGCAGGTTGTCGCAATATTACAGACAACAAAAGACTTTATTTAAAAAGACCATAAACATAAAGACATCTATAGACACACACATGACATTTTAATGTTTAAGGGTAATAATAAAATGCCCCTGATGTTGCTTTTTAATTTTAAATTGTTGTGTGTTTAATTGCACTTTCTAACTTACTGCTCCAGGACCAGCCAGCAAGCATTTCTCATGTTTTTTTGGATAAATTATTTTTCATACGTCACTGCCACAGCCATGAGGACCAACTTGACAAGGTCATTTTATTAAGAGAAAATTCTCAAAGAAGACGACCCAGCAAGATGCTTTGCATTGGAAATATTGCAGTATTGCAATATTGCAAAAATTGTGAAAGTCTTTTTTTGTCAAGATTATCACAAAGAACAGAACATGTAAGCTCCAATATTACTGCCGGCGTCTGTTTGTTTGTTTGCTTATTTGTTTGTTAGTTAGTTTGTTTCTCTGTTAGCAAGATAACTCAAAAAGTCATACATGGATTTCAATGAAATTTTCAGGAAATGTCAGGATTGGGACAAGAAACAAATGACTAGATTTTGGGAGCAATCCAGATCACCGTCTGGATCCACCATGATGAAAAATGTGATTTTCGTGAATAACTACTGAACTAATTAAGATATCATTATGAATCCAATTGCTAATGGTATGTTTTCATGGTCAATGAATCTAATGTCCCTTTTCCATTATCCCTACTCTACTCTACTCGACTCTACCCGGCTCTACTCTACTCGCCTTGTGCTGCTTTTCCATTAGCCCCAGTCGCCTGCCCAACAGGGTGCAGTGTCACTGTAAACAGCTGAGCGGTACTGCAGTGACGTCATTTTGAGCGCGACACAACAATCTGTGGCTTTTTGTCATAAACCAAGTAAAAAAAGATAGCAGAAGAAGGCTGCAGGTGGCAAGAAGAAATACCCCTTGAGAAACACAGGAGAGTTTTGGAAGCTATACAACAGAATGAAGCCGAGGACGAGAGCAATCGAGCTGCAAAGAAAAGACATGAGGGTAAGCTAATGGTAGCTACCACTAGCATGCTAGGTCGTCCCGCTAGTTTGCTAAAGCATTTAATATCAGTAGTATCCAAAAAAATCATGAAAAATCCCAAAGACTTTTGTCGGCTTGTTGTCAATTATCATCATGCTTATTACCTTGACAGGGAGGTTATGTTTCTGCCAGCATATGTACTTTTGTTTGTTTGTCCATTTGTTTGTATGTTCGCAAGATTAGGCAAAAACTACTGGACAGATTAATCTGAAATTTTCAGACTAACATTGAGCAGTATTTTTACAATAAACTGGGTTTGCTTCCAGTTTTACAGGAAAATATGGGGTCCATGCCTCTGTCATCAGGATAAATTTCTTCTGAATCCGACCCAAATTGAGGTCACAAACAAACATTGCACTTTGTAATGGGAAACTCTATTGATGACATTCAATGATTCATATAAAATCAATATGTTAAGCGATGTTCCCAAATCTTACAGGATAACAACCTCCATGTACTGGCTCAGTTTGGTCTGGATCCTGACACTTTCTGGATCTGGTGATCCAGAATTGAACCTTTCATAGGGTTTGTGGAAAAGCCACAGCCGGAACTGAGCTGCTTGGCAGAGGTCTGCACTCTCTGAGGGCTTTCCTAGTCATGATTATTATTTTTGTTTTACTTTTATTTTTTTGTACAGTTTGTTTGTGGGAGGTCTCTCCACCTCCCTTCTTTAAAAATTATTTCTCCAATGCAAAAACAGAAAATAAGACTGTGGATTAATGTGACTCATAGTATTGTTGTTTCAGACTTTGCTATAAATATTACAATAATAATATTGGGACTTTTTTCACCACAAGGGGAAAATCATATAACGTGACAGTCCTAGTGATGTTGCAGCTTCTTATAAGAACCCAAGTCCTGATTGTACTCTTTCAAAATAAAGGTCTTGTATTGACATATTGGGTGGGGACTTACACTGCGTCAATTGTGCCAGAAGTCAACGGTGTCAAAGTACAGGTATATTTATTGAAGTGAAGTAATAAACAAATGAAGAGACCTTCAGCAAGATCATGATTCAAACACACCATCAGAAGGTGCAGATATATATTTTCTTATTGCTGTGTGACATCAAGATAATTCACTTAAGCAGTTGATCTGCACAAATCTTATTAATCTTACAAAAATCGTATTTTTTACCCTCTTCCCTTTTAATCAGGTACATCATGCTAATACTGAGTTTGACACTTTTATCAAGTGGACACAATAAAGTGGCTGGAAAATGTAATCAGCTCTACTGCCACTAAAGTTTAATTAGACAGATTTTTCTCTGACAACCAGTCATGTCAGCAAAAAAGTGGCAATTTTGGCTTCCATGGTTTTGGCTCCTACCAAATTGTGGCAAAATGACTTTTGAATAGTCTGTTGTTTGGTACATTTAGAGACCCTCTTGTTTCTTGAAAGCAAATGAAGAGCTGAAGAAAATATGGGTCAGTATAAAATAAAAGGACAAAAACTTGCTTACTAAGCCGAGCCCATGCTTGTAGGCCCACATGTAGCCACAACATAAGTGGTAATTTGGCTTTTTAATGCTGACTGCTTCACAAAGTCCTGGACTAACCCACATAGAAAGAGCCGACGAGCTCAGCATTTGATTTTACATTCCTGCACACACATGCTGCTTCAACATTTGGTGCATAATGACAGACCGGGGTCTTCAACATGGCATAGTTCTGTTAGCAACAGCCTCATAACAGGAAGAGCATGCTGACGGACCGCTGTGTGACTCTCCTGTGGTTATTTTGGTCTGACTGTGATTACAGGGTCGGCCTGATAGGAGTCTTTCAGTCTCCTAGCTTCATCTTTTATGCTGTCAACACCTCGTCGTGCTGCTCACACACCTCCTCTGCTCTCTGACCTTTTACTCTTTTATCAAGTGACTCACATCCTTAGCACATCCTAAACCCCCATCTGGTCCCACCATGACCTGAGGATCACATATACCTGGCTAGCTTTTCACGCTTTACCCGCCAAAAAAGGGGGAGATTTATTTGAAACCTACACCTTGGAAATTTGGTCTCTAGAAAAGAAAGCTTCAAACTTTCAGGGTGTCAGCTTCCCACCTCTGGGTGCTTTTAATTCAGCTGTCACGCTGGCATTTGAGTGGAGAAGCCAAATCTCTCTGAACACCTATTACCTCTGCTGTACATGTAGGTGTCCTGGGGCAGGGGAAAGGAGACAAGGCACAAAGACCCCTGAAAACCAGGGTTCATGTGGACAATGAGGAGGCCAGTGACGTTATAGGGAAACTTACACAAATAATAAAGATTATCAGGCTGTTTTTGTCCCAAGTTTTCCCCTTCCCAACCAAGGACGGCAAACGCCAGATAATCTTTTGTTTTATAAGAATGTTCGATAAGATTATCCTGTAAGATTATCCTGTGGTCTGAGGCATGTTAAGAGTCAATTTGTCCCAATAACCAGCTCTGAAACAGGTCAGGGCCAACAATCATAAATATTAAACTTATCCAGTATTCACAACCAAACATCTTCATGTGTGTGGGAAAAGCCGACAACTCCTGAGTCATGACTCTGTAAACTGTGACGGGGACCAGAATGCAGCCAATCAAGAGGTGAGCTGACTGAGGAACAAGGAAGCAGGCGTAAGTAAAAACAAGCACAGCCGACCTGAAACGTAAAGCTTGGTGGACCTCAGAAATGAAGGACCAGCTCACGTTTTCACACTGTCTCCAGGGTTTTTCTACAGTATTTTCTTTTTTTTAGTTCTGGAATTTTCCATCAAAAATAGTGCAAAGACCATCATTCCTTGTTCTTGTATGTCCTCTCCTATGTTGTGTGTTGTGTTTTCTGGTTGTTGCTACGATTCTTCTTCGATTTGTAAGATCACTTTTAATCAGATTTCTCTCTTTGAGGACTAGATTCTAGTTTGGTAATGGGACAGAATGGTTATGTGTGTGGTGTGATGTGTTGAGATTATTGGAACACACCACACACAGTACGATCAAAACTGTTCAATGCCTGATTTGTTATCTTCATGTGTGTGGGGCCTCTGACAGATAAAACATCTCATCAGATTTAGAAAATCCTCATGTGTGGACCCCGCTTTAAGGACAACTTAGGGCTTGGTATATGAGCAACCTCATGCTAAAAAACTTGAATACTTATTAGAACTTGAGGGTAAAAAATCCTAATTGTCCAGAGCCATTTAAAAGCAACTTAAGATCAATTGGAGAACAATAACAACACTAAAACGTCTCAGGAATGTTGTGGAAGTATTTTGTGTTCCTCAACATTGATGACAAAATTCAAAACAAAGACATCTTCAACAACAAAAGATCTGCAGGCTCTCCTGTCGGCTTTTCACCAAAGTGAGGCAGCAGCTTTTCATTGATTGTTCAACCCTGTGTGACTGTGTTTGTTTCATAAGACCTCTAACTGGCTGTTCTCATCTGTGGGTAATACTGTAAGTAAAAAGATAGTGATTCTTGTTTTAGTCAGGGATTAAGGCCCCGTTTACACAACAACACTGTCACCGCAAACGGCAAGGTTTTTCCTTTGCATTTTCAAAAGCAATCCGCGTTCACATGGAGACAATGTGAAAAACCATGTGCGTTCACACTAATCCGCGAGCACTACTAAAAATTAGGAGTGGGAGAAAAAATCGATACACCCAAGTATCGCGATTTTTTGTCTGCCGATTTTAAAATCGATATTTTTATTCAAAAATCGATATCCCCCCCCCCCCTACACACACACGCACACTCACACTCTATAGGCGCTAAAGTCGCCAAACTGAGGCAAGCGACATTGCTGGATAAAATAGACCATAGCTGTTAAAATAGTGCTGAGTAGATTTACTACTTTTTACCAGCAGATATTGGACAGGAGACAGGTTTCTATTATATTTATTTTAAAACACACACACCGGACCGAGGGACGCGATTGTGGCTGTAGACGCTGTGGAGCGGAGCAGAGAGAGAGACACAGAGTGATAGAGAGTACTCATCATGCCGAGAGTACTTTGTCAAGTACTGTCTGACTCTGAATCTGAGGAATATTTACTCTCTTGACCATTACAGTCCCGGAGCAGTACATACCGAGAGCTTTTCCTCTCCTGGCTGGCGACTACCAAGAGTGCACATAGTCTGGGATGCAGAGAAGCTCAAAACACCGCGAAAAGTGACGGTGTTAGCAGAGAATGAGACCGCAGAGCTGAGAGCTCTGGGCAGACGAGGGAGAAGCCGGGGGTAAACACTGCAGGCAGCAGAGGCGTTCATGGTCGGCCCGTAAATTACAGTGATGATGATGGCTGGGAAAACTAACCACTTTGAAACTATAGCCTTTTAAAATCTTGATAGCAAAACTGAATATTTCTTGAAAAAACTCTGTTGCCTGAAGGGATAATAAGCCACTTTTTATATGCAATCCAGGCTTTTGAAGAGAGGAAGCATAAACAGCTGGTTAATATATATTGCTGAATAAATCCTAAAAACAGACTCACATGTGATGTGTATTTTTCCTGATATAGTCTGTAGGCATCATCATTGTTCATCTTTTTCACTGGTTTTAAAAAAGCTAACTAAAGATTGCAAAAATCGGCAATATCGAGAATTTTTCCTTTGCATTTTCAAAAGCAATCCGCGTTCACATGGAGACAATGTGAAAAACCATGTGTGTTCACACTAATCCGCGAGCACTACTAAAAATGCTGTAGCCTACATGCTGGGCCAGTCGTTGGCGATATAGGTTTGAAAAGAAACAGCGTTGCTAGAACACTGGTACGCTATCCAGTGAAGACAAACTTTTAAACAGACAACAATGGCGAGTGAACTCACAAAGATGAAGGAGTTTCTTGTAAGGACCAAGGTTCTAATAGTTAACTAAAACAAAACTAAAAATGAAAACTAAAATTTGAAATACATTGCAGTTAACGCAAACTACTAAAAACTAGAAAGGAAAACAAAAACTATAAGTGAACTAAAACTGTATTTTGTGTTCACAAAACTAACTGAAACTAACCAAAATTATAGACAAAATGTCCTTCGTTGTCGTTTTTGACAATATTTATTAGCCTTGAGGATTTAAATTAATCCGACACATTTTCCCAACCAATTTTATGACAGTTTTCGGCAGTTGTCGGCACCATACTGCACCATCATAGCAACGTACTTGGACGTGCTCGTTTACTGCCCAGACTGGCTGTGCTCTGTGCCGCAACTAAACGTGTTGTTGGAACAACTTGGAAGAAATGGCCAAAGTTGGGAGGAGGCGGCAGTGTCCCATTTAGGATTTTTTTGAGTACAACAGCGAGACAAACAAATGCAAGTGCCTGGCGGAAATTAAAACTGGTGCGATATGTGGAGCACCTCTTAAGGGGAAAATCCCACAAACTTAAAAGTCCATTTGAGGAGCAAACATAAGGAGGCTTATACAGCCTATGAAAACAAGGAAGCCGAGAGTTTATATTGTTTATATTGATGTTTATATTTTTTATATTAAGTTTATATTATTTTCTTGTGTTTAAGGCAGCAGTCAACAGTGCAGTATCAGCATTGACTGAGCAGTGAGCACTATGTTGGACTTGAAAATAAACAGTATTATAAAATACTTACTCTGACCTTTTTGAATCCTGCACCTGGCAAATAAGGTATGAAAAAACTAAAACTAAACTGAAACTAAACTAAAACTAATCCTTGTTGCAAAAATCAAAACTAAATAAAAACTAGAATGCCAACTCTAAAACTAATTAAAACTAAACTGTAATGGAAAAAAATGCCAAAACTAACCAATACTAAGCTATAATGGCAAATCCAAAACTATTATAACCTTGGTATGGACAGCAAATCTGCTTGGATATTTTTTTCTGGATAACAAACTGAGCACAGTAAGCAGCACACTTGGTAGACAGCTGAAGCTGTTGTTGTTCCTGAGTGCGCAACCTTCTTCTAATAGAGTACTGCACATACACCGAGCGCCATCGTTTTCCCTAGCAATGCAGATTCCTTTTTACACAGGGATGGAAACCAAAAGGCTTTCAAATTTTTAATTTTGAACACTGGTTTCAAAAATTTGTATAAACAGTCACTCTGGGCACCATTCTCTGGTAAAGGGAAGGTGTAAACAAAACAAAAACTCTTCCTTTTTGGTCTTTTTTCATTGTTGTATAATCGGGGCCTAATTTGAGCACCAGGTGGGGATAGTAGGTAAAACGCATAGACTGTAAAAGAATTGGTTGAAGCCATGTCATAGGAGCCTGTGGAAAGCTGTTGTTGCCCTCTATTGGGCCACAGAGAACATTAACTCAGGCAAACTTTAGCTCAATCTGCTCACACACAGAAAGGCCGTGTTGAGGTGGGACTTGAGCCCGTCTGCTCACAATTGGACATCCTCAATCAGTCCTCCATGGAAGGAAAACAGGCTTTTTAAAGCACACAGATGTGTGAGTTTAAGAGTGAACCAATTTCCTTAACCAGTAAACATGGTTACTGCAGCCAGCCCCAAGTGGACACTCATGGTACTACAGCTTTTGGTAATAGGGCATCCATTAGCAGCCCTGGAGGTTAGTGCCTGGTCACGAGAGGCTATTAGTGAGGCTTTACCTGCATCCAAACCAATAAAATGGGTACAAAGACTTGAATTCTGTGTGACATCCCTGTTTGTTAAAAGTAACTGACAGAAAATAAATTGTCCTTGAAGACAAAAGAATTGAATATCACTAACTTGTGTTAGGGAAAAAAAACATTGTTCTCACCAACTATGACACCAACTTCCTGATTACCTTTAACCCTACAAACACCTGACTATAAAGCCTCACTAACAGAGTGGTGCAGGGATGAGGGTGCATCCGAATAGTCCTTTTTTGATAAGGAACCTTCCTAACTGAAGAAATGACCCGGAAGCATTTAAGCATCGGCCATGATAAGGACTGTTCGAATTCTCCAAAAGTTAAGGAAAGGAGGGTCATTGCTTCCTTTAATATCTCCTTTAGCTTAGGAAACACTGGACCATCCTTTTCAAAAGGAAAGGAGAAGAAAACGCCCCATAATGCCTTGCGGGACGTGACGTGTATAAAAAGTTTACGGAAACTTACGATGGAGAAGGGACAGAACGATGAGGCCGAAAATGTTTATTGGAAACAATCAATAAAAGAAGGATAAATGAGGACTTTTACAATACTACAAATATAATAAATAAAAACAATGTTCATGATGATATATGTGAATGAAACGGGGGAATGGTGCGTCTGACCGTCTGCTGTATTATCAGGCTTCAGATTGTCAACATCTATAGATGCTCTCACGAACCTCACAGCTGTGAGCAGAAAACACACACACCATGAACAGAGACAAAACACCATCACAGGTAAATCCTCTGATCATGGATGGTTAATGTTAACCAGTGAAGACACAAAACAACCCTGTGAGATAAGACAGAGGACAAATGCGCTTCTTGTAGTTCATTTTCGGAACATTGTAGTTCATCGTGGCTTACCTACGTCACAAGTAATTGTCGTCACATAAATATGACATCAAAGTTAAAGTGCAGTCAAAATCCTCTTTTGCCACAGTTCTCCTTTCCTCTCGTCTTTTCCCCTCCTTTCCTTGACCCTGTGATGTATTTTATCAGGGTTAAGGTAAAGTGGATAGGAAAGGACTTCAGAAGGACTATTCAGATCCACCCACAGTCTATTAACATGGAAGCAACCTAGCATTTAGCATTTCCTGGTACCCTACCCTCCGGAGTGAATGGGATTTAGAATACCGGCTTTGATAAGTGCCTAAAAAAAGGTTTGTGATGAACACATCCACATGAGATTTTTAATGTTTAATGGGAAAGGGGAAAGGACTACAAAAATGGCCGGCGGACCTGATGGCAAAAGTCAGCATTTCTGACTTTTGTTTCATAATCAATTCTTCATACACTATTGCCACAGCAGTGAGCAACAACTTAATCGAAACTCTTAAACAAGGGGTCACAATAAGACGTTCTACATCGAAAATATTGTAGTTGTGTTGAAGTCAAATTATCATGTTGTAGTTCCAAAGGATAGCTTTCACTCACCAATTACAGTCAGGTTTAAGACAAACAAAAAATTTTTTTTTTGGTTTTACGATTATAAAAAGAACAGAACATGTAAGTTTTTCAGGTTTTTTTGCGAAAATTAGCTTCACACTGGTTTCCTCGACTAGTAGAAGAAAATAGTATTAACATTTAAGCTTGTTATTTTTGTTTATCAAGGAGTTTAGTATATTAGCTTATCATATGTAAATGCAAATGTTGTTTATTTATAGTCCTTTACAACAACCTTTTCAGTGAAACAAAGTGCTTTATAATAGATCGCAAATTAAAAATAAATAAATAAAAACAATAAAAGCCATTAAATAGGAAAAAATACATGTAAATGGTAAATGGACTTGAGCTTATATAGCGCTTTTCTAGTCTTGGACTACACAAAGCTGCTTTACACCACAGGTCACACCTACCCATTCACACCCATTCACTCTCACATTCACTTCACTGATAGTTCAGAGTTTCTGTGTTAGTTATCCATCAGTATTTCTGACACATTCACGCCCTTTCATGCCCATTTACACGCCACTGATGCAGCAGTGGGAGCAACTTGGGGTTAAGTGTCTCGCTCAAGGACACATCGTCATGTGTCGTCCGGAGCTGGGCTTGAACCTGCAACCTCCCGATCACTGACCAAGCGCACTATCCAACTGCGCCACCGACGCATGTCATCCTGTGTCATCCTGGTGCGAGAATGACCTATTTTTGTGAACCATCATGGAAGTTAGCAGCGCGCTGGGTTCCTGGATTGCTAATCCTCTACAACAAAATAGAATTTTTCATTTGAGTTATTGCTGATAAAAAGGTCTGTAGCAAACAAAATATGAAACATACGTGTTACACTCTGTGATAAACTCAAACCTATTTTCATGATGTTTTAAGCTTCAATGTAATTGTCAAAAGTGTAGTGTTATTAATACGCTACTAACTAAAACATGGCGGTTCAACTTAGAAGCAATTATGACATTTTTACCTCTGCCAAGGAGATTATGTTACGGCCAGCGTCTGTTTTTTGTTTGTTTCTCTGTTAGCAACATGACTCAAAAAGTTATGGACCAATTTTGATTAAATTTTCAGGAAATGTCCGGATTGAGACAAGGAACAAATGATTAGATTTTGAGAGTGATCCGGATCACCGTCTGGATCCAGGAATTTTTTAAAGGATTCTTCAACATTGCGAGATAGGACCATTTTCATCATTTGTGCATAATTGTTTGTTTTAAAGGTCAAGGAAAATAAATATTTAGATTAAATAAATGTATGACTAATATTTATGGTGAAAATCACAATATGGGAGAGGACTGTGGCGCTGGTGGAGGTCTGTGCTCTCCGAGTGCTTTTCTAATTAATGTATAAAATCTTGTGACTTCTTGTTTGAGAGTTTCCTCATGATCAAACGACCTGATCAAGTCATGGTTGTGGTGATAATGTATGAATCATTCAAACAATAAGAAATGCTCCATCCCCACCTAGTGCTTCAAATTAATCCAAACTTAAATAAACATTAAGCTCCTACAAGCAGATTACTGGTGTAATTTCATGTATCACCATCTTGTTTCTTCTTAAGTGGTGGATTGTGCCCCCCAATGAAATTACCTAAGGGCCCCATTTATGCTTGGGCCGGCCCTGATGACAACCCTACGATCATCCACAGTTAATAGGGGCTGAGGGGTTTGTGTGAGCATAAACTCTTGCTCATATAAAGCAGGTGGTTCCCATCTGTCCTGGAGATGCCTCAGAGAGCAGTAACGGTGCAGCAGAGGAGTGTCATAATGTCGGGGCTCCATCAGCTTTTATTACAGCCAGTCTGACGGGCAGCATCCGCCTGACAGGAGGATGGGACACAGCCTGCTTTCTGCCACCACAGCACTATTTACACACAGCCAGGCCCTGTGCTAATAATCCGTGTTATTGTGAGCCCGGGCTGGGACTCTGTTTGTACCACCTTGAGCATAAATATTTTAGTTTAGCCTCCAACACCATTGCTGAAACCTTCCTCTGCTGCCCACATCCTCACGTTTGAACTTCAGAGTTTGTCCCACAGAAGCTAAAGCAGCAGACTACACCAGATTAACAGACTACAAACCGAACACTTGGTCCACTTTTCACTTTGTTGGCATATTCCTGCTCCAGCTGCAGAAAATGAATGGATAGCAAGCAGCATGGAGAGGTACAAGGGGGCCGAGCGGCTCACCTTCAGTCCCGCAGCAGAAGTCTACAGCAGCCCGGGTCGGACGTCCATGTCACCGGGCAGACAGGCGGGCAGGCAGCCGGGGACCGAGCACCGAGAACCGGCGGCGTTTCTCCTCCTTTCTCCCCGATTTTAGCTCAGCTGACAGGGGCTCAAGTCCTGTTTGTATCCCCGTGTTGATCTCCGACAGTGACACTACACGTTTGACTGCTGCTGTGCACAGCTGAAGGACACTTCCGGGTGTGACTTTCAAAGTAAAAGGCAGCTTAGAGGGAAGTTAGGCTTGTGAGGTGTTGTTGGGTAGTGGATTGTCATTTATTTTATATTTTAATTATTCGTTAACATTTCTAAATGCAAGAATATAAGGGCCAGGTATAAGATAATGAGAAGAGGAAGGTGATCTCTTCATGGACCTCCAGGAAAAGAAGCTGACAAGTCGAGAATATTGCTAAAATATCAGTTATTCAAAGATTAATTGACAATGCCAAAAAATCGACTATTTAAAGATTTTTTAATTAAAAATGTTGCATTGAGAATATTGCTGAAAAGTCAACTAAAAGAATAATGTAAATAAATGAAGTTGCAGTTTCAACAATATAAAGTGCAATTTCATGAAAAATGTACTATGTTGAGAGAAAAGAAGAAATGTCACCTGCAATGTTCATTAAAGAGTTTAAGATGATTTTTTGCACCGCAGAGATTGAAGTGTTTAAGCACCAATGAAATACTAAAGAAAACATTGCGAATATTAGAAAATAATATTGAAATATATCAACAATAAAGATCTAATAATTAGGGGAAAGTGTCAAAAAACAAAAAATATCTGAAGATTTTTAAATACACGTTTTAGTATCAAGCTGAAATCCAAAATGTAAACTGTCTTGAACAGAACAAAATAGAAGAATAACATCAAAACATTAATTAAAACATCAATTTTTAAGTTGAAAGTTAAAATGTGGACAATAAGTCAACTTTTTAGGAGAGAAATCAAAATGTACATCAAACCTTTAAAAATTTTGTAGAAAATTATAATACAACTTCAGCAGTAAGGTAAAAATTTCAAGGGGAAAAACAAAACGTTGTTGAAATTAAATTTCTAAAAACAGATTTGAAAACAATTGCAAGAATAAAATCAACTTGTTAGCAAAATGTTGAAAACAGTGTTTTGAATACAAGAAACTGATAAACTGTCACCACAAACAGTTGAATTCTGAGGAAATGTACATGTGAAAAAACATTTTAAATAGTAAATGATATTCAAATAGAACTTTAAGGAGCAGTTTAAGATTTGACAGAAATTTCACATTTCAAATTAAATTGAGAATTTCCAAATGATGTTAAAATACAATTTCTGATCAAGAGTTGACATTATGAGGAGTCAAAACTTTGATAAAAACTAAAATAAAAATCTTTATATTGTTGAAATTCCAATTCAACTTAAAAAGTTGATATTTCTAGGACAAACTTAAGGTATAATGCAAACTGAAATTTTGTTAGAAAAGGTTCAAAAAAAAGTTCAAGGTTCAAACATCAAACATAAGATGAAATAAGATTTGATTGGAAATGCCAAATTAAGGTAAAAACTTAAAACATCACAAAGTTGAGACACAAGTTTTAGACTTTTTTGAAGAAATAAAGCTAAAATATTTATTAGGAATTAAAATTTTGTGAATAGCTTTTTTAAATTTTATCTTAATTGGATTTTTTTTTTAAATTCAAAATGACAAGAACAAAAAGAAAAATAATACGGAAACAGTCAGCTGTTATTTCTTTCTCATTAACCTTCGTTCATCGAATCATTAAATATTAAAAAATACGTTTGAAATAAAATCCATCAAAAATCTGTAACCATTGTCAGCTTGGAACCAGCTGAAGAATCTTTATGATCAATCATTCAGGGGAGCCTCACTTCCGTCACTAAATGTTAACCCTGATGCTTTTATTTTGAAGGGCAACTTCCTTTTACTCTGGCTAAAGTGTATCCAACTTCACAAAACCGCTACAGACCAAACCCCCCAAATTTCCCCGCTTCCGGGACGTTTGCAGCCTCTTTCCTCGGAAACGGGGGTTTTTCAGGCCGGGGGCGCGGATGGGCATCCCGGCGCTTCATATTAATTATGAATATTTTTTAAATGAGACCAAAATCCTCCTCCAATCGAGCCTCCTCAGCATCATCCGAGCTCCTTTCATCAGCGGTGACGTTTTTAAGGTCAAACACAGGCAGGAGCTTCAGCTGGAGCTCCATCATCAGGACCAGAGTCTGCGCGTCACAGCACGACGCAGCAGGACTCACCCACACCAAGAAACCCTGAGTGCCGAGGAAACACATGATTATCTACCGTGGACTGTTAGGTTTTATTTTATTAAGACACAGAATCAGATCAAATCCACATACTTGAACAAATGTGATCTTATTATCAACACTGCTCATGTCTTATTACAGATGTGTGATCTTAACTGCAGATTTTAATCCATGGATGCAGATTTCAAAAAGTCAAATTCATTTTACATGTTAATATTAATTCAGAGGAAACAAAATTTAA
This sequence comes from Scarus forsteni, assembly GCA_036419115.1. Taxonomy (NCBI): domain Eukaryota; kingdom Metazoa; phylum Chordata; class Actinopteri; order Labriformes; family Labridae; genus Scarus; species Scarus forsteni. The sequence goes on from JAZDUH010000342.1 coordinate 10,951,413, forward strand.
CCTAGATTCACAGAAAGCATCAACCTTATACAGTTCGTGTCAAAGGAAGACTTAAATTATAATTATTTTCTACAAATCATTTATTTTATGAGCATATTCTTTATTTTGTGTTTTTAAAAACAAAACTAAATATTCATACATGAAAAATCACACATGCAAATGTGGATACATAAAAACCTTAATTCTCAAACTATGATTCTTTGGGGCTTTTAAATTGTTTTTTTTTTGTTGTTTTTTTTAGCAGTTTTTGTGCTTGGGTGAGGATTTCTGACAGAGAAGTGCATTTTTCAGTAAATTTTGTAATTGCAGCATTCACTCTGTCTTGACAGAATATTCACTGTGTAGACCAAAAAATGACATTCTTGCCCCTGGAGCCATTTTTGGCCCCATTGACAACCATTAAAATCTCCTTATTCATTCTACTGCCGTTGCAATACAGAAATATATATATGATATATAAAATCATTATAATTCCTCTGAATGTTTTCATGTGTGCAGAGAGGCATTGTGGGAAATGCAGGCACTTATTTAACTAATAGGATAGAAGAGTGACTGTAGGCAAGTGGAATAAATTATTTAAGCTAGTTCAGATTTCTAGTTGCTGCTAATCATTGACAGACAGTAACTAAGACTGATATTCCCCTCACAAAAAATAATTTTGCATTATGAAATAGAAAATATTTGTGTAAAAAAGTTTCATTATGTAAACAAACTGGCATAACAGGGTCAAAACTAAGAAAAAAAATTCACATTTGCTGTACATTGACTGGAGTTAATGACCAAAATATATGTAGATTTTTTTCATCTTTAAAATTTTGGAGCATGTCAAATATCCTAAACGGTCTTTTAGGGGGAAGGTGTGAGTTCTTGTATTTTTCTGTAATCACACTACAAGAAATAATAAATTAAAATCCCTGCCATCCTTAGTCACTGACATGTCCCAGACTGATAATCTCTGCACAACAAAATCCATGTTGCGTCCATCAAATACAAAATATCTTTTTGTTTAAAAAAAGTCCCATCATGTAAATAAACAGTCATTTAGAGGGTTAAAATTACTAACCTAATTTGTTTCCTATGCATGATCAGTACTGGAGTTAATGTCCAAAATAAGAATGGTTTCTTTGTGTGTAATAATTATAAATATTCCAAAATTCCTTAAATGATTAAACCTCAAAACCATAACAGCCCATTATGAGCTAAACATAAACCAATTAAGGATCCAAGAGTGCAAGAGGGGTGATAGGGTGATAGATAGGGGAGACAGCTATGATTTGAGCTCTTTGAGCAACAAGTTCAGTCAAAAATAAAGACATGTCAAATTATAAAAGATAGTGTAGATTTTAATTTCATTTGCATTTCATACAAACCACCACAAAGTGTTAATTCTGTAGAAACTAAAGGTGCTCCTGGAGCACAAACCACCACCAAAGATTACATACGGTGCACCTCATTTCACAACGACGTGCCTGACATTTTAAAATAGCTGCAGATATTTAACAAACTGAATAGCAGCATCATCAGCCGTCTCAGCCTGAGACACAATGGCTTAAGTCACACATCTCTTAACTGTTCCCTGCAATAGTCCAAAACTGTCTCAATGCATCATAAATCTTTGGTTCCAGACTGATTTTAGCAGAGTTACTATCAACAATGTGGAATACTGCCCTATTCCAAAACTTGAAATCCTTTACCAGATTCCTATATCCACATCCAAATTCAGATCAACACCAAAATCAAAATACTTCTCCCTTGTGCCATCACCAACATTCTCTGAAAATGATATCAAAATCTGTGGAGATTTTCTTCTAGCGTAACCTTGCCCGTAGATCGATGAGAGACAAACAAACAACTGGACAAATGCCAGCAAACATGGAACCCTCTTGGGAGAGAAAACAACATGTTTAACATCTCTCTTCCCAAAACAGAATATACCAACGGTACAAGAGCCCCAGTAACAGTAGTAGGCTGGTGTTCACTTCAGGCCTAAAACCAGGAAAGGCTCTCAGTGGGTTCTGGGTAATGTAGTTCATCAGACAGCCCACTGGACTGTGAAGCCCTTTGTCATTGGTAAGGCCAGGCCGCTCACTGTCAGAACCTGTGGGAGGAAAACCAAAAACCTGAGGTGGGTGGTTGGAGAATTTATTTAATAGGATTGGAGACATGAAAATAAATACACAGGTGTAGTCTGACACCCAAATATTTTATTTTTCATCAAACACATCAACACATGAGCTGAAAATAAGAAAAATGAAAGAACAGTTGAAGAGATTTATTAAAGTTGTAGTCAGCGATCTTCTAATCTTCTAATCTAATGCACTATTTGTCAAAATCACAGTATTTCTCCTCTCCATCCACAAGATGTCCCCACTGACAGCATGTTGGAAAAAAAGTCCGGTTTCAATACACAGCCTTGACTCTGAATTTCAGCAGGTAAATACTGTGGCTCGGGCCGAGTCACCAAAATTGGGTACACCCCCCCACATCCAGGGGGTGATCATACTCATGTGCAGATCAGACAGAGGGGGAGGGGGAGTAGTAGGTTGCATATCGTGCGCAGTTAGCATAAGAGAGAGATACAATATGTGCAGTAGCAATGGCTGAAAAACAGCCCAAAAGAAAAAGGTCAGAGAAGTGAAAAGTGAAAAAGGACTATGACCAAGAAAGAGCGAAGACCCGGGTCAACATTGGTGTTGCTTTCCGACGGTGGAGGGAACTCCGCCAATTTAAAGACCTGAAAACGGACGTGGATGTTGCCGTCTTTCTGCTGGATAGGTAAGCAACATTAGCTTTGTGGTGCTTCACATAACAGTCACAGCCATCGGACATTCATCTTATTGTCTAATCTGCCAGAATGTACTGTTGTTGTGATGTTATCAATAATGGCAGTCGAGTTGTCTGATGAGTCAGGGTTACCTTAGCTGTGTTGGTCAGCTACGCAGTTTCTACGGCCGTTTCCATGATGATGCATGTCCATCAGCTTTCGGGGGTGGAGCCAGGGGTGAGGTATGAAGGGAGAGGCAGGTCTAAATTAGTTTACCAACAACTTTTCCCCTCGTTTTCTCCCACATCGCTGACAACACCTTTAATGAACATTACTGAGGTCACAAATTCTCAGAGAGGATTTTGTCTGTTTGAGGCAAAATGCACTATATTTTCATGCTACACCAAATAGAGCAGCTCCATCAGATATTTTACTCCAGATTATCTATAAGTGCTCCAAAAGCACAAACAGCCACCAAGACATTTCCATTACTGATGGGTGAGTTTTAATAAAACATGTAAAAAAAAGCCTCACTGTGCAGTTGGAATAAAAGGACATGAAAAAGTTCCTGAATATGAGGCCATGTTCGGATCGCCACCAAATCTAATCACTTCTTCCTTGTGCCATGACCAACACTCCCTGAAAATTACATCCAAATCTGAGAATTTTTGTTATCTAGCTCACAACGGCTGTGGTGGAGGTAAATAAAAAAAAGGTTGGACAGTTTGGTTCAACAATACTGAGACTTGGATGGCTCAAGTTCCACCTATGCTTGAGGCCAGTTTACCATGTATCCTTCCAGTGGACTCTATCCACTGTGTGTTGTGCTGGAAAAATCGTCTCCCCTTCCATAAAAATGTAAAAAATGAAGAATGAAGGATCTTGTATGTTGGAGTTTATAAGTGTGTGTAAAACCTAAGACAAAAGGCTGGTGTTGACTCTTAATCATTCAACGTAAACAGCTGATATCTAAGTTAGAACCTTCTGTGAACCAAGGTCAGACATCTGTGAGTGTCACTCCTGTAAAGAAGACATAACTCTAACGAGAACATCTAATAACTGACATTTAAAACTTTACCGTAAACAATGCTCAGAGTACATTTTCTGCAGCTGTCTCTACATCAGTAAAGGCAAGGAAGCCACCACAACATTTATTTGTGATTTAGATTATAGATTTAGGTTTATATGACCTACCAGTGGGCATGTCAACACTGCTTTAGACATCTTCTGTAAAAGAATAGAGGCATAATGGGGGGCCACTAATGAAACATCATTATAAAACTATCAACTTAAATATCATTGCTTTAAAACAAATACTTTAGCAATTACAATTCAGCAGGAAATGTGAATTGTTTATGATTGGGTCAAATGTGTTGTTTTCTATCAAATTCATAACTGAAACAAAAAAACATTTTTTTTTAAAACACTGAACTGAAAGTAAAGGGCTTGTGTTCATTTTATTTTTTTGTAAGTTGATTTGCAGATTTGCAGAAATTATCTATTGCCCTTCATATCTTATCTTGTCGACTAAAATTTGTCTTTTCTGTTCCAGTTATATAGGGAAGGCTCGTGGAGGAAACAGGCCAAGCTGTTCAACCCAAACATCCCTCTCTCCAGCATCACCTTCAGATTTCTCCTGGAGGATCCCAAGGCACCTCCAGGCTCTGGGTCTGCCTAGAAGTCCCCTCCAAGTTGGGGAAGTTACTTTTAAAAAGTAGTGTTAGCTCGTTACTTATTACTTCTTCAGATTAGCTCAAGAACAGTGCAGAGAGCTTCATGGATAGGTTTCCAAGGCCGAGCAGCTGCATCCAAACCTCACATCACCAAGTGCAAAAGCGTCAGATGCAGTGTTGTAAAGCACGCCGCGACTGGACTCTCGAGCAGTGAAGATGCGTTCTCTGGAGTGACGAATTGTGCTTTTCCATCTGGCAATCTGATGAACGAGTCTGGGTTTGGCAGTTGCCAGGAGAATGATACTTGTCAGACTACATTGTGCCAAGTGTAAAGTTTAGTGGAGGGGGGATTATGGTGTGGAGGTGTTTTTCCGGTGCTAGGCTTGGCCCCTTAGTTCCAGTCAAAGGAACTCTGAATGCTTCAGCACACCAAGACATTTTGGACAACTCCATGCTCCCAACTTTGTAGGAACAGTTTGGAGCTGGTCCCTTCCTCTTCCAACATGACTGTGCACAAGAGCACAAAGCAGGTCCATAAAGACATGGATGACAGAGTCTGGTGTGGATGAACTTGACTCGGCTGCACAGAGTCCTGACCTCATCCCAATAGAACACCTCTGGGATGAATTAGAGCAGAGACTGAGAGCCAGGACTTTTCATCCAAACATCAGTGTGTGACCTCACAAATGGGCTTCTAGAAGAATGGTCAAAAGTTCCCACAAACACTCCTGAACCTTGTGGACAGCCTTCCCAGAAGAGTTGAAGCTGTTATAGCTGCAAAGGGTGGACCAATGACATACTGAACCCTATGGATTAGGAATGGGATGTCACTTAAGTTCATATGTGAGTCAAGGCAGGTGAGCGAATACTTTTGGCAATATAGTTTCGTTTATAATAAGCAGAACTCGCAACTGTTTTGCTTTATCGTGGTGAGCATGGAGATAAATAATCAGAGGGGGGAATCACATAGACAGAAGAACAAGCCCAATAAACAACTGCAGGTTATGAAACAAGCCCAAAAAACTGCAACCCACAACCACGACTCACAAGATTTGTAAGCACCTCATCAGACAATACAGACACTGTGGGGTCTGAGTGGAGACAAGATCTTGGGGCTTTCCCATAAACTCAAGCTGGTCCGTCCCCTCCTCCCCACGAAGCTGCGAAGTGCTGTTGACCCGCGAGATAGGAATATTCCATACCCCCCAGTCTCACTTCCTTTCCAAGACCCTGTCCCCCATCAAATGTGCTTGTCTTAGAGTTTTTTTGTCTGATATTGTCTTATCATGTTGCTCATGTGATGAGGTGTTTTTCTGATCCTGTGTTCTGCAGGGCATAGTGTGAGACCGGCCTTGTTTCTCCTCCTCTCTCCCCTCTGTCTCCCTATTCCTATCTAAGAAAATTAGGCACTGCTGGTGACCCGACGGTCTTCCCGATCCTGCTCCCCCATGCATGTGACTGTCTTTGTATGTTCTTGGACGGGTTGTACTGTAACAGACATTTCAGTTTTCTTTACTTGTGACATGTGCAATGACAAAAAAAGCCCCTTCATTCATTCATTCATTTATTCATACTCACCTTGGTGTCATTGAAGAAGGTGAAGTCTTTGACTTTATCCCCATTGGCCAGTACATAAAGAGGCACAGAAGGCAACCCGAAAATCCGCAGCCCTCCCAAAACCAGTCCATCTAGGGCCCCATTTAGTTTGATAGGATCACTCACAACCTTAGACTAAACAACACATGATACGTTATTTTGCTGACAAACACAAAGGATATCATCATTCAGCAAGTCATTCTTAAACCTATTAAAGGTATAGTTCAGGTTTTTTTCAAGCGAGGTTGCTGGAGGTCCATGGCACAAGTAAATATCAGAGCCATGGGGCTTTAGCAGTCCCACTTCAAAAACCTGAATTCTCCCTTTAAATAGCCCATTAAGTCTATAAGAAGGGCTGAAACAAAGGTAAAACAGTCTTACATGTTCTTTTTCATACCTGTCCAGCAACAAAGACAATGTAGCTATAATTATCAGTTTCAAAGGTGTCCAGACTTTCTCCATCATCCCAGAACAAATCACCTCGGGCCATACCACCTGCCGAGAGGGCCACCGTCAGAAAGAAAGGGTTCCTGCGAGAGGATGTGGTTGTCAAAGCTGGTTCCTTTACAAGAGGATAAAAAACACAAAAAGAAGTAAAGCAAAGTTTCATTTGTTGTGTTTCAGCCCAGTTTCACAATTCAAGTGTCATTTTAAAAAATGTTCAATCTCTTTGCAACATTTCATCAGAGTAAGCCACATCAAAGACAAGAACTTAAAAAAAAACACCTTAAAGCCAAAATTAACATAGGTCCCTTTTCGGAAACAACGGAAGTAAGCCTTGATACACTACATTTTTAATTGAAGGAATAAAGTTGCCCTAAACATAAAAAGGCAGAGACTTGTATTTGAGAGTTTTTTTCACCAGGGGGCTCAAAGGGGACTTCATTTCCTTTTATAAAATCTCTTTCCCAAATACAGTCCAAAATCTCTGGACACTAAATATAGTCTTTTTTTTTGCTTAAAATGTAATCAATGTAAACCTGAACCATCAAGGACATTTGAAAGGTTGAAAGATTTGGTTCAGTTTGCATTATTGAAGTAGCACTTTGATTGTGCAAAAGACTTAGAGAATATGCAATAAGCTCCCGATCAAGATCTTAAGAACAGCTGAAAATTTGCAAGAATTTGAATTTTGAACTGTTGAATCTCAAGAAGGCTCAAGGTTAAAGAAAAATAAGAAATGGAAGCGAGGGACAAAACATTTGGAGCAGGCAACTTATTGAAAACTGCATTGAAACTCAAACATTCTTTAGTCAGCTGATCAGAAGTTTGAAGGGTTTGTGTCTTGCCTCACTCCATGACAAGCGGACACGGAGGAAGGGGCAGAGCAGAGCTTGCCCACCACTTATTTGCTTAGCTCAAACATTGGGAGTCAAAAGGTAGTGTTAGCCTGTCTCTGTCTACAGTCATCAGATAAACTTTAAACAGTCCTGTGTGCTTGATGTGACTTGTTTTTTCTACCATGTTATGTTATCTTCAACCATCATCGTATAAACTTCCTCTACTCGAGGCTTTGTTTTGTTAACCTACTTACAAGTACATCTGTGGTGGTATGTGGATGCGCCCTGCAGTGCAGTTCTGTATGTATTTATTTCAAAAATTGCATTAACTGTTAATATAGTACAAAAATATATAACGTAACATGACACAGTAAAAAAACAATCACAACAAGCACAAATGGCTGTCTAGAGTTGCTGAAGAATCCATCTGATGACTGTAGGCAGAGGCAGGCTAACACTACCCACTGACTCCTAGTGCTTGAGCTAAGCTAACTGCCCGTCTCTCCCTTGTTACTGCATGCACAGTCAAGAAGAACAGTCTCTATCTGCTTGTCATGGACTCTGGAGTGAGGCAAGACAAGAGAAGGAAAACGTGTTGCTGTAGCTCTGTAAAGCTACGGCCACACCGGACGCAAATTGGCATATTTAAACGCGCGTAGTGTCTGTGACGTGCCGCGCGTAATGCCCGAGGCTGGACGCTGGACCATTTTGAGAAGCTGAGGGGTGACGCGGGTCACTGCGCAGGCGCAGTAGAGCCACAGCTTGTTGGACTCAGTGATGACCCGTGCAGGCAAATCCAGCTGTAAAAAAATACTGACAGAACTTACCTTCAAAACCTGTCTCCTCAGCGACTTTCACCCTAGCCTGCTCCTTTTTGTTCCGGTCTCTGTAGAGTACACACGTCGAATCGTATAGCTTCGGATGATTGCAAACAGTGCAGATAAACCTCTCCTCCATCTTTCAGAGGGGTTTGAGCAGGAGCAGGAGGCCAGAGCGTCACACGTCATCAAATCAATGACGTCGGGGGGAATGTCAATCGCTGATTGGCTGCCGCGGCACAGCGTCACGCGAATTTGCGTCGAAAGTTCAATATTTTCAACTCGAGCGTCGAGGCATGAAGCCCCAAACGTGGCGGACGCTCCAAAATCGCCGCGCCAAACACGTCTGACGCGCCGCCCAGGGGGAATCTGCGTCCAACGCGTCTTTGCATTGACTTTGTATGTAATCTAGACGCACGTCTTTGCGAATTCGCGTCCGGTGTGGCCACACCATAAGACCACATCCCTTAAAGGCTATGCAAAAATTTGGATTCCATGTCATTTCTATCAGATATTCACATTCTGACACACCTCTCCCAAGCAATCCAGGTGTGAAAACGATCCAAAATACTCATGGCAGATAGGCTAATCTTTATGGTTGCAATTTTTGGAAATTTGAAACTGACCCATGTGGCACAAAGAGCAACGTAGAGGTCTACAGCTGGCCCCTAATCTGATCTAAAATACATTTTAGTTTGAGTAGGAAAATGGAACTTCTTTGTATTCTTTTCCCCTTTATCAATAGAAATGGTCTGTTTCACATTCTTAAGATGGTTGATTAAAAATTCAGTATATAGCACTCCACACAGATAATAGCTGTGTGGAGTGTCTCCAAAGATGACGTGCCTACCTGTTGGGGGATAATATGTCCCTCCCTCACATGGACGTTGATGGTGTCTAAAGGAGCAGGCAGCAGCAGGTACTGACCCTGACTGTAGAAAGGTTGACCCTGGAAGACAAAATCAGATTTTAGTCTAACAATCTTTAGTCATGTTTCAGCACAGAAAGTTTCAAATAGACCGACCATATCTGCATTAGATTTTTTATTAGGGTGGCCCAGCTGGTGCACCAACTTAAAAAGTGAAAACATTGCGTTTTTAACCTTAAACTAATCCAAAAATGGGCCAACTTTTAAACTTTCAGCTGAATTTATCTAGGACTATATTGGAGTCTAAAGCCAAAATTTTAAGAATTTCAAAAGGGCAAGCAGGCTCATTCATACCTGCAAACACACGTCATGGCAATCGGATACAAAGTCACTCACATCATGCAGGCTGTACCACGTCCCAGGAGGCAGGTAGGCAGACAGCTCTACAGCTCCTTGTTCTAACACAGGGCTGATGAGAAGTGAACTTCCCCACAAGAACTGGCGGTCTATGTTCTTAGAGTTTGGATCAGTGGGAAACCTGCCAGAAGGATATACAAGAGCAGAGCAAAGCCAGTGTTATGGTGGTATGGACAGCTCTTTATGTGGAAAGGTGAGGCAACAAAAGGAAGAGGAAATGTACTCTATGAAGAGCGCCCTGGCCACAGTGTCAGCAGAGGAGTGCGCCCGGTGAAAAAGGGTGTAGAGGAACGGGAGGAGGGAGTAACGAAGGTTCAGGGCACTCCGTATGGCAGCCTGGGCCGCCTGTCCAAACACATACGGCTCCTGAGGCTGAGGCACAAAAACAAGCTCGCCATGAGAAGATATAAAGTTACCTCTATTCATAATGCATGAAACAGACAAGCTGCTGTGGAGCTCGAAAAAAAAAACAAAAAACAGTTACCTGTCTTACAACTCTTGGCAAGGCATTGTGGTTCCTCATAAATGGATAAAAGGCCCCGAGCTGCATCCAGCGTACACACAGCTCCTCTGTTGTTTCGCCAATAAAGCCGCAGATGTCCGCCCCCACGAGAGGCACCCCGAACAGGTTGAACTGTAGCACCGCTGTGGGGGAGCAGGAGCAAAGGTCAGTAGGAGAGCCTCTCAACTTGTTTCTGCTGTTCACATACAAAATGTAATTGCAGGGGGCACGTGCAAACCACTGCAGATGTGCTTATTAGTAATGCTAATCGTTGTCCAAGGACAGACAACGTAATAAAACACAGTAAAAAAAAAAGAGTCACATTTGGGGTGGGCGAGCTCTGCTGGTCTCTTCTTTGTAACTACACGCAGGGTCGAAAGAATGGTGTCTATCTACTTGTCATTGACACAGGAGTGGGGCAAGACACAAAAACAAAAACAATGTTGCTGTTTTCTTTTGAGACAGTTCAGACTGCAAAAGGGGGCCCAAAAGCAGTACCCAGTACCTAATGAATCTGTATGTATTGAGATTCAGTACAAATGTTGTGTCCCCATTCAGTCAGAAATCCAAACACATGATTTTTTTAATGTATTTTTGGGAATTTTGTGCCTTTATTGATAGGAGAGAGACAGTGGATAGGCTTGTGAAAGGGGATGGGTGAGAAGGGAAGACATCCTGCAAACTGGTTACAGGCTGGACTCGAATCCGGACTGGCAGAAGTATGTATATGGGACGTGCATGGCTGCTAACCACTTCGCCAAACCAGCACCCCTTTACACATGATTTTGGTTCATTCTGCCCTACCAAAACTGAGTAGACATTTGAAGCATGTCAGTCTGATATCACAGTCACATTCATTCATACATCAATAAAATTAAAGACACTGTTTTTTTAATAAATTGGCATCACCACCAAATTCTGATCACTACTTCCTTGTGTCGTGATTAAAATTTCCCGAAGATATCGGCAAAATTCAAAGAAAAATTTCACAGATATTCTCCTCGCAGTTGGATGGACACATAAACAACAAAAGCCAAAACATGACCCCTTAAAGGAGGTAATGAGCAATTGAGAAACCACATATGTTCACCTGGGATGGAGTATCGAAGATGTTCCCAGTTACTCCAGACGTCTCCTGTCCACACGCCAGCGAAGCGTCCAATTCCAGGGAAGGAGGAGCGAGACAGGACGAAGGGTCTTTTCCCTTGAATCTTCCTCAGAGCACTGAAAATGAGAGCAAAGCCCCGGGATTCAGACAGCTATACTTTGCATGAGAAATTACTCATAACAAAAAAAACAATTTTCACTGTGTTCAGTCTCACGTCTCCCCAACACAAATGAAAATGGGCATCATCACATAGTCCCTGCTCAAAACTTTGTGAGGATTTAAATCTAGCATAGCAACTCAAGCTAATGACTCTAACCTGTGAGTGGCATAAGCTCCTGTCAGGCCGTACATGTTGTGAAGGTTGTAATGTGTTGAGAGATTCTGCTGAGCTGACACGCAGATAGTTTTTGAGTGCAGCTGGCCTCCAACCACCCCTGATGGTGTGAAAAACAAAGAGACACAGACTGCAACATTAAACGATGGACACTGGAACTGAAAATTATTTCTAATTCAACCATTGTTATACAAATAATATTGATAAATCTAATAGAAGACAAAATCCCTCAACTATCAATTGAAGCAATCCCTCAGGTGGCACTGCATTAAGACACGACTTAATTGGTTAAAGGACATTAACACAGGGGTTCAGGAACACCTCACAAAACCACTGTCAATTAACACAGTTGGTCTCTACATCTACAAGATCCACTCAAGTTGAAACTCTTCCATGTAGATTTACAACCACTGATCAATAACATCCAGAAACACCACCTGCTTCTCTGAGCCCAAGTTCATCTGAGATGGACTGACGCAAAGTGGAATAGTCCGCTGTGGTCTGAGTTCACGCTATAAATAGTCTTTGAAAGGCTAAAGAGGAAAGGACCATCCAGACTGTTATCAGAACAAAGTTCAAAAGTCAGCATTTTTGATGGTATGTGGGTGTGTTAGTGCCCATGGCATGGGTAACTTGCACATATGTGAAGGCACCATTAATGCTAAAAGATATATACAGAACTTGGAGCAACATGCTGCCATCTAAGAGACATAATTTTCAGGGATGTCCCTGCTTATTCAGCAAGACAACACCAAGACACATTCTGCACCTGTTACAACAGCATGACCTCCTAGTAAAAGACACTAGACAGGCTGTCTGCGATCCAGACCTGTCTCCCACTGAAAAGTGTGGTGCATAATGTAACACAAAATACAACAACAGCGACCTCGGGCTCATGAGCAACTGAAATCATTCATCAAGCAAGAATGAGAACAAATTCCACCCACAAGGCTTCAACAATTATTGTCCTCAGTTCACATAGACCTACTGAATGTTGTTAAAGGAAAGCTGATGATTTCTAACTGGAAAAATCACAAATTGGCATGGGATGTGCACGGCCCAGAACAGAAAGATTCTCGAAAGAGTGATTAAAATTAGCCCAAAAAATCATTGGCACTTATCTACTTAGCCTCAGCGATATCGGGGAGATGAGGAGCCCAAGCAGAGCATAATGGGGGACAATACACACCCCTGTTCATCCTGCTGCCATCAGGTAAAAGGTACAGAAGTATCCACTGCACCACCAGACTGCAGAACAGTTTTTTTCCTCAGGCTGTGACATTGCTGAATGCACAATCTGAACTTTCCCATGTCTAATGATCTTGTGAGTGGTAAACATGCTCCTGCCCCAGCTTTCAGGAACACGCTGCAGGCATCAAATTTAAAAATGACTGAATGTTTGCAAAAAAACAGATCAAGTTCATCAGACTGAACATTAAGTTTTTTGTCTTTGTTGTGTAATCAATCAAATATAAGTTTAAACAATTTGCAAATGATTGTGTTGTTTGTAATTGTGTTTTACATAATGTCCCAGATTCACTGGAATTTGGTTTCTTAGAAGTGCTCCCAAATTACACCTGAAGCAGTTCTGTTTGTTAAGACTTACGAGGCGTGTACGGCGGGTTCTCAAGGTCACAATCAGGACATCCTTCCTCCGAGCCATCACCAAAATTAGTGGGTTCATTCATGTCCTGGAGGAAGCAAGAGAAAACAGAGGAGCCGTCATTCTTTACTTGATTCTGATGAGTGAACAAAATAAACACTGCGCCATAGATAACAGCACGTCCCGAAGTTGAAAACCAGAAATTCTTGATCTCCCATTAACACAATCCAAATATCCTGTTCTCTGTCTGCTTTGATACTCACAACCCACAAACCATCCACAGGAACTTTAGAGTGAAAGCTCCTGATGCAGTCCTCCCACCACTGTCTGGCCTCTGGGTTGGTGAAGTCGGGGAAGACTGTTGGACCGGTCCAAACCTGCAAACACAAGAGGATCATGTGCTCTGACATCAGTTACAAGACAGACACAAACATCAGCATCCACACAGAGAAGCCATACCTCCCCTATGAGCATCTGTCCTGTGGCATTTTTAATGAAGATGTCACGTTTCACTCCATCCTCAAAAGGTGGGTACGTCCCCGGTGGGCTTGTGCTGCTGATACCTGGTTCCTGATGGAGAAAACCAGGAGAGACAAGGTGCAAGTTAAAGTGGTTTTGCTGCCATCTACTGGAAACACAGTCAGACACCTCCATGTTAAATATCAAAGTGGCTAGCTGCAAGTGTGAGCAAAATCCAAACATGTACTCATAATTCAAGGTGTAAAATCAGTTTGTGATCCTTTAGGTATGAAGATATCACACCAGGATGAGGATGTACTTCATGCCTCTTCTGTGAAACTCCTCCACCATCTCTGGAAGGTCTGGAAATTGCAAGCGGTCAACAGTGAAGACCCTTTGCCCCTCTGCATAGTCCCGATCATTCCATTGCACATCCTGAGGTGGAGAAGAATGGAGATAATATTTTTAACTAAAAAGACCTGAATTCAACATGCTTTTTGTTAAAGGAACATATAAACTTAATTTTGTGATTACATTAGAACAGTTTGAAAGGAAATTTCATTTTCACTGGCAATGGTTTAAGGATTTACTGCTTTTTGTAAATCCTTAATTTGTAGTTTTTAAGGAAAAACATAACATGCAGGCAGCAGATTAACAAGAACATTACTTTCATCTCCACCTCCCACCCCGTATCACTAATAATAATAACAAAATTAAAAAATATGATAGCAAAAACAAATTAAAACAATTGGAAAAGGGGAAGATGGTTGAGTGCTCTGCTGACAGATGTCTGTGGTCATCCTTTCATTTTTACAGACTTGTGCAAAATTTTTGATACCCTTCTGTTAAAGACAACCCACAATGATCTCTGTAATAACTTGAAACTGACAAAATTAAGAATAAATAAAAATATATTTAAAACTAACTAATGAAAATCCGACATTGTATCTAAATTGTGGTTTAACAGAATCATTTTAAAAACAAAATAATGAAACTGGCCTGATCAAATATGACGGTACCCTTAGAAAAGATTGAACATGATTTGACCATAGGGACATGTTTAACTAAGATATGTCCTGTAATTAGCATCAAAGGTGTCTCCAGGTTGTAATCAGTCGGTCTGTCTATTTAAAGGCTGGAAAGTAGTCACTGTGCTGTTTGGTATCATGGTGTGTACTGCACTGTGCATGGACCACAGAAACCAAAGGAGAGTTTTCACAGAAGATTAGAAAGAAAATCATCGACAAGCATGTTAAAGGTAAAGGCCATATGACCATCTCCAAGCAGCTTGATGTCCCAGTGACTAAAGTTACACATATTATTCCGAAGTTTAAGGTCCACAGGACCTTAGCCAATCTCCCTGAACGAGGCAGTAAGAGAAATTGATGACAAATTGAAATATAGATTATACAAATGGTAACCAAAGAGCCCAGAACAACTTCCAAGGAGAGTAGATGTGAAAACAAAAGGTCCAGGTACATCAGTACCAGATCACACCATCCATCACAGTTTGAGCCAAAGTGGACTTAATGGAGCACACAACTATTGAAAGCAAATCATAAAAAAGTGAGCCTGGAATTTCCAAAAATGCATACTCACAAGTCACAAAGCTTCTGGGAGAATGTCCTTTGGACAGATGAGACAAAACTGGAGCTTTTTAGCAAGTCACATCAGCTCTATGTTCACAAACGTAAAAATGAAGCATACAAAGAAAAGAACACTGTACCTACTTTGAACATGCAGGAGGCTCAGTTATGTTCTGGAGCTGCTTTGCTGCATTTGGAACAGGATGTCGTCAATCTGTGCAGGTTATAATGAATTCTTAAGGCGATCATGGCATTCTGGAGCAAAATGTGCTCCCCATTGTCAGAAAGCTTGGTCTCAGCCGCAGGTTATGGGTCCTCCAACAAGATAATGACCCAAAACACACAGCTAAAAATACCAAAGAGTGGCTCAGAACAAAAACACTGGACTATTTGAAGTGGCTTTCTACGAGCCCTGATCTAAATCCTATTAAAAATTTGTGGAAGGAGCAGGAAAATGCAGTCTGGAGCAGACACCCTTCAAACCTGAGACAGCTGGGGCAGTTTGCTCATGAGGAGTGGGACAAAATACTGAGAGATACAGAAATTGCCTGATTACAGTGATTGCCTCAAAAGGTTGTGAAACAAAATATCAAGTGAAGGGTATCAATTTTGATCAGGCCAGTTTTATTATTTTGCTTTTTAAAATTATTCTGTTGGGTTGTCTTTCCTTAACAGGAAGGTACCAACAATGTTGCACACAACTGCATACATTTGAATTTTGAGAGATAAAAAATATAATTTTGTCCAAATAACAGCGGCAAATATTGACAAAAATTTCAATACTGACATACCAATACTTTACTTTTTAGGCTGATATCGGCTGATACTAATATCAAATTGATAAAATCTTGCACCCCCTTGTTTTTTTTTTATTTTTTATTTTCCTCATCACAAACCAACAAACAAACAAATAAACAAAAACAGGCAAAATAATGACCTCTTTGGAAAAGTAAAAATCGCCTTACACTTTGTGGATACATTTATTTACCAAGGGAAATTCAGCATCTTGCATTTGCTGCACCACATCCCGCACTATATTTGAAGTTTAATCACAATCATCACTGACTTTTATTCTACTGA